>CM060618.1:40485131-40792631 GCA_030578275.1 Meda fulgida
ATTTACAGTGCTGACTGATAACAATCCCCTGACGTACATAGTGTCAAAGCCGAAACTAGATGCCTGCGAGCAGAGATGGGTATCTAAGCTTGCCCCTTTTGATTTTGACCTCAGATATGTACCCGGTACCAAAAACATTCCTGCTGATCTTTTGAGCCGCCGACCTTTTGCCAGAACATTAGAGGTCTGTGATGCACTTGAGGTTAGATCTAAACATGTGACTTCTGAGACCATACAGGAAACTTTCCGGTTATCAGTGAATGTGCACCATCAAATGGGTGAAAGCAGCATGTATTCCCAGGTTGAAAAACTTGAGGGGGTTAGTAGTGAAGGGGTAAGAGCTGTCTTTGAGTCCTGTCTCAACTGGGAAGCCAGCAGTCCAGTTCATAGTGTTCATCTAGCCCAGAATAATACATTTGTCCATGGAGGTGTCAGCACTCTTCCGGCTTTCTCTATGGAGGATATACGGATGAAGCAGAAAGCAGATCCCACCGTGTCCCGTGTTGCGTTCTTTGTCGGAAGAAAGAGGAGACCATCACGTAGAGAGAGAGACAATGAAACTGCACCAGTAATAATTGGTGCTGTTTTTTAATCTTTTTTTTTTTTTTTTTTTTTGGTGTTGTTGTTTTATGTTTTATGTATTGGACCCTCTTGAAAATGAGATGTTGCATCTCAAGGGGCTATCCATCAATAAATTGAATTGAATTGAATTGAATAAGACTTCTGAAACACTGGGAAAAGTTTGAAGTTAAAGATGAAGTACTGTACCGCAGGTCCAAAGATAGGGTCGGTAAAGTCAGGTATCAGCTTGTACTTCCACTGTCACTGAGAGCTGTTGCTCTCAGAGGAACTCATGACGATGCAGGCCATCAAGGACAAAGCAGAACCCTTCATCTTGTACGCCAGAGGTTTTTCTGGTCTGGTATGGACACAGATGTTAAGAAGTATGTCTCACACTGTAAACGATGTGTTGTTGGAAAAACGCAGGAACCTGAGGCTAGAGCTCCACTGGAGTCTATCAGAACGAATGCACCACTTGAGCTCGTATGTATAGATTTCTGGTCTGCAGAAGGAACACATGGAGAGAGTATTGATGTCCTAGTCATAACAGACCATTTCACAAAACTAGCCCATGCGTTCCCCTGTCCCAACCAAACAGCCAAAGTAGTGGCTCAGAAATTGTGGAACAACTTTTTCTGTGTGTATGGCTTTCCACAGAGAATACATTCCGACAAAGGTGCAAATTTTGAGAGCAAATTGATCGCTGAGTTGTTGATGGTGTCTGGTGTTGAAAAGTCCCATACCACGCCGTACCATCCTATGGGCAATGGTCAGACTGAGAGATTTAATCGCACTCTTGGTAACATGATCCGCTCTTTGCCTCCTCGAGCAAAGGAGAACTGGCCACAAATCATTCAGACACTCACGTTTTCCTATAATTGTACTACCCACGAAACAACAGGGTTTCTTTCTACTTAATGTTTGGAAGGATTCCAAGGTTACCTGTAGATGTCATGTTTGGAAGTGCCCTCAGAAATGAGGACGTTCAGACTTATGATGAGTATGTGAAATCTCTTCAGAAAGATCTCAGAGAAGCTGTGTATATTGCTAAAAGCAACACTACTGATGCACAGAGAAAACAGGCACAAGGGTATAACAAAAGATCTAAAGGCGCTCCTCTGGAGGTTGGAGACCGTGTTCTCTTGGTAAATAAAAAGGAAAGAGGAAAAGGGAAGTTGGCGGACGTGTGGGACTCGGCAGTTCATGTAGTGATATGGAAAGATCCATCATTGCCCATTTACAGAGTTGAGAATCCTACAACAAAGAACAGCAAAGTTGTCCATCGTAACTTCCTCCTCCCAGTCAATTTCCTTCCATTGGACGAGCCGGACATCGAAAATACAATTTTATCAACAGTGTCGGAAGACGAAAAATATCAAACAGAAGACCAAAGATCTTTGCTCAGTATGAGAAGAGAATCGAGGAGCAGTAGAACAGCTGCATGGATTTTTCAAGGTGTAGACCCAAAAACACCTCAGAGCACTGGAAAATGTGCTGTAAAGAAGACCAAGGAACATGGCACAGAGTGGGAAAAATCAGTCTGTGTAAGTCAAACAAGAGAGAAGGATCTTTCTACCAGAAGTGAAAGTGAACACACTGAAAGTTCTAGTGGTGAACGTGAAGCAAGGGATATGAACTCTGACAGTGAGCAGTCTGATGATGACAATGGTGTACATGAATTAGAACCAGATCAATTGTGCAGCAGGGATGGGGAAATGCTCCAAGAATCTGTGAGCAACCAGAGTGTTCAAGCTGAATCAATTGTCATGTCAAATGATGCCAGTTCAATGAGCAGATCAGTCAGAAGCTCTAGGCATCAAGCCTCAAGTGTCAAAAGTGGACATGCACAGAGAAAGTCCCCATGAACAGTGATTGTAGCAGATACTGCCTTGAAACCAAATGAAGGAACAGTGAGAACCAGGGCAGGAAGGCTAGTGAAACCTGTTCGGCGCCTGCTTGAGTGTATGAGCATGATATTGACTGAATCTGGGCAAAGAGATCCTCTTGTAGAGTTGCTCAAAATTCTTTCAAATTTGATAGAGGCTTGAATTGATCCTTGAAGTCAAATATTAAGCTGACCTTGAGAACTGACCACAAATAAGAACTGAGTGAGCTTTAATAGGATTTGAGAAGTACTTTTTGTGGGAATGTATGGTGATATGTATAAGGGCATATTTCTCCCGAGCAAAATGTTTTGCTATTCATTTGAATGACTATAGTCTGGGTATCCCACTTTAAAGGAAAATGTCTCTCCTAGAGCCTTAAAGTTTGCTGAAATTTAGGAGGGGAGAGTGTAGTGTTTGGAGTTTTCCTGGTAACTGTTCCAGCAAACTTTTATTTGTTTAATTATTAAATTGGGTAAATAGAGTTACTTACGCCATCCATATAATTTTTATTTTGTTTTGCAAGACGAGAAAATTATATATTTTTGTTTATAATGAATATTTTGAGTTGTTCGGTGAGTGACGTCATTAGCAATGGACCGGTCGCGCGCGCGCTCTCTCAGAACAGCCTGTGACTAGAGAGAGTCAGCTGAGAGAGAGTGAACCTGAAGGCTTGTGTTGATGTTCTGTCCTCTGTTAATAAATTGCAGACGTGGTCCACCGAAGTCAGTGGTGTCGTTGTAGTTTCTTTGTGGTGTGAGACAAAGTCTGCTACACACACACCACACACACACACACCACACACACACAACACACACACCCACACACCACACACACACCACACACACAAACACACACACAAACACACACACAACACACACACACACACACACACACAAACAAACACACAACAAACACACACACACACACGCACCACACACACAAACACACGCAACACACACACAAACACGCAACACACACACACAACACACACCCACACACATACACCCACCCACACACAACACACACACACACCCACCCACACACAACACACACACACACCCCCACACACACACATACACAAATACAACACACACACACCCCCACACACACACCCACACACACACGCAATACATACACACCCCCCCCCCCCACACATAACACACACACACTCAACACACACAACACACACACGCAACACACAGCACACACACAAACACACACACACAACACACACAGCACACACACGCACACACACACAACACACACAACAAATAAAAGAGAATTAAAATATAAAACACTTCCGCGTTTCCAGGAAACAAGACCGCCATGATGACACGATCTGTCTCTGTATTAGTCTCTTTCTTGACTATTACAAAGCATGTCATTGTTTAGAATATGATTTTATGTTGCAGGCAGAAACTGATCCTCGGATTCATGAGCAGCCAAACCCATCAATGATATTTTTACTGAAGACTTTTAAGTTCATTTAGAGGAACTTTTCATTCTTCTCTGAAACTTCTATCTTTTTTTTAACCCAAATGCAGCCTGTTGGGTCGTTTTATTGGGTTATTTTTGTAATATTTTATACGTAAATGTGACATTTATTATAAGGGTTTATGTGAAGATTGTTTTAAATTAGCTTAAATTAAAAGTTGTTATATTTTTAAAAGCCTAATAAATCTTAAAATGTATTCAATGATACTGTAATGCAGAATGGCTATTATTAATGGCTAAAGTGGAGGGGGGGGGGGGGCAGTTTCATAGAGACACTGGCCTTTATTCATAAAAAGACATATTTAAAATATACTGCCTCTATGTTGTTTCGTTAATTTTGAGAGAAAATGTCAAATTATTACAATATAAAAATGTATTAAAAATATTTAATGTTAGGTGCAATTAATTACAGAAAAAATGTCGATGCTCTTCCATATGCGATACAGAAGCACATGTTCAACAGGGTTATGTTTCATGTCTCCATATTGTAGATCACTAATCATTTAAACCAATATGTTATTCTGAGTGGAGTTAGGTTTCCGGAGAGCCGTCAGTAAATGAACGTGTCTAAAACAGGAGGGGAAGAGACAGAGATGAGGAGACTGAGAGAACCGAAAGAGTGAAGATGTGGAGGTGTTGCACATGATCCACTGGTTGGAGAAATCCCCATCTGAAGGCGTTATAAACGGATGGTTTCACAACTGAACAATAACTCAAAACGCAACCTCTCAGAATAACATATTGGTTTAAATGATTAGTGATCTACAATATGGAAACATGAAACATAACCCGGTTGATTCAGAGGTAGGTTTCCGGAGAGCCAGAGATGAGGAGACTGAGAGAACAGAAAGAGTGTGTATCATGCACGCGAAAACTGCTGTTCCCCGAGAACACGTGGGTGATGATGTAATAAAATAATGATGCAACGGTTAGAGTTGAGTCATGTGGAGGCCTATTGTTCAGTTGTGAAACCATCCGTTTATAACGCCTTCAGATGGGGTGTGTGTGTGTGTGTGGTGTGTGTGTGTGTGTGTGTGTGTGTGTGTGTGTGCTGTAGTTGTGAGTTGTAAAGGTTATGAACATGATTTCTCCGTGTTCGCTGGAATACACCGACTCGCAGATTCTTCCACTCTATAAACTGATGATTGTTTGATCAGGATTTCTCTTCGCCGTGTGGGAGTTTCTCTTGAAACACAACAACGTTCATAAAAGGAGGGTTGAGAAGAGAGGAGAAGGTTTTGAAAAGCATGCGAGAGTCAGAAGAATTGTTAATTTTGTTGTGATAGTAAGTCATTTTAGCAGTAGAGATATTAGAGAAGGAGAGAGGAGTGATTGATAAAGACCAAGGTATATTAGTCTCTTTCTTGACTATTACAAAGCATGTCATTGTTTAGAATATGATTTTATGTTACAGGCAGAAACTGATCCTCGGATTCATGAGCAGCCAAACCCATCAATGATATTTTTACTGAAGACTTTTGAGTTCATTTAGAGGAACTTTTCATTCTTCTCTGAAACTTCGCTGCATTTTGCCTTATTTTACATGTAGTTTTCAAATCTATTTTGATAACCCAAAAATGTGCAATTAATTAGTTATGAGTATTAATCAATGTCCTTCCATATGCGACACAGAATCACCCTGTCTCTCTCCCTGCACTCTCAGAAAATAAAGTACATAATTGTACCTTTAGGGGTACAATGGCTTGTCACTGGGGCTGTACCCTCAAGGGTGCAGTTTTTGTACCCTTGGCATAGGGTACATATTTGTACCCTTGTGGCAAAACTTTTTATTTCCTTTATTTCAAGGTTATTTCAAGGCTACTCAAATATAGTGATAAGTTAAAATCCACCTTAAATAATTAGGGTATTGTTAAAACCTTTAAACAACAACTTTTACAAAAGAAGGCTTAGCAGAGCTTGTCTCTTGATATTGTACACAGCAAAAACTCCAGTGTTAAATATGGCTCCAGACTCAAGAGTGTTAAAATGGTAAAATATGAGTGTTAAATTAACATTCAAGAGTGTTAAAGTTAATGAGATAATTAAGTGATTCATTGAGTGATGATTGACCATTATTAAAAAAATAGATTTCTCCTTCAGTGATTCTGCTTGTTAACATCAGGTGTCTTCAATAATGGTCAATCATCACTCAATGAATCACTTAATTATCTCATTAACTTCAACACTCTTGACCACAGGAGAGTTTATTTAACACAGGAGTTTTTGCTTTGTACCTTAACCTTTAAAATAAAGGGTACATATATGTACCTTTTAATGCTTGGGAACATTTATGTACCTTTTTGACCCTGAAAAAGGTACATATATGTACCTTGAGGTCCAATAATAAGCCCTATATGGTACATTAGTGTAGATTGTACCTTGGGGGACAAAAATGGACTCCTACTGTACCCCTTTTTCTGACAGTGTGTGAAGGAAGCGAAAAGACGCTGCTGGTTGTTTTGTTGTAAAACTCAGTTTGTGGCTAAAAGCTATTTGCAGAAACGATTGGAAAGTCCCTCAACAGAGGATGCCCCCTAAAGCCGGGAAACAGTGTGTGATTTCTGCAAGCTTACCCACTCACACAGTTCGTGACATAGTCATGAAATGTAATCTATTGATTTGTGTTCATGGACACGAGTTTCCCCATTTTTTCGTGTCATACAGCACGACTTTCAATCTAATGTATTTCAATGGGACGTATTTTTGGTGCGCAACGTTTTTCTTTCGAGAGCACAGTATTGTTTTTTTCTCAATTGTTATTCATTTTGCAAACTTTAAGAGCGTTCATCCATAGTTTTTCATTACTATTCAGTTACAATATATATTGAGTTGCTGTGTGCGTATATGTCAAGTAAGTTTATATTTCCGCATTTCCTGTTGATACCAAGAAACTAATAGTTTATATTCATCGATCTGAGCAGTAGCCGATTAGCATAATTCTGCCTGTATTTCTCTTTCTATTCAGTGGTTTGTTTTGGAGTTTTCTCCATGTTACTTTGAGATTAGACATTTATGTATTGGACATTATGTTATTATTGGATGCACTCGCTAATTCGGATATTATTATTATCACCGATATTATCACACGGTGATCGGCTCGTGCACATCGCATGCCCAGTTGAGTGACATTTGCGCGCTACTAGCGCCATCTTGTGGCGATGTTCAGAATAATTTAACTTTGTCCAATACGACTGTATTAATAGGATTGTACACAGCCTAAATAATTATTTCAATGTTTTTTTTCTAGAACACATGTATACTAATGTTTATTTCTCTTGTATAATTTGCTATAGAACCAGACAAGTAAACTTAACCAACTGTAATAATTTGTTTTTCAAATAAAGGTTTGAGTCAGTGATATTAGATTGTGTGTGTGTGTGTGTATTTTTATGGTCCTGTAACTAAACAAGAGCGTAACAAACACTACTTAACCTGTAACTACATGGAACAAAAGTAGATTTCCCAGTAATGCAATAGTTTTACATTTACATTTTTCCATTGAAACATGTACGCCCAAACTTAAACTTCTGCACTTTAATAAAAACTATAAAAACTTAAACAAAAAAATAACTGTTTAAATACATAGTACCCTGTTTTTTTTTTTTTTTTTAAACCTTTAGAATATGTATTAGTAAACCATTAGTATAAAAAGGTATGCAGTGTATGTTCTCGCTAAATTGCTCCCAAATGTAAAATTGTTGTATCATAACAGTAGAATAAGTAAAAGTTCAACACAACTACAACACTCACGTTTACACACAACTCAAAACTGCTCACACAACCCGCCAGTACATAATAAAAGTCCTCAGTGTGACTCGACATGAAGCAGAATAAATCTGCACAACTCTCCTGACTGTACTTTACTCTAACATGCTTTTATTTAAAGTTTTTACTGTAACCTACTATAATGTTTCATTACAACACTTTTTTTTTACAAAATTGCTAAATTAATGTACTTTATTAAAGTATATATTTTGCTGTAACTGCGTCGGTGTTGTCCATTTTTCTCTGTTTGTCTAATGAATGATGTGTGGTGTTTTTAATATTGGCTGATGTGTGTATGATCTGAAAGCATTGCTTGATTGCCAGAAGAGTCAGATTCTCTGAATGTGGTTTTGCATTAAACATTTTGAATAAGTGAGCGATGGTTTCAATAAATGTTTGGTGATTCAGAAAAACTTTATCTAGTAATCATAATCATCGCATGGGTTTTTCCCCTCATGTACAGCATAAGGCTGGTTTTATTTACACAACTTTGATTGCATATTTTATAAGTGCTCGTCCCCACAGTCATATAAAAAGAGATAGAGCTTTATTTTCAGGTCAAAAACAGGTTTTTCTACCATTAAAAAGTACCTAGGATGTAAAATACATTACAAAAGTGAAATGCCGATTCCATGGTTGTGGCTTGGTTAAGATGTTCTCAGCTGCTTCTTGAAGGCTGTATGGAGATGATTTCAGAGGAACAGAGACGGTGAAGGGTCTGGAAGTACACCGCGTGTCTCGTCTCAAAGGAACAACGAGGTGATGTTGATTCAGACGTCAGTCTCTGAATCCTTTAACTGCTGAGATTCCTGCCTGTGAATTAGGATTATCACATCTGTGACCTACGTAAAGCTTCTTTATAGTCTCTCAACTGTTAACTCCCCTGTTTTCTGGATCATCATCATCAGTCTGACGGATGAGCTTTTCTCTGAAAACATCTGACAACAGACTGACACTGATTAGCACACAGTATTATATCAGTTTTACAGATCTGCAATCTGATGATGAAACTCTGAACTGAGATCAGGCTCACCTGAAGATCCTTTTACGCAGTCTAAAACAGATGAAGATGATGAAGATGAAGATGAAGAGGACAAACAGCCACCACAACTGATCTATACAAGTGATCAAATATCAAATCAGCTGATCTATAATCATACATCAATATTAGAGTTGATGTTTAAAGCTCTTGATGTTTTACCTGAGTTCTGGAGAGACGGCGTCACTTCATTCAGAACATCTTTAAAACACAATGATCACAAATATCAGACAATATGACAGAAAACACTGAAACTGGATTGATTCTGAATCAGATCTGAATCAGTGTTTTATTAGTGAATTAGACACGCGTTTATCAGCTGAAACTCACTTGAGTTTGGAGTCGCTGCAGTTTCATTCCTCACTGAAAAACACATTCACAATCATGATTCACTTACAGAAGATTCAGTTCAACACAGAGTTTGATCTGAATCAGGACACACACACACACACACACACACACACACACACACGTTGTGTTTTCATGTTTTATGGGGACTTTCCATAGACATAATGGTTTTTATACTGTACAGACTGTATATTCTATTCCCTTACACTAACCCTATCCCTAAACCTGCCCATCACACACACACACACACACACACACACTAACCCTATCCCTAAACCTGCCCATCACACACACACACACACACACTAACCCTATCCCTAAACCTACCTGCCCATCACAGGAAACATTCTGCATTTTTACATTTTCAAACAACATCACTTAGTATGATTTATAAGCTGATTTCCTCATGGGGACCAAAAAATGTCCCCACACGAACAAGGATTTCGGGTATTGCCATCCTTGTGGGGACATTTTGTCCCCATAACGTAGGGTTTACCAGGCCACACACACACACACACTCACACTCACACACACACTCACTCACACACACACACTCACACACACACACTCACACACACACTCACACACACACACACACACACACACAGATGTGTTTTACTGAAGCGTCTCTCTCACCTGTGAACATGCTCTCCATTCTGAACTGAAATGAAAGAAAGAAGCATTAAAGTAGCATTATAGAGTTTCATTTAGGATTAAATATGTGTTTGTTTAATGTTGGGATGAACTGCAACTGTGAGGATTCATAATTAAATCAAAATAACATTGTCATCATTTCTGTGTGTTTAAATATAGAGTGGTGGAAGAATGACATCACTAGGATAGTCTTGATCACGCACTGTCAGTAGACTCGACTCTTTGACCTCGCATACACACTGTAAATACTACTGAAAAAACCCAATGAAATTTACAAGAAAAAGTTAGTTCAGGCAAGAATAAAAAAAAAAACTAAGTAAATTCCATATCAGTACTTAATTCAAGCCAGTAGAAATGAAAGCGTAAATATCAACTCAATAAAATTAAGTAAACATTACTCAACTTTTCTGATACTGCACTCTTAAAAATAAAGGTTCCAAAATAGGGGTCATAGAAGAACCCTTTTGGTTCCCCAAAAACCTTTTAGTGAACCGTTCTAAAAAGAACCATTTTTTGAACATATTAATAAAGAACCTTTTTCCACTATAAATAAACTTTTGTGGAACAAAATGGTTCTTTATGGAGTCAATGATGCAGATAAAGAACCATTACATTAAATTTAACAGAATGATTATTTATCTGACACAAACCTTTCTCAAAGTTAATAAAAAATGGACTTTTGGATGTTTGAACTGACACGAGGTGGAATGAGGCTAAATCATCTCAGAAAATGGTTCTTTTTAGAACGATTCACTAAAAGGTGTTTTGGGAACCAAAATGAGTTCTTCTATGACCCCTATTTTGGAACCTTTATTTTTAAGAGTGTGGGGTTCCCATCATGCACTGGACCTTGAATAATTAATGAGGTTGATTTTTCACTGGTTTCCAGCTGTATTTACACTGTTTTATCAGTGCTTTTGTTGTCAGGATTAGTAACTTTCCATTTTGTGACATTTCGAGTAAATTTTCTGCTCAAAATGACACATTCAAACACAAGAACGATCCATCAAATGTTACCGTCATTGTGTATTGACAATTACACTTGACTTGACTATTGTCTACCAAGTATTGAGGTCTGCGTTCACATCATGCTGAACATCTGGCACGATGAAATGTACATTAATGAGATACTCTAAGTAGAACACATAAATGACTGGTATAAATCAATATAATTATTTTCGTGAAATGTAATATAAAGAAATTTCAGCTAAATTGATATTAATCAACCTATTACTAGCCAAGTTAAAGTTACTTATTTTCTTTGTTACTTTCACTTAACTAGGTTAAGTAGAGTTTACTTAATTCCATATTCCAAGTAAATTTTAACGTAAAGATGTCTAATTTAAGATAATGATAAATATGTTTAGGTTTTTACTTGGCAAATCTTTGTAAATTTACTAGCATTTTCTGAGTGGAAAAAGTTGCCTAGCTTTTTTCAAGTAAATCCTACTCCAATTTTTTTTCAACAACATACATTTCTATTATTTAAATCAGGTAAATGATTATTAGGTCAGCCGGGACCGGAACACTTCCTATAACACCCGATGTCCTCGCTACACCTGAAGAAGAATGGCTTCTATGCTAATGTTAGTCTCTCCGATGTGCGGGTCGCTCTGGGACAGGGCTGGATCGGGACCCGTGAAGGAAGGGCTCCTGTCGGCTAAGCAGGAGTGTGAGAGCGTTCGCTAACCGATCGCAGAGCACTTGCTCTGGTGTGAACGACTGCACCCGTGTGTTTATGGCCGGAAGTTGGATCTCGTCACAGTGTTACACGTACTTTAAACGTTCTGAACTGTCTTAAGTTGTAAGAAAACATGAATGAGAACTTGTTTAGTTGGGCTAAGTTCATTTAACCAAAACTCCATTCAAAAATCCACTGACTTCGGGACAATAAAGAAACAAAAGTGCTAAAAAGCAAATCGCTTCCACGGTCAGAGAGAGAGACACAGAGAGAGAGAGAGAGAGAGAGAGAGAGAGAGAGAGAGAGAGAGAGACACAGAGAGAGAGAGAGAGAGAGACACAGAGAGAGAGAGAGAGAGAGAGAGAGAGAGAGGGGGGGACACACAGAGAGACACAGAGAGAGAGAGAGAGAGAGAGAGACACAGAGAGAGAGAGAGAGAGAGAGAGAGAGAGAGAGAGAGAGAGACACAGAGAGAGAGAGAGAGAGAGACACAGAGAGAGAGAGAGAGAGAGAGAGAGAGGGGGGGACACACAGAGAGACACAGAGAGAGAGAGAGAGAGAGAGAGAGACACAGAGAGAGAGAGAGAGAGAGAGAGAGAGAGAGAGACAGAGAGACAGAGACACAGAGAGAGAGAGAGAGACAGACACAGAGAGACACAGAGAGAGAGAGAGAGACAGAGACACAGAGAGTGAGAGACAAAGAGAGACAGAGAGAGAGAGACATATTATATATATTAATTATATATTTACATTATATATATTGTATATATAACTTTGCACTAATGTAAATTGTTTGCCATGTATATTTTCACAGGTACCCTACTTCAAATTATCTTCTCTCTGTCTCACCAAATAGGTTTATCTTTTAGAATACGAATGCGTTCATTTCAAATAAGTTGCTGGAATATTCAGGGTCTTCACTCTTCAACGTTTCGTTCTAAAAGTACAGACCCAGAAGTTCTAAAACATATAGAAGATGTTGACATCATAATCCTCACTGAAACCTGGTGTCGAAATGATGCGCTTACCTACTGTCCCTCAGGCTACTACGAAGTGATTATCCCCTCAGTCAAAATAAGTACAGTCCACCGTGGACGAGACTCGGGGGGAGTTCTGGTGTGGTACAGGGAGGATCTGGCCAAACACATTCCAACTATCTCAGTTGGAAAATTTCATTGCTGGTTAAAAAGAAACCAAATTGGCATTTCTACTAGAGAAACATATCTCTGTGCCATCTACATTCCCCCTGCAGAATCCACTTACCATGAGGAGGAATACCTCAACAACATCCACACAGAAATCAGCCATTCCCAGGCCCAGGAAAACGTGCTGCTGTGTGGAGACTTCAACGCAAGAACTGGATCTGAACCTGATGACATAGATCCAAAGGGTAATGAATATGTCTTTGGCCAAGACCCCCCGATTATCACAGGAAAACTCCCACCGAGAAACAACCTAGACCAGACAGTAATAAAACTGGTAGAGAGCTGGTGCAGCTCTGCCGAGCCTCAGGACTCTTTAGGGAGGTTCACGTGTTGTTCAGGTCTTGGAGCTAGTGTAGTAGACTACGCCATCACTGACATGGACCCATCCTCCTTCAATGCATTCACTGTCAAACAGCAAACTCCGCTTTCCGACCATGACCAAACTAACATTTATATCAAAACACATCACATACCAGAAGAAAACAGACTGGAAACCTGCCGAATGTATCAGGTCCAGCAGAGATACAGATGGGCTCCGGACAGTGCAGACAAGTTTGTCCAAGCCCTCAGTTCTGAAGAACTAAAAAATCAAATAAATACATTTATTACTAAGAAATTCGAAACAACTAAAGATGGTGTTAATTCGGCTACAAATGAAATCAATAACATATTTAATCAGAGGTGTCAAATCCAGGGTCAGAAAGTAAAATTCCTGCCATATTTTTATTTCACCCATGAACTCACACAGCAAAAACTCCTGTGTTAAATTAACTCTCATGGGAGATTATTTGGCTCCAGACTCAATATTGTTAAAGTGTTAAAATATGAGTGTTAAATTAATAATCAAGTGTGTTAAGGTTAATAAGCTGATTAAATTATTAATTGAGTGATGATTGAGCATTATTGAAGACACCTGATGATAACAAGCAGAATCACTGAAGGAGCAAATCTAAAATTTTAGTCACCATTAGGGTGATCAGTGTTTGTTTTAGTTGGGCAGGTGACCTTTAACTTAATCTTTTGTTTTACTGCTGTAATTGAGTTATAACAGTCAGATGAACAAAGAGAAAAAGTGATCGGATGGTACTAGTTTACACATAATCATCATTTGATCAGTATCACTGAACTCATTTAGAGCCTTCTCTTAGCTTAAAAGCGTGTTGGTCATTGCAGAATCACAGAGTTTCTAAATCAAAATATCCAGATTTTCTGTATAATCTAAATGATTTCTTTAAGATTGTTCTGATAGAGTAGTAAGTCTTTGTTTTAGGCATACACAGACATCAATATTCAGTGTATGAGTCTCAACAATGGTGACAAACAGAATATTCAATTAGGAAAAGGAAATTACTAAGAAAATTCAGATCATAATTTATTCATACCGCAATGCATGATGGGAGCCATGGATGAGTTTTGATTGGTGGCACCCAGAATGCACTGCAACTGTATGATCATATTCTGTTGTAATCAATAAGGTAAATTTTTCAGGTCAATGTCAACATGTGATTTCATCTAAACATAACCAAAACCACCTGACCAGCTTATCTTTTTGTTAATCTGACAGCTATAACTCAGTTACAACAGTCAAACGTAAAAAAACTAACAATAACAGTTTAAGGGTCAAGAGCTCAACTAAAGTAAACACTGACCACCATAATGGAGACTTAAAAATGTGCCTTTGTCCCTCAGTGATTCTGCTTGTTATCATCAGGTGTCTTCAATAATACTCAGTCATCACTCAATCAATCACTTAATTATATTATTAACTTTAACACTCTTGAGTCTGGAGCCAAATAATCTCCCATGAGAGTTCATTAACACAGGAGTTTTTGCTGTGTGAGTTCATGGGTGAAATAAAAATATGGCAGGAATTTTACTTCCTGAACCTGGATTTGACACCTCTGTATTTAATAAAGCAGCACAGAAAAGTGAATTGAAAAAGAAAGGCAAAAAATACACAAAAAATTCTCCAAAAGACGAAAAATGGTTTGAATCAGACTGCAAAACATTAAGAAAACAACTTAGAAAATTATTAAATCTGAAACATAAAGAACCAAGCAACACTGACTTAAGAACTGAATACTTTTCAAAACTAAAAATATATAAAGAGACAATTAGTGTGAAGAAGCAACACCATCTGACCAAAAGTATACAAGAATTAGAACACTCAATAAATCAGAATCAGTTCTGGGATATGTGGAATAATCTGAGCACCGCTAAACCACAAGACCTACCAATACAAGATGGAGAAATATGGACAAATAATTTTGAAAACTTTTACAAAGAAATCCCATCAAAACAACTCAATGACAATTATAATCTGATCAAACAAAATCTACAAACTTATGAAGAGACAATTAAAAATAATCAAAATCCACTTGACTTCCCAATTACACATGAAGAATTGGCAAACAAACTCAAAAGCCAAAAAGGAAATGAATCTTGTGGTCCTGACAGCATTCTTGGAGAGATGCTGAAACACAGCACACCGGAGCTGCAGGCGGCGCTGCTCACACTGTTCAACATCGTACTCCGTTCAGGCTGTTTTCCTGACATCTGGAGCCAAGGACTTATAACCCCAATCCACAAGAGTGGAAATAAGTTGGACCCTAATAATTTCAGAGGCATTTGTGTGAGCAGTAATCTGGGGATGTTATTTAGCAGTATTTTAAACAATAGAATTGTAAGCTTCCTTAACGAACACAGTGCCCTGAGCCCGAGTCAGATTGGCTTCGTTCCAAACCACAGAACTACTGACCACATTTACACCCTACACACCCTAATCAATAAACACGTAAAACAGACCAAAAACAGAAAAATATTTGCATGCTTTGTCGACTTCAAAAAAGCATTTGATTCTATTTGGCACAACGGATTATATTACAAACTTTTACAAAGTGGTGTAGGGGTTAAGAAGAAATTCTTAAACACTGAATTACCGATTCCAATCTGGTGCAAAATCTTTGATAGTGTGATTCAGCCCATTGCGCTGTACGGAAGTGAGGTGTGGGGTCCACTCAGTGATCAGAGCTACACTAGATGGGACAGACATCCAACAGAAGCCCTACACACAGAATTCTGCAAAATGATACTAAAACTACAAAGGAATGGATGCATCTAAAATCAAGTCCCACAGAATCGCTACATTTTAAAGCACTACAAACCCAAGAACTGTCAGCTGGTCCTGAGACTAACTAACCCGACTAACCCTACTAACACTAACCAGTCTCAGACCAGCACTGCTCCTCACACACACATCAGAATAAACCAAATTACCAAACAGTCTAAAAATACATATCTGGAACATTGGGATCAGGAAACCAAAACACAAAGTAAACTACAATTCTATCGAAATCTGAAATCAAATTATGAAATGGAGGAATATCTCCAGAGTGTGAGAGACACAAAGCAGAGACGGATCCTGAGCAAGTACAGGCTGAGTGAACACAGTCTAGCCATCGAGACCGGCAGACACAGAAAGAGCTGGTTACCCCGAGAGCAAAGGGTGTGTGTTCAGTGTAGGACAGGAGAGATTGAGACAGAGACACACTTCCTCCTCCACTGTCACAGATACAGCTCGATTAGAGACCTCTACTTCAGTAAACTCAATAACCTAATACAGAACTTTACAGCCATGACTGAAGTAGAGCAGAGACAGATCTTACTAGGAGAGGGACAGACCGCAGCACTGGCTGCCCGATACGTGTGTGTGTGCCACAGCCTGAGAGACAGTAGGTGAATATGTGTGTGTGTGTGTGTGTGTGTGTGTGTGTGTGTGTGTGTGTGTGTGTGTGTGTGTGTGTGTGTGTGTGTGTGTGTGTGACCTCAGTGTGTTTCCCTAATGTCCACCACAGTGACCCTCAGTGATGTGTTTATGTATATATATGTTAAAATACTGTGGTATCAAATGTTCACAGAAATTATAATCTGTTACACTGTTATTTTTTGCAATTCATTTAATTTGTACATTTCAATTTAAGTTGTTATAATACTTTGTTATTATTGATGTCTTCACTATTATACTATGTGTTACAAGCTTTGGCAATATTGTAATATGTACAGTCATGCCAATAAAGCAATTTGAATTGAATTGAATTGAATTGAGAGAGAGAGAGAGACACAGAGAGAGAGAGAGAGAGAGAGAGAGAGAGAGACAGAGAGAGAGAGAGAGAGAGAGAGAGAGAGAGAGAGAGAGAGAGAGAGAGATGGCTTACTCCAGTAGAGTGACAGTGAATCTCATGATGAAGTTCCTCCACACAGCGAGAAGTAAAGAGACGATCAGATGAGACTGATCTAACAAGATCCATCCGTGTTTCAGGATCTGATGGATCTGCTATCAGACGCCCGTCCTGAACACACCAAACACAAGAGTATCAAGAGAGGACAGAAACACACACCTCTGAGTACCAGCTCAGATCAGATCATGTGTGTGTGTGTAATGGTGTAGTTTGAGGACAGACACACACCTCTGAATACCAGCTCTGTTCACAGTCGGGAATATTGGTGTGATTCAGTATATTAGACTGAAGTCTGTATTCAAACCCGCCATCAGTCTGAATCTCTGCACACGTTTTATTGATTCTGTTCATGTTTCACTGCTGAAAACAGAAGAGAAATGTTTATATGAGACATTTGAATATGTAGAGCACTAGAAGGCGCTATTGTCACAAATGAAATCATGAAAGGAAAGTGTAAGTAAGGCGAGTTAAATATCGAGTGTGTGCTGTGAAGAACCGCTTATTTACTGCAGCCGTTTGCAGCATCGAGTCAAAAGAGTCAACCGAGATTTTAGTGGAGAGCGATAGGCCTACACACACACACACACACACACACACACACACACACACACACACACACACACACACACACACACACACACACACACACACACACACACACACACACACACACACACACACACACACACACACACAAGCTTGGCTAGTTGTCTCACACTTGTTTTAAATACTTCCACGCATGCCAGCATGACGACACTTAGTGTGTTTACTAGTTTCTCTCTCCGTTCTGTCACTGATGGAGATTTGGTTCCAGTGCCACAGTCGCCTTTCTTCGTCGTTGTCTTTGGGGACATTTTAGATTTAACAATATTACAACATAAAACATTTTCCTGTTACCTCTGTAAAGCTGATTTGAAACAATCTGTAATGTAAAAGCCCTATATAAATAAAGGTGACTTCACTAGTTGCCATATCAACACTATTGATAAAAAATGCGCCAAAATTCAGAAATCTATGGAAGCGTTTGAATAACCACTGAATAAAAAATAATAATAACTGCGACTTTTTATCTGACAATTGCGAGAGATGAAGTCAGAAATGTGAGAAAGGTCGAAATTGCGAGATATAAAGTCGCAATTGCGAGAAAAAAAAGACAGAATTGAGACTTTTTATCTGACATCTTTTCTCAGAATTGTGAGATATAAACTTGCAATTGCGAGTAATAAAGTCCAATTCTAAGGGGATAAAAGACTCGCAATTTTATCTCGCAATTGTGACTTTATGCCAGTCAAGAAGAAATCACTGAACATTTATTTAACCACAGCTGAAGTACATTTCTTAAGTATTCATCTCTATTTTTATTAGACAAATATGATATTATTTTAAGAACACTGAGAGTCAATGTTTAGAAATTATTCATTATAATTTTGAACTGTTATAGCTGTGTTTCGGTGTGTCATTGTCAAACTCAAAAAAATAATTTATTTTTAAATGTTAAGAAAAATGCTATTATTTTATATGAAAAAGTTAATCATTGTATTTTATTAGGTAAATATTTTAGTGTTTTGTATTTTTTTTTATTAATTTTTTTATTAATCACATGCTCCTGCTATAACGTAGGCCCTAACTCGTCCATTCTTTCAGGGTAAATCAAGAAAAACGAATAACATAAAATATGACCATATAATTGTACTACGTGTGTGAGATAAATCTGGGAAATATTATTACTCTGAACCCTATAGATTTACACACGCTGAAAGTCCAAAAGCGTTAGGTTGTGTCGCGCTCTTTCCTAAACATTTATTTTCTTCCATGAACTTAAGTTTAGACGGAATAAAAAATACTAAAAATACGAATATACATTTATTAAAATGCTAAACACAGAATCTTGTAGCTACAATCTGTAGCGGATCGATGTAAACTTGTAAAGGCGAGACACTACACGCACGCGAACACACACACACACACGCACGCACGCACGCACGCACGCACGCACGCACGCACGCACGCACACACGCACACACACACACACACACACACACACACACACACACACACACACACACACACACACACACACACACACACACACACACACACACACACACACACACACACACACACACACACACACACACACACACACACACAGTTTTCATGCCTCAGCCTGAGCCAGAAGTCTCCACTTCAGCTTTACACGCACACAACTTTACTTTATATTCTTATATCCTGAAGGCTTTTACAGGGGGTTGGTCATATAATCTTCCTGATTTTATTCCTAAAAAAGCTGCTGTTGACAGTATTTTCTGATTTGTGGAGTGATAAATAGAGAAATCCAAAATCCCCTCTTTAAAAACATTTGACTCTTATATATCAAAACAATTAAACCCAGAAACTTAGAAATTATACTTATAAACTTCATCCACTGTTCAGGTTTTTGTTTTAGAAAGGTATGCAAATTAGCGCATACTTAGTGTATTTAAATATACAAATTCAGAAAAAAATTGAAAACCCTTGTGAAGTCTGGACATGGAAGTCTGAAGTAAGTCGCTTTCATGTTAAGAGAGAGAACGAAATATTTATAATAAATACTCTAGTCTAAAATATTTTTTCAGCAAATGTAGCCAAATAGATATAGTAGAAAAAATACTACTTTTCTTTATCTTATGGTATCTTATGATTATGTGTTATTGCACAAAAATATCAAAGTATGAATGGCCGATGCAGAGCATAAAAGTGCAGCGTTATGACTTTACTAACACTGTATAACTTTATGACTGTCGTATGGTTGTTTGGATCGGCTGAGTTGATTAAGAGTGTTAAGACAGTTGAGAGTACAAGTGTAGTGCAAGTGAGATGTGTGTGGTTGCAAGAGTGAGGAGCTTTATGCTGTTTTAAGAAACTAATGTTTAAATTCATGTGCCGGCTTAATGGGTCACAAAATGAAATAATAATGGGCTTAACTAACATACGGCTAAGTGCCACACGTTCTCAACCCCGTATGTGGAAACACTGGTATCACTGTCTCCTGTAACAATGATTCTCTTTTTAAATTATTATTATTATTTTGTGTAGGTATGCGTGTATGCATGTGCGTTTATGGATATATATTTATGTGTTGTTGTGAGTAAGATTTGGACCTTGAGGCTGTAATAAAAGTTTTGATTGATTGAGTACATTTGACTGAAAATACATCGAGCGTCAGTCGGTCAGTCAGTGACATCTGAGGGAAAAACTCGCTGATTTACTTCAGTCACGCATTGTTTTAGGTAAAAATCTTACCCCCGTTTACTCCAAAAAAATCGTAAGAATTTTATAAACATATTTAACCCATAAACGGATCCGAAGTCAAAATTTGTGGAACACTGAAATATTTTCTTCCGGAAAGAAACTCGCTGGGCTTCAGCGCGTGTTATATATGACATCACCTGTTGTGGTCATTTTCAGGACTCTCGTCCCGGAGAGAGATTTTGGCACACATCCCACGTTGCTCAACGGGGTCATATTAGTCTATAACAGCTGAGATATTCTCCGCTAAATGAAGTGCATTCAGATCTTACCCAGGACCTCTACTAAGAAGTAACCGTGGTGTTTATACAGAGCAAGCACTACAACAGGCCATCACTATTCAACAGGGAACTGTGTGAAGGTGTTTGCACGGCTTAGTTAAATGTTATATGTATAAATACAGTTTTTACAAATTTGGCTATTTTGGACATTCCTGAAATAAATGTGAACATATATACACACGTTGTTACATTACTTGCCTTTTACTTTTAGAGATTAAAAACTATAGTTTTATAGTTCTGGGGCAAAACGCCCCCTTTGTACAAAAATATTTTCAGTCAAAATACGAATTAATTATGAAGGTTGAGCATTTTTAATATGTGCTAAATAACTCCAGCCATAGTCACTCAAAACTGTGATGGCACTTCTAGTCACATTTCTGTTTTGTTTCACAGTAATGTCACATTTTCCCCACCCGACCCTGAGAGTAACATTAGTTGGCCGGAGTCCGTCAGACGGTGTCGCTACTTAGCGGTGCAAGTTGAGCCATGAGTTGACATGATTTATATCATAGGTTTAGCTTATATTAGGCTGTATATTATATTATAGAGTACATTTCCTGAAATCTACATATTCATCTTTATTTTCTTAAAACCGACTTTTATGACAAGTACACAGCAAAATCACCAGTGTTAAATTAACACTGCTCAGTGTTTATATGAGTCCACACTCAGAGTGTTAAATGAACACTGAACCAGTGCTAAAGTTAATGAGATAATTAAGTGTTTAATTGAGTGATGATTGAGCATTATCGAAGACACCTGATGTTAACAAGCAGAATCACTGAAGGAGAAAATCGTAATTGGTATGTTACCATTATGGAGATCAGTGTTTGCTTTAGTTGGGCTCTTGACCCTTACATCATTAACTTTAGTTCTGTTTCGGCTGCTATACATGAGTTATAGCTGCTTGATGAACAAAGAGAAAGGGTGTTATGATGGTGCTGGTTATGTTTTAACATAATCAATAATTGACCTTAATTAAATTCAGATTAAAGTTTATCTGATGAATTGTAGCAGCACTGTCATTGTAGAGTATGCATTTTTTAGCTTTTTCAATTAAATCCAATTGTTCAAACCTTTACAAAAAAAAAAACACCTAAGAAAGCATTTCAGGTAGGCACATACATACATCAAGAATTAGCGTATGAATCTCAACAATGGTGACAAAGAGATGACCAATGAACATAAGCACATTATTTATTCATGCAGCAATGCATGATGGGAGCCATGAATGAGATTTGATTGATGGCACCCAGAATGCACTGCAAAATGTATTATAATTGTCACCATTGTTGAGAGTCACAGGCTGGTTCTTGATGTCTGTTTAAAAAAGTGAAAAACAGTTTTGTATGTGATTAAGTTTTAAGAAATTATTTGGATTACATCGTAAAAATTGCAAATATTGTGATTTTCAAGGTCAGTGCTGATATAATTAATAAATTAAACGTAGCTAAGAAATTGTGCTCTATTCAGGTCAAATGATTGTGAGATAATGATAATATTAAAAAACAACCAACACCATCAAATCACCTTATCTCTTTGTTCATCTGGCAGCTATAACTCAGGTACAGCAGCCAAACAAAAGCTAAACACTGAAGGGCCAAGAGCCCAACTAAAGCAAACACTGATCTCCATAATGGTAACATACCAATTACAATTTTCTCCTTCAGTGATTCTGCTTGTTAACATCAGGTGTCTTCGATAATGCTCAATCATCACTAAATTAATCACTTAATTATCTCATTAACTTTAACACTGCTTCAGTGTTCATTTAACACCCCCTGAGTGTGGACTCATATAAACACTGAGCAGTGTTAATTTAACACTGGTGATTTTGCTGTGTAGATACTCGTTTCGGGTACTTGTCACTATTTAATGTACTATTTTTATTATTGTTTATATTATTCTGCAATTGATTTTACATTGTATTTATTATTGCTATTATTGTTATTATTATTATTATACCACTTGTGATGATCAATCTATTAGTAGCCATTCTGCATTACCTGAAAGACATTTATTAGGCTTTTAAAAATATAACAACTTTCAATTGCAGTGAACAATATTGACATAAACCCTTATAATAAATGCCACATCTACCTATAAAATATTAAAAATAACCCAATAAAATTACCCTGCAGGCTGCATTTGGGTTAAAAAATATAGATAGGCCTATAAAACAAAATGCAGCGAAGTTTCAGAGAAGAATGAAAAGTTCCTCTAAATGAACTCAAAAGTCTTCAGTAAAAATATCATTGATGGGTTTGGCTGCTCATGAATCCGAGGATCAGTTTCTGCCTGTAACATAAAATCATATTCTAAACAATGACATGCTTTGTAATAGTCAAGAAAGAGACTAATACAGAGACAGATCGTGTTATCATGGCGGTCTTGTTTCCTGGAAACGCGGAAGTGTTTTATATTTTAATTCTCTTTTATTTGTTGTGTGTGTGTGTGTGGTGTGTGTGTGGTGTGTGGTGTGTGTGTGTGTGTGTGTGTGCTGTAGTTGTGAGTTGTAAAGGTTATGAACATGATTTCTCCGTGTTCGCTGGAATACACCGACGCGCAGATTCTTCCACTCTATAAACTGATGATTGTTTGATCAGGATTTCTCTTTGCCGTGTGGGAGTTTCTCTTGAAACACACGTGGTTTAAAACTTTCCACGTATGCCAGCATGATGAAACTTTGCTTCATTACCCCGGATTTCCACCAACTGCAGAATGGCTGCGTGTCGGCTCCGTACTCCGCCGTCCTTCAATACACACCAGGTCCGGATTTGTTGTGGAACGGCTGCGGCCATGACGGACATTTGTGAGACAAAAAAAAACATATACAGACTAACGTTAATTAGAATGACCAGACATGAGAAAATCTAGCAAAGAAACGAATGAGACGACAGATCAAAGGAAAATAAACAGGTGTGCGACGGTTACAGAAAAAATAATCTCTGTGCGTTTCCAAAAAAAGTAAAAAACATGAACGTGCAACAAGTACGCGCTGAAGTCGCTGCCTGTTCAAGGAGTGTTGAACTCAATTACTCATCATTAAAGTCATTATGGATTATAACTTTTAGCATAAAGGTAAATATTTGTCATACCTGGCCAGAAGATGTTCAAATAAATGTCACATTAGACAAGGAAGTTGTAGGTTGTGTTTGTATAATTCCGTATCTTATTTAGCTGAGGTAAATTAAACGCAACTCTCTCGTATCCTTGCTTGACGGTGAATGAGATGGCCCAGTGGTTGGTTGAGATTAAAAAGACTGAGTTCTGTGTTTGCTGGGTTCCCTGTTTGTACTAGTTCAGTGTGAGTGGGTAAGCTGCAGAAGTCAAACACTGTTCCCGGCTTTAGGGGACATCCCCTGTTGAGGGACTTTCCAATCGTCTCTGCAAACAGCTTTTAGCCACAAACTGAGTTTTACAACAAAACAACTTACAGTCAACAAGAGTCTCTGTGCAGCGGGTCAGTAGACGCACCACAGGGTCAGCCCCATAAAGAGAAACACCAGCAACGTCTTTTCGCTTTTGCGTAACTCATGCAGTACAGGGCAGTAGTGCAATTATAATGTTTGATAACCACAAAGACTAAATGCTGGTTGCTGTATGTTAAATTAAATACTGCCGTTGATTTAATATTCCAACTTCCCTCACCTTACGCCGCCTTCACACTGGCAGTTGAAATCAGCTCCGTAATTCGCAATACGCCCCCAGCAGACGTCGTACTACACCGCGAAAAGCGTCGGAAGTAGAACAAAAATGGCAGAGAGATTAGAAAGGTTGATTTTGTCCGTGTCAGAATGTACGATTCTGTATGATCTCTCTGATGAGGGCTACAGAGATATTAATAGGAAGGCTGCTGCGTGGAGGAAAGTCGCTCAGGACGTTGAGATGTCAGGTCGGCTAAAAAATGTGATATTTAGTGCTATGTCAATAGTTCGATGTCTGTCACTGTGCGCAACGATACAGAAAACTTTTCCGTCTACAAATTCCCTTCATTTACCATGGATTTACTGTATAGCCTATTATATTATTTCCACCATGAAATGTGGGATATACATATAGAATTGTATTATATTACAGTTTTTACTAACTGCTTACACACATTTTCAAAACTAAGTCTCCTTTTTTCAAAACTCTACACACAATTCTCAAAACTGCACACACAAAATGCAAAATGATCACTAAGATCATCTGACAGCAATAGTCAAAGTAAATATGTCTAAATGAGACCATAAATGATGTTGAAAATATGTCCACAATGGCCACATTTGAACTAGTTTTTAACCTTGTACGAAGAGGGTCCATGAACGTCCAGATCGGAAGTCCAGAACACGTCAAAAAAACTTTCATTCTGGCTCCTCAGTGGACGTCTTTTCAACGTCCGACTTTTGTGACAAAGACATTGAAAAGACGCCTTTTGGACATCATTTTGCTCAGTGGGTTACTGTTGTATACATTAGCATACAACAAAACTATAAACATTTACGTAAACCAAAACTATATTCTTTACAGTAGAATACAGTAAATTGTGTGTGGGGTCCCGGTCCAGGAATTGGCAGGGGGGGGGGGTCCCCCCCCCTGCCAATTCCTGGATATTGCGTATTGCGAATTACTTAGCAGTCCCCAGTGCTAAGCTTCATCTCTTCTCTGAGCTGGGTCTGGCCACAATACTTTAGCGTATTGGCAACAGAGGCAACCTCTATGTCCCCACATGCGTCCTCCATTGTCTGGAGAAGCGGCATGTGGGCATAGGGTTGGCGATCATACACTTTCCAGCGCCAGGCTGAGAAGAATTCCTCTATGGGATTTAGGAAAGGTGAATATGGAGGTAGGTACAAAACTACAAATTGTGGATGGGTGGCAAACCAGTTTTGGACCAGAACAGCCCGGTGAAAACTAACATTGTCCCACACAACCACAAATCTAGCAGGCTCCTGATCTGGATCAGGGACAAGCATTGTGTGAATTGCATCCAGAAAAGTGAGTATATGGCCGGTGTTGTACGGACCCAGTGTGGCATTGTGATGGAGGACCCCGTTTTGAGTGATGGCTGCACATATGGTTATATTACCCCCACGCTTTCCAGGGACATTGGTAATTGCCCTCTGTCCTATTACATTTCGTCCACGGCACCTGGTTTTGGTGAGGTTGAAGCCAACCTCATCCACATAAATAAATTTGTGGCGAATTACATTGGCATCCATCTCCAATACTCTCTGTAACAGACAAAATTATATACAGATGAGTAAATATGGTATGTCTGAAGAACTGGAAGTAGTGTTGCATACATACCTCTACAAAGTCATGTCGCAGATTCTTGACTGTCAGAGTTTCTCTCAAATGGCACCTTGTAAAGTTGTTTCATCGTCACTTGGTGCCGTTGGAGGATGCGTTGTATGGTCGACAGGCTTACAGCATTGATGTTGTTGAATATGGTGTCATTATTCAAGATATGCTCTCTTATCTCTCGAATCCTAATTGTATTGTTGGCCAAAACCATATTTATAATTGCAGTCTCTTGTACATCTGTAAACAAGCATCCTCGTCCTCCATGATGTCTTTACCTTTCCACTCTGTACAGAATTAAAACAGTATGTGTTCAGCACAGGAACTGTAAATCATTTACAAAAAAAAGGTAGTACAGCATGATAACCAACCTCATTCATTCAATGCAGTGCAGTAAATGGATGGCTTAGAGTTACAAATGTTTATGCAATACTATGTAGTCATACGTATTTTACAGTACATTACTATAATGCTAAAATAGTCATTAGATAGTTGCATACCTGTTCTCATTTCTGAAGGTTCGAATTATGGACGCCACTGTAAATCGACTCAAGTTGGGCTCTCAGTCCAGCCTCTCTCATGGTCAAACCGTGGTTGATTACATGATCAACAAGTGTTGCCCTAATCTCATCAGAGATGGCTCTCCTTCCTTCTCTTATTTGCCCTCCTCTTCCCCTTCCCCTTCCCCTTCCCCTTCCTCCTCCTCCTCCTCCTCCTCCTCCTCCTCCTCCTCCTCCTCCTCCTCCTCCTCCTCGTCCCCTGCCTCTTCCTCCTACTCCTCTTGCTCTCTGTTCATTGTTAGCATCTATTGTTCAAAACAGAATCTGACCTTTGACCTATTTATAGGCTTATCTATACTAAAGTAAAACAGTGATTGGTTAGTGATCAGTTAAGCAATTAGTGTTTGCACATGTGAGGAGTGTGTCTGTGTGACTTGGTGAATAAGTGTAGCATTTTGATTGGTTGTGTTTGGAAAAGGAAAGCAAGTCACTTCCCAATAGATCTTTGTGTTTGAGGTAGAGAATTGTGTGTAGTGTTTAAAAAAAAAGTGTTTTATGCAATTGAAAACTGAGTCAAAGGCTGAGAAATAGCTTATGGTTTTGAAGATTTGGCATGTAGTTTTGCACTTTGAGTGAGAGATTTCAAAAATCGTGTGACATGAAAAGATTTTGTGTGTAAGCAGTTGGTAAAAACTGTATTAATGTAGGCAATGTATTAAAGGACTAATGTAATATAATTACAGTATTTAATGTATTTAGGCTACTGTTTTTCATACAAATACCATAGAATCCATACAGTTACATTTTGCCATGATAGTGAAGTGCTATAGGCTATGCATGGTTTTATCTGTGGTTATCATGATCTAAATGCATGATACTGGATGACCAATGGTTAATTTGAATAAAACTCAAACAGTCAGAATATTACATTTTACCAAATAAAAATAAGGTTGTTACTTTTTTTAAAACAGATGTTACTGTTTTTACTAATGAACATAAATTTAACATAGTAAATCTGCATCTAACTCAGGATAATACTACTGTCAACTCACTGTCAAATATGCGTTTCGACACAAAACATGTAATATTAATATTGCAGCCTGCGCTGCCAACTGTGCTTTAAGATACATGCAATCAAAGTTAGGCAACACAAACCTGTAAACTTGAAAGAAATAAAGAAATGTGCTGAACATTGTCTGTGCTTTTCAGTGGAGGATGTAAGAAAAAAGTGGAGGGACCTCCGTGATGCCTATGTTCGGTATAGGAGGGAGGACCAGTCCAGGCGGGTAAGCGGGGCTGCTGCCTCTCAGAAAAGGCCCTGACGTTAAGCCCAGATTATGTCCTTCCTACTGCCGTTCATCACACCACGGAGGACAACCTCCAACCTCACTGAGACAGAGGGAGAGACCCAGGAGGGAGAGGGAGAGACCCAGGAGGGAGAGACCCAGGAGGGAGAGGAAGAGACCCAGGAGGGAGAGGGAGAGACCCAGGAGGGAGAGGGAGAGACCCAGGAGGGAGAGGGAGAGACCCAGGAGGGAGAGGTCTCACAGGAGAGAGGGGGAGAGAATCAGGAGGGAGAGGAAGAGACCCAGGAGGGAGAGGGAGAGGTCTCACAGGAGAGAGAGGGAGAGAATCAGGAGGGAGAGGAAGAGACCCAGGAGGGAGAGGGAGAGGTCTCACAGGAGAGAGAGGGAGAGACCCAGGAGGGAGAGGGAGAGACCCAGGAGGGAGAGGTCTCACAGGAGAGAGAGGGAGAGAATCAGGAGGGAGAGGGAGAGACCCAGGAGGGAGAGGGAGAGACCCAGGAGGGAGAGGTCTCACAGGAGAGAGAGGGAGAGAATCAGGAGGGAGAGGGAGAGACCCAGGAGGGAGAGGGAGAGACCCAGGAGGGAGAGGTCTCACAGGAGAGAGAGGGAGAGAATCAGGAGGGAGAGGGAGAGACCCAGGAAGGAGAGGGAGAGACCCAGGAGGGAGAGGTCTCACAGGAGAGAGAGGGAGAGAACCAGGAAAGAGAGAGAGTCACAGATCACACACAGGAGAGCGTGCGGCCACACGAAACAGAGGGCACACCAGACCTGTCAGGTGAGCGCAGGCGTAGGCGGCGGGTTGTCTCTCCAAGCCCCTCAGCGTTTGAGCAAATGATTGCGACTGCAATCGAATCTGCCAATCAACCACCGACACAGGAGAAAGACCCAGACCAGGCCTTCTTGGACAGCCTGCTCCCCGCCCTAAAAAGGATGTCCATTCAACAAAACGCTGCTACGAAGCTGAAAATGCACCAGCTGATATATGAAACTGAATTTGAGTGTAAGTATTTTGCTGTGAAAAATTCTCCACACTGGCGTTGATAATGTGTAACATGCTGCCATCTCACCTTATTCATTTTTATTTGTTTTTTTGTTTTTCAGAATCTGGTGGAGCTGAACGCGCACACACACACACACACACACAGACAGACAGACACACACTCACCCACTAATGACACTCACAGACAGACAGACACACACACACACACACACACACAATAATACAAATTATTAAACACAATAATAAAGTTCACTTTAACTATTATTCAGTACTGTGGTAATTTTGATTTAGTTAAAAATGAAATGACACAACACTGACATGGAATTGCAATTTATGACATTGTGGTTGGCCCTTAAAAGGGCCTTTTGGTCTGTGATTATGACACAAGATCATGTCGGTGGACACCTCCCACCTCAGAGGAAAAGTAGTTGTGTAGGCCTCTCTGACACGAACAGCCTCCGCGCTGGAATTATTGGCACCTTGTCGGATGACACTGGGCAAGACAACACTGGGGGGTGGGTTGGGCGCTCGATTCTCCCTTGGTCTATAGGGGCGTGTTGGGGCATCACGGCGAAGAAGGTTGTGAAGGACACAGGTTGCCTTCACGCACACCTCCACATTGTGTGGATGCTGCCACATCACTCGATGGTGGACCCTGAACCTGGCTGCCAGCACACCGAAGGCTTGCTCTACTACCATTCTTGTCCGAGACATGCGATAGTTGAACATCCGACGGCGTCTGCTGAGGTTCCTTCGAGGATATGGACGCATCAGGTGACGGCGCAACGGGAAGGCTTCGTCCCCCACAAAGGTGTGAGGAAGTGGCCCGAGATCAACTGCTCCAGGGATGATGGCATCTGGTGGGACTCCCAAGGTGCCTTCCTGGAGAGCGCGACCAAAGGCAGACTCCCTCAGTGTGCCTCCATCACTCCCGTGACCATAGGCACCCACATCAATAATGCGGAAGCAGAGGTTGGCATCTACAACCGCAAGGAGCACAATGGAGAAGGTCCCATTATAATTAAAAAAAAGGGAGCCTGAATTGGGTGGTGTCACGGTCCTCATATGCTTCCCATCAATGGCCCCTACAAAATTGGGGAAGTCACGGTTGACCCAGAA
This sequence comes from Meda fulgida, assembly GCA_030578275.1. Lineage (NCBI taxonomy): Eukaryota > Metazoa > Chordata > Actinopteri > Cypriniformes > Leuciscidae > Meda > Meda fulgida. Next base: position 40,514,784 of record CM060618.1, read on the forward strand.
CTGCTCTGCAATATCCTGCCAATCACTCTCCTTTGGCACAGGCATGTACACATCCACTAGCTCCTCCCAGATAACCTTGGCCACCTCAGGCACAATGAGAGATACAGTGCTCCAGCCCACTCAGAAGCGGTAGGAGAGGGAGTGATAGGAGTCACCAGTCACCAGGTGTCTGAAAGAACATAAATAAAATATTAATAATAACAACACATACATTTTTTTGGCGGATACATTTCTAGATAAACAAGGACATCTTATATGTTTAAGGGCGAAAATAAGAATATTAAATAGTTTTTAGCGTAATAGAAAATACAGTTGACAAAATAGACTATAATAATATTGAAATAACCAAATGACTTCATGATGAAAAAGAAACTCACCGGAGACAGATGGCTAGGCGTTCTGTCAGACAAATACATCTCCGAAGCCGGGTGTTGATTGTCTTGATCCGTGGACCAACACGGTGGAGGATTTCGTCAAACTGACAGCGCAACAGCCTGAAATACTCCCTGAAATCCTCACCGTTGTTCAGACGCAGCTCACCGACCAGACGGTGAAACTCTCCGTATTGATTTCTCTTCGCCAGGTAGTATTTCACCCACACGGATCTCTTATTTTTCTGCTTGCGTCTCCAGTATTGGAGAGCAACAGCAAGTGCATTGACCAGCCGACGATTTGCCATCATTGCATTTTCTGTCTGTATGTGAATGAGCGGGGTGAGGGAAAATGGCCACAATATTTAATTATAGCCGTTTTAATTATTTAATTATAGCCTGCATTTTTAATTGTATAACTGCCCTAATAACATTATAAAATCCTGAAAATAAAAAAATGACATGACAACTTATCGTTATAAAATCATTTATTTTACTAAAAGTTAAGAATTCAGGTTTTTTTATCAGTACCATAGCAACGCTTAACTTCCGCTGGAAATGATGTTTTATAAACAAGGTTCGGGAGGAGCACGTTCAAATAAATCATTCCAATCAACTCGTCACCAAACTATTACGTCTACCCTATCAGCACGAGAGTAAGCATATATAAATATCCACTGTCAACTCACCTAACATTCCTTGACAGTTTCAGCATCCCTCCACCACCCTGACTCCTCACTCCTGGCTCATTCTTCCACAGTCAGGAACGGGGGGAGTACTGTGGGTTCGGGCCGCATACCGAGCCCGGAGCCTTCTCCCCAGATAGCACGCCAAATATGCATTTATTCTATCTGACTTATTTGTAAGTGTGAACTCGTGAATTGTCGGATAGGAACTGTCCGTAGCTTTTCGCAAGAGTTTTTCAAATTTTTTGAACGCATCCAGATGACCAACGGACACGATTTTCTACGCACCGCACTCGTTCGGACCCGTTTCGGACCCATTCGCATGCGGTCTGCGAATCTCCGCCGTATCGCAGCTGATTTCAACTGCCAGTGTGAAGGCGGCGTTAATGAAATGTGGATCATTCCTTGCTCCATCTCTCTCTGCATCTGATTGAGAATCTATTTAATAAAGTTTGATGAATTATACATTTTTTCACACCATTACATCTGCTGTCATTCCTTCTCATGATCCACACGATACATTTCCATGGTTTCCTTCAATCTTCTGCCGTTCTTGAACATGTCCTGAATCACTCACGCACTCACACACGCGCTTCTCTTCTGTTTCACCCTCACAAACTCCAGCTTCATGTTCCTCAACTTTAAACTTTCCTTCTCCCATTAAAGTGCTTCCACATGAGCTATTTCTCTAGAAAAGTACAATAATTCAGTGTGAAGTTGAGTGAACAATTCAAGAAAATATTATCTTGAGTCACTCGTGAATGAGTGCTTTTTATTCAAACGCAAGGAAGCCAATGCCAGTGAGAGATCAGCCGACATCAGCCAATGAGCAGTGAGATCAGCCGACATCAGCCAATGAGCAGTGAGATCAGCCAACATCAGCCAATGAGCAGTGAGATCAGCCAACATCAGCCAATGAGCAGTGAGATCAGTCAATGAGCAGAGTGCAATGAAATGAACGAGTGCAAATGCAGAAGTTAGCCATTAAAATGCCTCTAAATGAACTCAAATGTCTTCAGTAAAAATATCATTGATGGGTTTGGCTGCTCATGAATCCGAGGATAAGTTTCTGCCTGTGCGATAAAATCATATTCTAAACAATCAAATGCTTTGTAATAGTCAAGAAAGAGCCTAATACACATAGCTAGACAGATGGTGGAGTTAGATAACGGTGGAGTGTGTAGGCGCACATGTTCCAGGAGTGTTTTAAAGAGCTGTGTTTCGCACAAAGGAATAATTTATCCAGTTGAACTTCCGACTTTCGTTCTTGATTAATAAAAACATTCTTGGCAAAAGCTTTCACTCTCTTCCAGTGCAGCTGAGATTGTGATTAAATGCTGTGTAATAACGTGAAGAAAAGCATTTACTTAATAATCGGCTCTTCCTGGATCCCGGGGCGGCACTGCTTTATTTTCTATATTTGTTTTATACTTTAATTCTCTTTCATGTGTTGTGTGTGTGTGTCACGGTTTATGAATTCGCTGTCTCCTTTCTTGTCTCGGGTGTGTGGGTTGGACGAGGTCGCTGATCACTGCCACTGGTCAGTCACCCGCCGCGTCTGATCAGCACGCCAGCTGCAGCTGATCAGCGAACCCGATATAGTCCCTCTGTTTTCTCCTTGTCTTTGTCAGATCGTTGTTGGATGTTCCATGTATCCTGCCTGTCTCCAGTTCCCGTTTTGTCCTGCCAGTTTCATCGGTTCTGCACTCCTGCACTTCGTTCCGTCAGCTTCCTGTTATCCAGTCTTCGCTCTATTTCCTGGATCTTCCGTACAACGTTCATCACCTTTATCATCATCTTCACCCTCTTCTTACCATCAAGATTGGGTTGGACCTCAGCGTCCCTGTGCTGCCTTGTGCTTCTCTGACTGGACTTTACTACCATCAGCTACCAACACTCACTCGATAAATATTATATTGTACTTGCTATTGGGTCTCCTGTTTATTCCCTGACAGTGTGTGTGTGTTTCTTGTTACTTAAAACACACGTGTTACGTCCTATGAATGCCTAGGGGTCAGAACGTATCAAAGGTTAAGATTTTATAGAGCAATCGTCAGGGCCCTGCCAGAGCATTACAGTAACAAAGTTCTTTTCAACAATTTTATTGAAAAGTTCTTAACACAACACAATTTACTCGGGAAGGAAACAAAGACTTCAGGAGGGGGCAATGCCAAAATAACAAACAAAAATTTAGTCTGCCTGGGGGAGTCAATTTCTTACTAAACCTCTTAAAGAAATACAAATAAATAACAGAAATATACACTCTCTCCCTACCTGACCACAAACCAGGAGAAAACAGGGGATAGCAGAATAAAATGTTACCTTCAATTACCAGACAATGAACAAAGCAAATAATCAGATAAATAACAGCTTAATTGATAAAGCAAAAGGTATGGACTGGGACGTCTCACAAAGAAGCAATAGAGCGTGGGCTCCAGCAGTTAACAATAAGCAGCAATAAAGCAACAGAAAGAGGCACAGGTCCTCACAGGGAACACAACCACTCTCAACAACTGGGCCGGGCAGGACACAGACCATGCTCTGGAGAAAGGTTCTCCCTGAATGATAGTTCTGCTGGCTTTTATTCTGCGTCCCTCCTGGTTGAAGAGCAGGCTCAACTGGAGACGTAATCAGCTGCCTGTCAGAGTGAAAAAGGGGGAGGAGCCAAAAGAGAGCAGTAGACACCAAAACAACACAAAAAACCACACACAATTAAAGATTCGCTTATTCACTCTGTTACTTGTTTTTTCGTATATTTTTCACATAGACATTCTTGTATTAAAAATCTTTTGTTTCGTATCAAACATAAGTCTACATATGTATTATACACAGCTGATATCTGAAGCGGGTGAGTGATGGAAGATGAAGATCAGAAACTCCTCCAGTTGATGCTGGATGTGGAGAATCAGCTTTAATGAGCAGAAAAAACATGAATGAACTGTTCAAGATCAACAGTTTTATGAGAAGAAACACACGAGAAACCAGTGAGGAATGAACTGGACCAGATGAACAGCTTTATGAAGAGAAGCACACGAGAAACCAGTGAGGAATGAACTGGACCAGATGAACAGCTTTATGAAGAGAAGCACACGAGAAACCAGTGAGGAATGAACTGGACCAGATGAACAGCTTTATGAAGAGAAGCACACGAGAAACCAGTGAGGAATGAACTGGACCAGATGAACAGCTTTATGAAGAGAAGCACACGAGAAACCAGTGAGGAATGAACTGGACCAGATGAACAGCTTTATGAAGAGAAGCACACGAGAAACCAGTGAGGAATGAACTGGACCAGATAAACAGCTTTATGAAGAGAAGCACAGGAGAAACCAGTGAGGAATGAACTGGACCAGATGAACAGCTTTATGAAGAGAAGCACACGAGAAACCAGTGAGGGATGAACTGGACCAGATGAACAGCTTTATGAAGAGAAGCACACGAGAAACCAGTGAGGAATGAACTGGACCAGATAAACAGCTTTATGAAGAGAAGCACATGAGAAACCAGTGAGGAATGAACTGGACCAGGTAAACAGCTTTATGAAGAGAAGCACACGAGAAACCAGTGAGGAATGAACTGGACCAGATGAACAGCTTTATGAAGAGAAGCACACGAGAAACCAGTGAGGAATGAACTGGACCAGATAAACAGCTTTATGAAGAGAAGCACACGAGAAACCAGTGAGGAATGAACTGGACCAGATGAACAGCTTTATGAAGAGAAGCACACGAGAAACCAGTGAGGAATGAACTGGACCAGATGAACAGCTTTATGAAGAGAAGCACCAGATGAACAGCTTTATGAAGAGAAGCACACGAGAAACCAGTGAGGAATGAACTGGGCTGGACCAGTAAAGATAAAGGAGCGATGCGGAAACAACCGAGATGTGCCTCTTTGATATTGTGTTTCCTTTGTAGGCTATTTCCTTTGAGCTAAACCTTGTGAGTGAGTGAGTGAGTGAGTGTGTGTGTGTGTGTGTGTGTGTTAGGGGTTGAACGACTTCAGATTTTTTGAAGTCGACTGTTATGACATCAAATTCGAGTCGAGGTCGACTAGTCGATGACGTCATTCATAAAAACACAGTCATTAATAAAAACACAAGAGATGGGACTGCTTTGCAACATGCCACAATTTGCAATGAATTAACAGAAAATTATACAGATGCTGACAGCTCATAATGGGGCCGTTTACACCTAGTCACTGCGTTTTTACTGATCTGTTTATCAAAAACAATTCCATTGGTCTTTGTCAGACACGTGGGTTTGTTGTGAGTGACATCAACGCGGGCGCCATTTTTGAGGTATCGCTACTGACTGTAAGCATTGAAGAGATTACAAGAGTAGAGATAACTCGCAAAACTGGAGAAACACAAGAAAACTGACAAAATGCCGTACCACAATAAACTCGATAAATATGGCAGGTACCGTTATTTGGAGAAATTGTCATCATTCAGAACAGATCCATATATGAGCGGATTGTAGTAAGTTGGAGTGCTGATCCCACATTGTTTTCTCATCCTCATACTTGGACATTGTCAACTATCTTGTTTATGGTATAAGCGCATATACCAGTGAAAATTTTAAAAACTATAAATCTCTTCAAACCCACGGACATTTTACCAACGGCGGTGTACAGGATTTATTTACATTCCCACCGAAGGACACAGTAGTAACAGCAAAGATACGTTTGCTGTATTGATGACGATGATAATGTCATGTTAAGGATGGTTTAGTTAGAAAAAAATAATGAAAAACACAATTCTCCAACAACAGAATACCCCAGCATCGATACCTTACAAATGGCGGCTACGCCCCATAATGCACTTCGTGTATCACGAGTGTGACGTCACCTGACAAAGACCGATTTACACCTGGTCACATAAATATGTTTTCGCAAAACGGATATAAATCCGATCTTCAAACAACGCGCTATATGCAGATTTAACGGATTTCACGTCACGGTCACCAACAGTACTGGTATCACTGGTAAGATCATTTTGTTTCTTTACTTGTAATGAAGATGATTGTGTGTTAAGCGTCTGCGACTTACTTTCACTTTAATTTGCGATAGTTTGTACGTTGGCTTGATGAAGAGATGCTCGAGCTGCATCTGTTTACATCATCATCATGATTATGATCGCATTAGTGATGCGCAGGTCCAAGTAATAATATTCCAATTAATTGCGAGTAAATTAGAGGTAGGCTACATCATTAATATGTTATAAATAAATGAAAAAAAATAATGTATTAATGATTTTCATAAAGAGACTGAACTCTAATTTCCTGGTAAAACAGTGAGCGTGCATCATGCTTTTATTTATTTATTTATTTTTATTTATTTATTCGGGACAGTGCACATTAATGGACAATCTAACATTTCTGTAGAGACTGTAAATGAGCCAGGTTATAGCATAAATGCTAATTTTCACCTGTAGTCCCGAGGCAGGAAGACAACAACATAAAAATATGACAATATACAATATCAAGCAAAAAACACATTTGCACACATTCAGGCAGTATACTTTGTATCAATAAAATTATTCAAGATGAGGACATAACTGGGAACTTTTTAGAAGCTGTTTAAGGTGCTTTTTAAATGTGCAGTAAGTGGGACATTCTCTAATGTTTGTTGGGATGCTGTTCCAAAAATGACCTCCTCTGACAGACAGAACAGTCTGTCCAAAGGTAGTTTTTCTATGCGCAATCTCTATCACCTCTGAATGAAGCTCTGGTACAACAACCTCTGTCAGGCCTTTGTTTAATGTATGTAGAAAGTGGACGTGGGGCCAGTCCATGCAAAACTTTATAAATTAAACAACTATTTTTAAAATGAATAAAATGTTCAAAACTGAGCATATTATATTTTCCTAAAATATTACACTGATGGTATGACAGAGGTTTTTGATCAAGTATTTTTATTGATTTTTTGAATAACATTTCTATGGGTTTTAAAATTGTATTTCCAGTGAGTGACCAGGTTGTGATGCAGTAATCTATATGTGAAAATATCATTGAGTGTAGGAACATTTTAGCAGAAGTAATTGTCATTTATGGTCTGATTTGTTTAAAGTTATATAAGTTGAATTTAATTTTGTTCGCTGTGAGTTTGATGTGTTTTTTAAAAGAAAGTGTTGGGTCCAGTGTGACCCCGAGGTACTTGAACTCCTCTACAATGTCAAGTTCCACTTCCCCCAGGAACACATTGGACCGCTCCAGTTTTCTGTTTTTTTTTTTTTTGTGTGAAAATCATGGCAACAGTTTTCTTTTTGTTCAGTATTAGGCAAGATTTAAACAGCCAATGCTGTATATTCTCCAGTGCTGATGTAAGGACGGATGATGCTTCCTGTGTGCTTTTAGCAGGTGTAAAAATAACCGCATCATCAGCATACATTTGAAAATTGACTTTTTGACCAACGTTTGCCAGATCATTTATATAAACAGAGAACAATACTGGTCCCAAAGTAGAACCTTGTGGAACCCCTGCTGAACATTCAAGATAAAACGACTTAGCGTCACCAATACTCACAGATTTTCTTCTGTTGGACAAATAAGATTGAAACAAATCTAGCGCATGTTCTGCAAAGGTGAAGTGAGTTAGTTTAGACAGAAGGGCTCGATGATCTACAGTATCGAACGCCTTCTTTAAATCCAAAAATACTGCACCAACACAGGTGGTTTTATCAAGCAAGGATTTGACTGTTTCCACAAAGACACAGTTTGACGTCTCTATGGAATGGTGCTGGCAGAACCCAAATTGCATGGGATGCAGGAGAGAATGGCTGTGGCTGAGGTGTTTATTCAGCAGCTTGGCGATCCACTTTTCTGCAACCTTAGATACAACAGGGAGGATGCTGATGGGGCGATAATTTGAAATGTTTGTTTTGTCTCCTGATTTAAAAATTGGTGAGACTATAGCCACCTTCCATCCCGATGGAACTACTGCCATTTTAATTGATACATTTATCAAATGTTTTATCGGGCATACCAGCCCGTCTTTGTGTATTTTTAAAAAATGTGTGTCAAGGCCGTACGCATCTTTGGCCTTTGAGGGTTTCATAAACTTAATTATGTTAGCCACTTCCAGATCCGTTATTTGCTCTAACTTGAAAACCGACTGTTCAGGATTAATAGGCTTACGAGATATCTCTGAGGAACTAAACCTTTGTGTTATTTCATTGACAGAAATTATTAAATTCAGTTGCTAATTCTTTTAGATTATTTATCAGGTCGTTGTTAACTTTTATTTCCAATCTATCATTGTCCTTTTTTTTTTTTTTTGCTTTCCAATCAATTTATTAATATTTTGCCATATTAGTTTGCCATTTCCATTTGCACTTGTAATGACATCCAAGAAAAAATCTGCCTTGGCCTTACGTAAGGTATGAGTTTTATTTCCCACCTAAGTAAATCTTTGCCTATCAATGGTTAGACCAGATTTTAAAAACACTTTGAGTAAGATGTCTCTTTCCTTCATAAGTATTTTGCATTGATTATTCAGCCAGGGTAGATGATTTCCCCTTTTTTTACCTTTTCCTTTTTTTATAAAAGGTTCCATAACATCTGTAATTTTAGTGTTAAATATCTTGGAATTGGTTTCAATATCATTATCAGAAAACAATTCAGACCAATTTACCTCATTTAGAATAATATCAAGATTTTGATGTAGATGTTTTGGTATAAAATTGTAATGGTTATTAAATGTAGATGAATTAAATCGCTTTTTACTTAATTTTCGGGAGACAAATACAATATTATGATCAGAAAGCCCTGTAATGAGATTGTATGTTTTACCAATCCTCTCAGCATGATTTGTGAATAACAGATCTATTAAAGTTTCCGAATGGTTTGTTATTCTGGTTGGTGTTTTTATCATTTGTGTTAAATTAAAATAATCAGTAATGTGTTTAAGAGTTGTTCGTTCGCTCTTTACATTCCAGTTAATATTAAAATCACCCATTAAAATAATTTCCTTAGTTTTATCACAGTGATTAAGAAGAAGTTTAAGTTGTTCATAAAAATCATTTTTTGCAGTGGGTTTTCTATATATACACACTATAACAAAAGACATTGTTGCAGAAAGTGATATGTCAACACCTACACATTCCAACACAATTTCACTTGGCCATTCAACCATTGTGCACTTTAGAGTATTTCTAACATACATTATTACTCCCCCACCCCTCCCATTATTTCTATCCTTTCTAAATTCATTATACCCAGGCATATTTACAACCGGCTCAGGAGAAGAATGGGTTAACCACGTCTCTGAAAGTCCTAAAAAGTCAATATTGGAACTACACAGCAGATGTTCTAGTTGTTCATGTTTTGCTTTCATGCTGCGTATATTTAAGTGTCCGCCAAATAGTCCCTTTACTTTTGATAACGGATCCCAAATTACCCTTGCCTGATTTAATGTGCGAAATATTTTGTTGGTTCTGTGCGGTTTGAAGACTGGATTCCTATGTTTTGTTGGAAGAGTCAGTTGATTAGCGTTGCAAAAATCAGCAGTGGTTGTTTGTGTTTGCGGAGTCACACGCTGACGCTCACCAGTACACGCTCCCGCGTCCTTCCTGCAATGCTGCCCCTCCGGTGAGTGCACCGCCATCGGCACGATCCCCGCCGTCGCCGAGCCCACGGACTCGGAGAGTCCCAGCCCAACAAAGCCAGCAATGCTCTACACACACGGCGAAACAGCCCCTCCAAGGCCGCCCACGTCCCCACATGCCGCACCACCAGCCAACGACACACCCGCGCCGAAATAGGAAGAAGCGCCGGCAGGGCAAAGAGCACGCAACAGCCTAAGACGCGGAAGCCCCACAAACTTTCGTTTTCAACAATATCTAGTGTTCGGTTAGTAAAGTATTTACACACACTTGATGTACCAATGCTGCTTTCTTGCTGCAATAACCCTCTGGGCTCTTCATCTGTTGTCGTCTGCAACATGTTAGTATCAAAATTACCGCAATCATAGTGTCACATGATCAACGCGACTAGTCGACGTCAAGCTTAAAGCGTCGCGGCATTGCATTAAGGTCGACTAGTCTTAATCTAAAAGATAAAATGTGTCCCTTCCCTGGGCCTGGTGCTGAGGTCATCATCATCAGGCTGGAGGTCGTCATCATCAGCGAGTGGTGAGAACAGCAGAGCTCATCATTGGACATAAACTCTCATCCTTACAGGACATCTATCAAACTTGCTGCTTGAGGAAGGCTCGCAGCATCATCAAGTGTGATGTATGGTAATTGTATTATTATTCCTTACCTGAGGATGGCGCTAGCAGTCTATAGATGTGTTGGGTTGTAACCTGTAAAAGAGGAGAATAACAAAAGTTGAGTAAAACAGCAAGTCGCATGAAACCAGTGTCTCTGTTATTTATTCAAACTTGCATCCACTAAACATCACATGGTATCAGAAGAAAACTATGGATCATTTGAAACCTCCTAACAGTTTGGATTTCAAAGGAAATCTGCCGGAAAACTGGCGAACGTGGATTCAAAAGTTTGATCTGTATCTCATTGCAACTGGCATTGCAGAGAAGAGTGACAAGGTAAAATGTGCGACATTTCTTCACGTGGCGGGAGATGATGCCATAAAGGTATTTAATACCATGGACTTTGATGATGATGTGGATGATTTTGAAGTGCTCAAAGAGAAGTTTAGAGAATACTGTGAGCCAAGAAAGAATATTACGTATCTGAGGCATATGTTTTTCACGAGAGCACAGGGACCGAACAAAACCATTGATGCATACGTGACTGACTTGAAAAATAAGGCGAAAGACTGTGAATTTGGAAGATTAAATGATGACTTGATTAAAGATTGCATTGTCTGTTGTGTTAACAATGACACAGTGAGAGCTAGGCTTCTCAGGGAAACAGATTTGAACCTAGCAAAGGCTGTGGATATCTGTCGTGCAAATGAAATAATCTGAAAGTGCTGCATCAAGAATCAGAAGTGGCTGTGAACAAAATCACAAAAACAAAGTCAACTGTCAGACAGGCAAAATTCAAGCACACAGGGAAAGAGAAGGAAGAGTGCACGAGATGTGGTTATGTACATGAGCCAAGGAAGTGTCCGGCATATGGCAAAATTTGTAACGAGTTCTCGTGGAAGAACCATTTTAGCCGCATGCGCAAAACACCACAACAAAAAGGCAAACCTAAAAGATTTGAGAAAAAAGTCCATGAGATAGAACAACAAGAAGATGCTGATTTTTTTATAGGTACCATCGAAATTGAACGAAGTGAACAAACAGCTAGCAAATGGCTGACCCATATGAATACAGTCTCTACCATGGAAAGGGAAAACAAGAAATGGACTCAAGAATTCAGAATAAACAACTGCATACTTACCTTTAAGCTAGATACAGGAGCAGAGTGCAATGTGTTGTCATTTAAAGATTTTGAGAAAACCACTAACAAGACAACAACTCTAAAGAAGTCTAACTGCACGTTAATTACATATTCTGGCCACACTATGGAGACAAAGGGTAAAGAAAGGCTTAAATGTGGTTGCAAAGACACTGAGTTTGATCTAGACTTCCAAGTTGTAGATGAAGATTCACCAGCAATTCTGGGAAGAGAAGCATGCTCAAAACTTGGACTGATTAAAAGAGTGTACAAAGTAGAGAACAAAGAACAAACTTGCAGTTTGAGTGAATATCAAGATGTTTTTACTGGTTTAGGATGTGTACATCACATACAGCTCAATCCAGACCCACATAGCAACATTGTGTCGGCCCAGACCCGGCCCACATCTGGCACTTGTGGAATGTGGATCTGGCCCACATGCAGCGTGGAATGACGGCCCTTGGGTGGCCCGCTCCTGTTTGGCAGATCTGGGCCACAAGCAGGCCATAGCAATGCCACATGTCAGCCAAGAGCAAAGAAATAAACCAGAACTGGACCTTATTTGAGACACAATGTCTGTGTATATTAAATATGGAGTCATTTCAGCCTTAATAAGCCTGTTAACAAGCAGAATCACTGAAGGAAAGAAGAGAACAGAAAAAGAGACGAGCAGAAACACAAGAACTACAACTGACTTCAGACACAGCCTCAGATGAAATCACTGAGGAGAAAAGAAGACATTAAATCTGTGAAGATCTCAGCAGAGGAGGATTAAACAACTCCACAAACAGCATTACCAGCTTCACTTATTACTAACCAGACTCACTTTATTTCTGTCAGACGTCTACAGGAGTTTTATTGAGAATTAACAGAGGTTTAACTGTTTCATTTGAAGGCACCATAACAGAGATTAGCGTTTCCATTAGTTGGTCTATGAATGAAAACATGTTTATATGTCAAAAAATTATCTATTTTCAAATTTGCATCTGTCAATACAGAATGAGATACTCTATAGTCTATTTTGCCATCAAAACTGCTGACAGTGTCTTTATCATAGGCTTTATATTTATACTTATCATGAAGTATAGGCCTTCCGCAACTCTCTCCCATTTGTCGAACAAGGGTGATCCAAATCACGTGACTTGACACTTTCAAGTAGGCTACACTTCGAGTTTGCAACGATGGACGACGGCAGGTTAACTGAAGAGGTGGAGAAACACCGACAACTGTACGATCCACAGGATCCTGCTATAAAGATCCACGAACAAAGGAGAAGCCATGGGACTCAGCCTACATATAATATCATGTCATTTTATTTTTTAAACAATCGAGTCCTGGTGTCCACTACTGAGGTCAGGTCATAGCATAACATATGAATAAAATATTGGGGTTTTCCCCCATTTGTTTCTTAATGCTCTTAAAAATAAAAAAAACGTATTTGAAAAAAACTTTCTGGGCCTCAGGAGGATATATTCAGATAGGATAGGGTACAATAACAATTAATAGTAAATAATATTTACAAATTTTGTATAGCTTACGTAGTGTGTCTTCTGAGTGACGGCCCAACAAATATAGGCTCTTTAAAGCTACACACAATTTGTAAACAACCGGCTTGTAGACAACCCACATGAACCACTGAACCACTGCCACTCCCGGAAAAGAAAAAGAAAGACACCGAAAACGCCACTCAGCCACCACGCAACAGAAACGCCACGCTCACGCCACGCAGCCAGTGTGTCCCCGGCCTTACAGTGCAGTGAAATTACGCATGTTTGTTAGGTGATCACAGATTTAATGCATGTATTTAACAACCTTTGAAACCCCGTGCTGAATATATTGTCCTGTTTGTTGATGCTTTATTCTTCTCAGGTTTATTGATTAGAGTTGCACCTGACTGTGCATCAACCTGTTGTCCCCCCCCCCCCCGGGTTTTAATACAATGATTGTCTAAAAATAAAATTCTTATAGGCTATTTATATCTGATGAGGTGTGTACTTGAGCGTTTTCCTTGGTTATTGAGCCACAGAAAGTCATTGGTCCAGTAGAGAACCTGTAAATCACTCCTATTATGAGTTGGGGTGGTTACATAACGGTGACGGGTCGCGGAACAGCCGCATATAGCGGTGATAGGTTGCGGGACAGCCGCATATAGCGGTGACGGGTCGCGGGACAGCCGTATATCCGTGACGGGTCGAGGGACAGGCGTAAAGCGGTGACGGGTCGCGGGACAGCCATAAAGCGGTGACGGGTCGCGGGACAGCCGTATATAGCGGTGACGGGTCGCGGGGCAGCCGTATATAGCCGTGACGGGTCGCGGGACAGCCGTATGTAGCCGTGACGGGTCGCGGGACAGCCGTATATAGCCGTGACGGGTCGCGGGACAGCCGTATATCCGTGACGGGTCGCGGGACAGCCGTATATAGCGGTGAGGGGTCGCGGGACAGCCGTATATAGCGGTGACGGGTCGCGGTACAGCCGTATAGCGGTGACGGGTCGCGGGACAGCCGTATGTAGCGGTGACGGGTCGCGGTACAGCCGTATAGCGGTGACGGGTCGCGGGACAGCCGTATATAGCGGTGACGGGTCGGTACAGCCGTATATAGCGGTGACGGGTCGCGGGACAGCTGTATACAGGCGTACATAGCTGTGACGGGTCGCGGTACAGCTGTATACAGGCGTACATAGCGGTGACGGGTCGCGGTACAGCCGTATAACGGTGACGGGTCGCGGGACAGCCGTATATAGCGGTGACGGGTCGGTACAGCCGTATATAGCGGTGACGTGTCGCGGGACAGCTGTATACAGGCGTACATAGCGGTGACGGGTCGCGGGACAGCTGTATACAGGCGTACATAGCGGTGACGGTCGCGGTACAGCCGTATAACGGTGACGGGTCGCGGGACAGCCGTATATAGCGGTGACGGGTCGCGGTACAGCCGTATAGCGGTGACGGGTCGCGGGACAGCCGTATATAGCGGTGACGGGTCAGTACAGCCGTATATAGCGGTGACGGGTCGCGGGACAGCTGTATACAGGCGTACATAGCGGTGACGGGTCGCGGGACAGCCGTATATAGCCGTGATGGGTCGCGGGACAGCCGTATACGGGCGTATATAGCGGTGACGGGGCGCGGGACAGCCGTATATAGCCGTGATGGGTCGCGGGACAGCCGTATATAGCGGTGACCGGTCGCGGGACAGCCGTATATAGCGGTGACGGGTCGCGGGACAGCCGTACAGCGGTGACGGGTCGCGGGACAGCCGTATACAGGCGTATATAGCGGTGACCGGTCGCGGGACAGCCGTATATAGTGGTGACGGGTCGCGGGACAGCCGTATACAGGTGTATATAGCGGTGACCGGTCGCGGGACAGCCGTATATAGGGGTGACGGGTCGCGGGACAGCCGTATAGCGGTGACGGGTCGTGGGTCCAAGCCGCACCGTAGATACAAAATAAAAGTTAAAAAATACTGTCAATTTCAGAATCACAATTGTATTGCACACCAATATATCCTTGGTAGAACCATAGACTGTAAATAGAAACCCACAAATCAAGAAAAACCACGTCGGACAGACAAATCACGTGGTCTCGCGCATCCAGTCGCTTCGGTTCTGAAATGCTCCTGGTGTGAGTTGGCACCGCCGTATATAGCCGTGACAGGTGCAGCGGTGACGGGTCGCGTTACAGCCGTAGGCTATTTAGCCGTGACGGGTCGCGGGACAGGTGCAGCGGTGACGGGTCGCGTTACAGCCGTAGGCTATTTAGCCGTGACGGAGCGCGGGACAGGTGCAGCGGTGACGGGTCGCGGTACAGCCGTATACTATATAGCCGTGACGGGTCGCGGGACAGGTGCAGCGGTGACGGGTCGCGGTACAGCCGTAGGCTATTTAGCCGTGACGGGTCGCGGGACAGCCATAGTATATTTAGCGGTGACGGGTCGCGGTACAGCCGTAGGTTATTTAGCCGTGACGGGTCACGGGACAACTGTAAATAGCCGTGACGGGTAGCGGGACAGCCGTATACAGCGGTGACGGGTCGCGGGAAAGCCATATATAGCGGTGACGGGCCGTGGGACAGCAGTATAGCGGTGACGGGAAAAAATAGTGGGTTCGTGGACAGTGGAATTTTAGGATGGCACTTGGTTCTATGGACTCAGGGGGGCCCACAGACTGCAGTAAATTACTATTTGTCCAATAACCCACTATATTTGTATGTAGCCCCTTGCTCCACGTTCCCCAAACTCTGATCGATCACAGCGCCAGACGAGGCCTTTCCAAAGAGCCCACCCACGATGTCCAGCTCACCAGGGCCCCCGAGTTACAGCCGTTTGAAGTCGGGGGTCCCTGCGACTAGGGGGGGGGGCGTCCCCGGGGCCCGCGACTCTCGCGTTCAGGAGAGGGTGCCCGCGGGACATCCTCACCCGAGTTTGAGCTCTCTGTGTCTTCGCGTTGCCAAGATACGAGCCGTTTTGTCCCGGGGGTCGAGAGGTCACCGGCGGACGCCATTTTGATTGGCGCGCCGTGGTTTCCGGCTAATATCTCCGCCAAAACACCACCATTTTTCAAAAAAATGTAACATTCTTTTCAGCTCAACTAGACGGTTCCAAAGAGCCCGGCGCCCGCCGTATCCGTAGAGTTTTGGCCTAGATAATTGCGTTCTTTTTGTCTGTATCTCGGGGCCCCAGGGGCCCACGAGGCCGCGGGTGGTCTCAAAGTAAAGGTTTCGTCCTGTTGTAAACACGCTAAAACGTTAGATGCTCCCTTGTCATTTCTTTTGGAAATCAGACACCAGATATCAAAAATGGATACTGTGAGCTTAGTTTGTCAATTTCTAAGAATTATTTGTTGTTTTATAACCCGCGTCAGGGGCCCCTGGAGAGTCGGAATCTGAAGTCCCGAGGTGCCACGGTAAGGGGGCCGTCCCACGGGCCATTTGCAGGCATGTCGGTTTCGCGGACGGCGGCCTCTTTTTTCGGCCTTTCGGCCCCTGAACGAGGTCCCAGGGCCACCAAACTTTTCCAGGGGATCCCACTGAGTCTTGCTAAACACGTTTCATTAAAATATTCCGAAAGATCAGCTTAAAAACCACTTTGTCCGTGAAGACACAATTTTTCCCGCCAAATAGTGGTTTCGAGGACACTCGCTTTTATGCAAACTAAACACTATAATTACTTGAAAATTAGTGTGATGTGTTCAGTAGAGTGTGCTTAGTACAGTAGAGGGGGGTTAATAAAAAAATAATAAAAAAAATCTCCAGTGACCATCCACATTTTTCAGTCACCATCCACAATGAATGGGCTCGTCATGAACGTGGCATAAGAAACGCTTAGAAAGCGGCTAGGGCCCTCAAACTCTGGGGCCCCACTCGAGGTCACCAGACGACATAGCTCGCCGAATTTCGGGGTCCTACGACCTTCTGTGTCCGTATGGTAGCTCGTTTCGTTAGTTTGACCTTTTCGACTCCTGTCAGTTTTAAAATGTGCTTTTTTCACACTTTTTCGACCTTTCGACCACTGAACGAGGGCCCAGGGCCACCAAACTTTTCCGCCCGCACCAGGGGGCCGTGGCGAGTCGGAAAACGTCGCCCCCTAGTCGATCGGCCATTGCGAAGCGGTGTCCACGAAACCACTATGGCAAAATACATTCATTTAATGGGCGAGTGGGATTTTTACAAAAATGTCCCAGGGACCCCAAATTCGGCAAGCTGACCCCTTGGCCCTCCCTGAGCGACGTACCGAAAGCACCGGGCTCTAGAGCAAAGTCAAATATTTCTTAGCCGCTGTGCGGAATTTCTCTCTCAGGGCTGTTTCACTCTCAGACTGAAAAGGCCCTTTCAGGCTTTTAAAAAATGTATGGGGGAGGGGCGATTTTTTCAAAAGGCCCTAGAGTTCCACGCTTCGGGGCCCCGCATCCCTGGAGAGTAGGAATCTGAAGTATCGAGGTACCACGACCCTCCGTCTGCGTACGGGGGCCGTCCCACGAGCCATTTAAAAGGCATAGCGGTTTCACGGACGAGCGTCCCTTTTCCGACCTCGCGACCCCTGAACGAGGCCCCAGGGCCACCAAACTTTTCCGCCCGCACCAGGGGGCCGTGGCGAGTCGGAAAATGGCGCCCCCTAGTCGATCGGCCCTTTGGAAGCGGTGTCCACGAAACCACTACGGCGAATACATTCATTTAATGGACGAGTGGGATTTTGATAGAAATGTCCCAGGGGCCCCAAACTCTGCACGGTGGCCCCTGGCCCCGCCCCGAGCGACATACCGAAGGTGCTAGGCTCTAGAGCGAAGGCAACACTTTCCCGCCCTTTTAACCCTAATCTCGGCCTTGTGTCTCTTTCACTCATGTACCCCAAGAGCCTTTTGAGTGAAAGTTGGTTAAAAGTGGCACACTTTTTTTTAGGAAGGTCCCAGATTTTCAAGCTTCGGGGCCGTGAGTCGGGGGCCCCTGGAGGGTCAGAATCTCAAATCTCAATGCGCCACGACCCTGCGTCTCCGTACAGGGGCCGTCCCACGGGCCATTTAACGGCGTAGCGGGTTCGCGGATGAGCGTCCCTTTTTTGACCTTTCGACCCCTTAACGAGGCCCCAGGGCCACCAAACTTTTTCGCCCGCACCAGGGCGCTGTGGCGAGTTGGAAAGCGGCGCCCCCTAGTCGATCGGCCCTTTCGAAGCAGCGTCCGTGAAACCATTGTGGAAAACCCATTCATTTAATGGGCGAGTGGGATTTTTATAGAAATGTCCCAGGGGCCCCAAACTCTGCACGGTGACCCCTGGGCCCGCCCCGAGCGACGTACCAAAAGCACCGGGCCCTTGAGCGAAGGCAAAACATTTTCAGCCTCTAACCCTAATTCTGACGTTAACCCTAATGCGCGGCCCCTTTTTTGACCTTTCGGCCCCTGAACGAGGCCCCAGGGCCACCAAGCTTTCCCGCCCGCACCAGGGGGCCATGGCGAGTCGGAAAACGGCTACGATCAGTTATGATCAGGGGCGTCATGCAAGCCAAAATTCTGGGGAGGCACAATCTGAGACGTTGCAATTGTTTTCTGCCGGGTGATATAGATCATGTTAGGAGGGGTCAGGGGTTTCTCCCCCTGAAAATGTTTAAATTCTGGCTGCTAAACATACCTTTTCAATGCAGTTTGGGAGGGACAGAAATACCTTAACGGAGCTAGCAGCAACCCTCCTCTATCTGAGGACTAAGTTAAAGTATCTATTTTGTAAGTTTATGTAAAAGACAGGTTGATGAAAGAACTGAAAGCTCAAATTCAAAATATAAAAAAAGGCATAATGCATCGAAGTTTAAGAGAAGAATGAAAAGTTCCTCTAAATGAACTCAAATGTCTTCAGTAAAAATATCATTGATGGGTTTGGCTGCTCATGAATCCGAGGATCAGTTTCTGCCTGTGTGATAAAATCATATTCTAAATAATCAAATGCTTTGTAATAGTCAAGAAAGAGCCTAATACACATAGCTAGACAGATGGTGGAGTTAGATAACGGTGGAGTGTGTAGGCGCACATGTTCCAGGAGTGTTTTAAAGAGCTGTGTTTTGCACAGAGGAATAATTTATCCAGTTCAACTTCCGACTTTCGTTCTTGATTAATAAAAACATTCTTAGCAAAAGCTTTCACTCTCTTCCAGTTCAGCTGAGATTGTGATTAAATGCCGTGTAATAACGTGAAGAAAAGCATTTACTTAATAATCGTCTCGGCTGATTCATTTTCCTGGATCCCGGGGCGGCACTGCTTTATTTTCTATATTTGTTTTATACTTTAATTCTCTTTCATATGTTGTGTGTGTGTGTGTGTGTGTGTGTGTGTGTGTGTGTGTGTGTGTGTGTGTGTGTGTGTGACTTGTCATTTAAAACACACATAAAACTTTCCACACATGGCAGCATGATTAAAAAATCTTTGGAAGATATCGCTGACCATTTAGTTAACCATAGCTATAGTAAAGTTCGTATTGAAGTTAGTTCATCTCATCTTTTTTCTCATTTTCTGTTCCTTCACATGTAGCTGTTAAAACCACATCCTGCTTCTTTCAGCTCGTTTCTCTGTCAGAGAAAACCACCATCACATGAAGTTTTATTAACTAAGTTCGGGAGGAGCACGTTCAGATAATTAACACGAGTGGACAGCAATCAGCAATCAATGATAAGAGGGTACATATAGACTCAGCAGTCTTACCTCGATCCATTGACAGTTTGCAGCATTTAGTATTTGCTTCTTTGCTCAGCTACTTGCGACTGTCTCTTACGAGCTCCTCTTCCGACGAAGAAATCACCAGGGATGCATCTTCTCACTCCGTCGATCCCACGGTAATCCCTCCTACGCCGGTCGGTGCACTTGAGCCCCCGGCCTCTCCTCGCGGCCGCACACCGGCCCGATCAGCCCGGAGCTCATCAAGACGCCATGACCAGTCTTCGCCGCCCCCGGCAAGACTTCTATCTTCTTCCCCAGCTTCCTCCTACCGTTCGGCCGTCCCGACGATCCCACCCATCGGGAAATGGACTGTAGCTGGATTGAGGCAAGCACTGGGTAACTCCGATTTACAAGCTT
This sequence comes from Meda fulgida, assembly GCA_030578275.1. Lineage (NCBI taxonomy): Eukaryota > Metazoa > Chordata > Actinopteri > Cypriniformes > Leuciscidae > Meda > Meda fulgida. The sequence continues at coordinate 40,534,746 of CM060618.1, forward strand.
CAAGGAAAATGAATAAAGCGGAGCTGTATGATTTGTATATCTCCTTAAAGTCCACTCCTAAGACGACCCACAGGCAGAGCAAAGCCCGCAGGGCTCAAAATTCGCCTGCCCAGTCACCACCCTCGTCTCCCTGCACAGGACGCAGCTCGCTTCGCCCATCGAGCCGCCGCAGCAACAGGCCCTCAGCGAGCCAGGGCCGCGCTTCAGTTTTTATCACGGCAGGTCCACTACCACCTTTTGACGAGGCCCAGCCCTCCACCTCTGCTTCCGCCACCGCAGCACCACGTACAGCCGGGCCCAGCGGCCTCCCCGCAGCCGCTCAGTTCTATTCTCCTGCTGTACATAACCCTTTTCCTTTTCAGATGCCTCCAGCTCCAGTTCCAGACACTAGCGCGAAGTTATCGCCGCTAGCATCACAGACCCAACAATGTCAACAGTTCTACCTAACAGGTTACAACCCCGCCCACTTCCAGTGGCCTGCAGCACAAGTAACTCAAACAAGCGCGGGCCCGCCTCCGCTAGCTCACACTGCTTTCTATCATCCCTCACTTCCGCCGACTAACTTTTCTTCTCAATTTACAGCAGGTCATCCAATCACAAGGGCACCGCTGACATTCGCAGCCCCGGATTATACCCTTCCCAGCTCTATCATACTAACTAAATCACCATATTCTCCTTTCACAGCCAATCCGATGCCCGTGCCGCCCAACGCAGTTGCTATGGAACCCCCACCAGTTTCTCAATCCATCCGCGCTCAGATCCTCTCAGGTACGGATGTAGACCTCTCTTCTCTGTTGTCTCTCCTCCCTGCAGCTGAATCAGACCGCCAAGTGGATTGCGGTGATTTTTCAGTTACCCTGAAAAACACAAACACGCACTCATCTCGCGTCCTTTCATTTCCCGAATTCACGATCGCTTTTTCACGTTTCACTGAAATCATCTGTTCAGCCTTCCCCCACAGGTGGCGCGAACTGAACGATTATCAAGCAATCATTGCCGAACTCGCGCTGTCCTATGGGGGCGGGCATTTCTACACGTACCACAAACTTTTTTCTGCAAAAAGTGTCGTGCGAGTCGCACAATGGAATCAGTGCACATACTGGGGTGCACTTGACTCGGATCTCCACAGCAGGGTATTTTTAGGTTGCAAAAACATTACCTGTGCAGTTTGCAGGTCAGTGGCGCACTCAACCGCATCGTGCCCACAGGTTAACCCATCCTCTCTTCCCTACGTGGGAACAAGCCATGCTAAATCCACTAGCTATGTGCCGCGCGCAGCAACCACCACCAGCTCTTTGATGAAAGCAGGCAGCCTTGTAATCATTTCAACACGGGCAGATGTCAAAGAGCACGCTGCCGGTTTATGCACATCTGCAGCTTTTGTGGCGGCGCCCATGCTCGCATTAAATTCAGGATGCTGGCTCCAGAGGCGGATCAATTCCCAACTCCAGTTCCTCGCTATTCAGAACTAATATTCCCGTAACCCACCCGTTAAAACCCCTGCTTGATGCATCACTCGACAGTATCCTCCAAGCAGTATCTCCCAGGACCCTTCAAACCTACGTTACTGCTTGGAGATGTTTTAAAACATTCCATGTCTCTTATAACTTGCCTTTCCCTGATTTTTCTCTTCTGTCAATCACCTCTTTTATCTCCTACCTTAATATCAATTAGGGCCTACAAGTCGGGTCCATCAAAGGTTATTTGAGCGGCATCCAGTTTTTCCATAAATTGATGTACGGCGCTCCTTCCGCAGAGATAAACAATTCACAAACCTCCCTCCTGATTAAAGGGATTCAAAGATCCCAGCCCACCCGCCCCGATGCCAGACAACCCATAACGCTAGATATTCTCACCAAATGTATTCACGCCCTCCGCACAGGCTACCAGCCCCTCAGTTCCGCTCGCACACTTGATGCTATGTTTATCCTAGCCTTTTTTTTTTGGTTTTCTTAGATGCTCGGAACTCGCCATCACTTCCAAATTCGACCCAAAAATCCACCCCACCATCTCAGACTTATCAGTAATTGACGACGAAACCATTTCATATTTGATTAAACAAAGTAAGACTGACCAAACCAAAAAAGGTCATTTTTATCTACATTTTTAACCTCGCTTCGCAATCCAACCATACCAGTCAATTCTGGCATATCTACAATGGAGAAGTTCCCAGGCTAAATCTCCTCTGGAACCCCTGTTTTTAGACGAATCTAAAAAACCCGTGACACGTTTTTGGTTCCAGAAACACCTCAAATCTGTTCTCCAACAGTCAGGCATTCCAGCAAAGAATTTTTCAAGTGACTCATTCCGCATCGGGGCAGCAACTTCAGCAGCCCAAAAAGGCCTCTGCCAACAGCAGATTCAAGCCCTTGGGAGATGGTCCTCCGATGCTTTCCAAAGCTATATCAGGACCAACCGGTTCCACATTAAAAAAGCCCACCTAGTGAGTAGTAAAAAAAAAAAAAAAAAAAAAAAAGCCAACATTGGTCTCACAGCGGACGGAGTGAGAACTTTCCCAGTAGAGCACTTACGTTTTCTCTTACATCCAGCGAGCATTTGGTCTCACAGCGGATGCAGTGTGAGAAAATCTCCTGGGCAAGCACTCATTTTTCCTCTTTCAATTTCCTCTTTCTGTCCAGCGAGCATTGGTCTCACAGCGGACGGAGTGAAAACTTTCCCAGTGGAGCACTTACGTTTTCTCTTTCATCCAGCGAGCATTTGGTCTCACAGCGGATGCAGTGTGAGAAAATCTCCTGGGCAAGCACTCATTTTTCCTCTTTCAATTTCCTCTTTCTGTCCAGCGAGCATTGGTCTCACAGCGGACGGAGTGAGAACTTTCCCAGTAGAGCACTTACGTTTTCTCTTTCATCCAGCGAGCATTTGGTCTCACAGCGGATGCAGTGTGAGGAAAATCTCCTGGGCAAGCACTCATTTTTCCTCTTTCAATTTCCTCTTTCTGTCCAGCAAGCATTGGTCTCACAACGGACGGAGTGTGAGCTTTCCTAGTAGAGCACTTACGTTTTCTCTTTCATCCAGCGAGCATTTGGTCTCACAGCGGATGCAGTGTGAGGAAAATCTCCTGGGCAAGCACTCATTTTTCCTCTTTCAATTTCCTCTTTCTGTCCAGCAAGCATTGGTCTCACAACGGACGGAGTGTGAGCTTTCCTAGTAGAGCACTTACGTTTTCTCCTTCATCCAGCGAGCATTTGGTCTCACAGCGGATGCAGTGTGAGAATCTCCTGGGAAAGCACTCACTTTTCTCTTTTTAGTTTTCCTCTTTCCATCCAGCGAGCATTTGGTCTCACAGCGGATGCAATGTGAAAACCTCCTGGACAAGTACACTACAACCGCTCCTCGTTCGCAGACAAACAGGGGCCGTCAGTCCAGGCAGTGAACCACCATCACGGGCCTCCCCGATCAAGCATCCAGGCCCCTTCTCGAGATGCCAGCCCGCCAATCTCGGCACTCATTTGGGGGTCTTTAGACCGGCGGCTGTCCTCTGCTCTTTAGCCTATTGGGGGGAGTACTCTGGGTTCGGGCTGAACTCCCTCCGGACAGCACGCCAAATACGCATTAAATCTTACTCCCTCAAAATTATATGTAAGTGTGAACTCGTGAAATAGCCTACAGATATTAATAACTACACCTTAGTTGCAAGGCAGGTTTGAATCTTGCGTCAAGCGATCCAAACCTCTCCTGCAAATGTAATATTTGACAATTAGGGCATTCAAATTGGCTTTCTGACAAAAACCCTCTCACAACGTTTATTGACTTTATATTCATCTTCTCCACTTGTCTGATAACACTAGGCACAAGGGAAGCGCAGTTTCTCCAAGGTTAACCTCCTAAGACCTGAGAGTTTGCCTGGTGTGCATTTTATAATTGTTCTTGCTATTTGGGATAAGTAGGACCTAATAAGTATAATAACTAAAATTTGTTTTTGTACAGGAAGTAGTTTTTGCATAAAAGGATGTCCTCATGCGAGGACAGTGGGTCTATCTTAGCCTCCTGAGACCTGAGTTTTGGTTTGGCCTGCATTTTAGATTTCTTCTAGGTTTTTGGTTTTAGGAGGGACCAATAAATATAATAACCAGATATTATCTTTGAACATGAAGCACTTTTTGAAAAAACAAAAAAAAATTGTCTGTATTCACAGAAAACAATCAATACACCATTGTGAAACAAAGTGCAAATCTTTTTTTTTTTTACAGCCTGAGCACTGTGCCTGAACATTTTTCGTTGTTACTCTTGCATGTATAACTTCTGAACATTGATATGGAAAAACAAAATAAATAGAACAATAAAATATAATATCCATAATAATATATAACATCCACATAAAAAACATATCCAAAAAAATTTAAAATTTGCTTTCTTTTTTGTAACACTCCAAAACTTCTGCTTCTCCAAACTAGAAATGTTCTCTTTATCTGTGGGAACAGTGGATCACACTTAACCGGTGTGAAAGACTGTGTAACAGTTGCCCCTGAACCCACCACTGGCTTTAATCATGCCCAGGAGAGGTGCGCCATGACTGGGATAGTCAATTCAGAAAAATCCTCTTTTCCAGGAGGTTTTATGTTTTTCAGAGCTCCACCACGGTGGAGATTGAACTCACTCCCCAGCCAGAGTGCACTCTCTCCTGCCTGGGTCACAGTCATTGAAGCCCTGGAGGGTTGAACCCGTGTAACAGAGCATATGTGTGTGTGTGTGTGTGTGTGTGTGTGTGTGTGTGTGTGTGTGTGTGTGTGTGTGCGCGCGCGCGCGATCGCAATCGAGCAAGATAGAGTGTGTGTGTGCGCGCGATCGCAAGTGAGTGAGCGAGAGAGAGGGTGTGTGTGTGTGTGCGCGCGCGAGTGAGTTAGCAAGTGTGTGTGTGTAAGCGATCGCGAGTGAGCGAGCAAGACAGAGAGAGAGAGAGAGTGAGTGAGTGAGTGAGAGTGAATGAGTGAGCAAGTGTGTGTGTGTGTGTGTGTGTGTGTGTGTGTGCACGCGCGATCGTGAGTGAAGCCCCGCCCCGTTGAGTGTGTGTGTGTGTGTGTGTGTGTGTGTGTGTGTGTGTGTGTGTGTGTGTGTGTGTGTGTGTGTGTGTGTGTGTGTGTGTGTGTGTGCGCTCGAGTGAGTGAGCCTGCCACGAAGCTCAATGCAACTATAAATTTTCATTTTTTTGCAAACATCTTACAGTTTAAACAAAGCTTAGTCCCAATGTCCACATATGGGGACATCAACTTTAGCAGCATGGTAAATCTTTATTGTTACAAAAGTTTGTCAAATGTGCATGCCGTTTTAATCATACAACACTATTATGTATAACTTAACAAGAATCAACAATGAAATGTTATTAGATTGTTTACCTTCTGGAAGTTTTGGCCTGCAGTCTCATCCCAAGACGTCAGATAATTGACGCTTTTGACCATACGTCAACATCCGACGTTTTAGGGTACTCTTTAACGTCAGTATATGACGATCCCGGGGCGTCATATGACTGACGCTTTACCTTTAGCGTCAGTTAGATGACGCGGGTAGGTTTAGGTCTGGGGTAGGGTTAGGATTAGATAGCGTCATATACTGACGTTAAAGGGTACCCTAAAACGTCGGATGTTGACGTATGGTCAAAAGCGTCAGGCATATGACGTCTTGGGATGAGATTGGGTTGGAGTGGCTGCGTGACATGTGACCTGTTTTCTCCGCCATCTTTAAATTATTTATGTTAATGTTTTTCTCTTCTGACGCCACCAGATGGCAGTGTAAGTGTCCTCGTTTGTGAAAAACATGTTCCAGTTACACAGAATTAAGTATTATGCTGCACACAACCAAAAATGTGATGTCCACGTAAGTGCACGCAGGAGGCCCTGAGCTAGCTATCATCAGGACAAACTACCAAAACATACTGATAATATATTCCCTTCTCAGGAAGAAGTACAGACACTATTCACTTTCGTTTCTAGAGAAATACACATGAAAGAGGTACAATACTGTAAATCCGGTGAAGTCAAGTATAGTTTTGACCCCTGTAACATTAACTCGTCAGCTAGAAACAGATATATGGATGACACTTTCCATATTTCATTTCTGGGAGCCGGGCTAAATGAGCAAGCACTTTTACTGCATTCAGATATCAAATACAGACATTAGAGAATACATGAAAAGAATATTTCAGTAATCACACGGGTAACTTCTGTAACAAAGTAAAATCTCACAAGCCTAGACTCTCACAAGTCATTCAAGTCATTTGATATTTAGAAGTAAAAATATTGATTAATACATTGATTATAATCACTCATTACATATACATTTAAGCAGCAATTTATTCCAGAATCCACCCCACCCCCGTTTTAGACCAATGTGGGGTCCAATACCACTACATCTGTTCTTTCCATAAAGGCTGCTTCAAAATGTTAGATTTCTGACCCATGCTCTTGTCAGACAATATCTTTATCCTTCAAATACTTAACATGAACAAAATATTCTAGCACACGCCTACCGACATTTTGTGCTTGAGTAGTCGTAGATAGGTTGAAGTGCGGCGTGGATGCTGACGTGGCGGCGTTGAAGAATGAAGGTTGATCCGTGGATGGGACGAAGGCCAGCGCGGCAGATGTGGAGGGTCCTGTAGGCAAATCAGCCACGCCAGGAAAGGGGGAGAAGGCAGATTAGAAGTCTGAAGACGTTGATGACATGGATAATCCGGCTGCTTTCGTGGGCAAAAGCGGGCAAAAAACACTTCTAGCCTATACTTTCAAATCCTTTGACGGTTTCGGTGAGACCTTGAACGGCTTTTAGAAGCTGCACGTTGGATCCTTCTAACCCGAGATTAGGTGAAGGTGATGGCATTGGCGCAGAGGACTTTTGCCTTTTGGCTTGAGCTGGTGGAGAAGACTCAGCGGTGCGCTTCCTGCCTGCTGGTTTGGGTTGAGGGGTTGGAGCCGGGATGGCTGAAGTATCGTCCTCGGGTGGGGCAGCAGAGGTGCCCAGGGTGTTGGAAGCCAAGAGAATGAGATCATTGCGTGAAAGCTCGTTACTGACTGGGAAACCGCCCTCCTCCAGGATTTTCTCGGAGAGCAGTTGAGACCAGGAGATTCCCGAGTTTGAATGCGGCTGCTTCAACACACTGACTGAGGAAAATGGGAAACTTGATTATCGTCTGAATCGGAAAAGTCAAAGTCTACGATCGCTTTTTGTGACATGGAGAGCTGCGTGAAAGATGCGTTTGAAGAGCAGAACTTTCATACGACACCTACAGGCAGCAAAATATGAGGGTAAGATCAGTCTTTTTATATTTTATGTCAATCTGTGATTGGCTGCACAAGCACAAGATTATAAATTAATGACGTGGCAGTGGAGTCTTTCTGGTAGAACTTGCGCTTACTCTTTCATTTCTGTAAATATTACTATATATTACTTTTCCTTTCAGACGAGACTCATGTTTATAACAGTAATCTTGGGGGGTGGACTCATTTAAAGTAATGTAATCAGCTGGATTTAGCCAGGTTTCTGTCAAACACAAAAAGTCTAGGTTATAATCTAAAATCATATCATTAAAAATAAGTGCTTTTGAAGTAAGCGATCGAATATTCAGAAACCTGAGGTTTATCATTTGTTCATCTGTATTATATCTATTTTTTAATTGTTGAACAATTAAATTTTCACCCTTAAATGGGTTTAGGCGTTTTTTGTATTTCCTAATTCGGTCAACAGACACAGTCTGTATATGATGATATCTAGGTGAAAGAGTCTCTATGTGATGGGATTTATCTGACCTCAGTGACGTGAGACAGCTTGCAGACGGTTGGTTTAGCCAGTCTGTCTGCTTCCTGACCTGAGCCCCAAATCGTCATGTTTGAGCTCTAGGACTATGTGCCATCAGATTGGGGGGCACCACCTGAATCACCCCCTTATTTAGAAGGGAAGAGATTTCCTCTTTCAGAATGTGAGCGGCGCTCTCCTGCATGTGTAAAGAGAGAACATCGTTGAAATGCTGTTGTTTTATTACGAACTACAGTCTTTAGCCGTGCATTAGTGTGTGCATTAACCTCTCGCACGCCGAAACAGTTTGCCCAACTGACTCGTAACTCCTAATTGTCCGTAACTGAGGGGGCAGAAGCCTGTATTAATTGGGTGAGGGGAACAAAGCGTGTGCAGTGACACTACTGGTGCACTTTCCCTCACAGCAGACCCCCTGAATGTGGAGGGAAAACACACAAGGTCTACTGAACACATGGGCAAGGCAGCCTCGGGAGGAGGTTCACCAGCCCCTCCATGAGAGACCCTCTGTCTTTTGAACTGGGTTCTGGGGCAGGACGAGAGTCTGAAGGGCTTGTGAACGTGGACTCTGTTCCCCCATCGGTCGAAAGTCATGCAGGCCGTTTGCATTTCAAAATGGTGGGGGTAGGGTTTGAGGGTCTTCCGACCTCGGTGGTAGTCGTTTTCCCCCAGGGCTTAGCAGACGGTGCCTTACTCTGCTGTGGAGGACGCCTCTTCTCACTGTCAGCGAAAACCTGACAGGTTAAGCCAGAACGCATGCTCTCCCATCACAGAAAGGGCCATGGAGAGCTTGCAGGCTTGGACAGCCTGACAGGCATTACGGAGGACGAGGTCGTTAACTGCAAGGATCTCCTTCCACAGGGTCGGTGAGGGAGATCCTTTTTCCAACTGTCGCCCTAAATCCCCCAAAATCTAGGGAGGAGACGTTAAGGGCCCTGACAGTCAAGGCCGAGGACTTGTAAGCGGCCTGGTGAACTGAGGCAGAAAAGCGGTCCATCTTGTTGGGCAAGACCGGCTGAGTGAGCGAGCAGCCCGTCCTGGGCGGATTAATGTCCCTGGTGAAGGAGGGCTCGATCGCAGGTGAATCACACATGCCGAGTGCTGCCATGTCCTTTACCTTGAGGCCCACGAGACCGTGTTTGAGTTACTCCATGCAACCAGGGCGGAGCAGATTTTAAGTGAACTTAAAACAATCTTCACATAAACCTGTTATAATAAATGTAACATTGAATTATAAAATATTATAATAATCCAATAAAATGACCCAACAGGCTGCATTTGGTTTTAAAAATATAGACATGAAAACTTCATGTAAAATAAGGCCTAATGCAGCGAAGTTTAAGAGAAGAATGAAAAGTTCCTCATGAACTCAAATGTCTTCCGTAAAAATATCATTGATGGGTTTGGCTGCTCATGAATCCGAGGATCAGTTTCTGCCTGTGCGATAAAATCATATTATAAACAATCAAATGCTTTGTAATAGTCAAGAAAGAGCCTAATACACATAGCTAGACAGATGGTGGAGTTAGATAACGGTGGAGTGTGTATGCGCACATGTTCCAGGAGTGTTTTAAAGAGCTGTGTTTCGCACAGAGGAATAATTTATCCAGTTGAACTTCCGACTTTCGTTCTTGATTAATAAAATCATTCTTGGCAAAAGCTCTCACTCTCTTCCAGTTCAGCTGAGATTGTGATTAAATGCCGTGTAATAACGTGAAGAAAAGCATTTACTTAATAATCGGCTCGGCTGATTCATTTTCCTGGATCCCGGGGCGGCACTGCTTTATTTTCTATATTTGTTTTATACTTTAATTATCTTTCATGTGTTGTGTGTGTGTGTGTGTGTCTGTCACGGTTTATGAATTCGCTGTCTCCTTTCTTGTCTCGGGTGTATGGGTTGGACGAGGTCGCTGATCACTGCCACTGGTCAGTCACCCGCCGCGTCTGATCAGCACGCCAGCTGCAGCTGATCAGCGAACCCTATATAGTCCCTCTGTTTTCTCCTTGTCTTTGTCAGATCGTTGTTGGATGTTCCATGTATCCTGCCTGTCTCCAGTTCCCGTTTTGTCCTGCCAGTTTCATCGGTTCTGCACTCCTGCACTTCGTTCCGTCAGCTTCCTGTTATCCAGTCTTCGCTCTATTTCCTGGATCTTCCGTACAACGTTCATCACCTTTATCATCATCTTCACCCTCTTTTACCATCAAGATCGGGTTGGACCTCAGCGTCCCTGTGCTGCCTTGTGCTTCTCTGACTGGACTTTACTACCATCAGCTACCAACACTCACTCGATAAATATTATATTGTACTTGCTATTGGGTCTCCTGTTTATTCCCTGACAGTGTGTGTGTGTGTGTGTGTGTGACTTGTCACTTAAAACACACATGTGTTACGTCCTATTTCAATTTCTTGAAATTTCTTACTAAACCTCTTAAAGAAAATACAAATAAATAACAGAAATATACACTCTGTCCCTACCTGACCACAAACCAGGAGAAAACAGGGGATAGCAGAATAAAATGTTACCTTCAATTATCAGACAATGAACAAAGCAAATAATCAGATAAATAACAGCTTAATTGATAAAGCAAAAGGTATGGACTGGGACGTCTCACAAAGAAGCAATAGAGCGTGGGCTCCAGGAGTTAACAATAAGCAGCAATAAAGCAACAGAAAGAGGCACAGGTCCTCACAGGGAACACAACCACTCTCAACAACTGGGCCGGGCAGGACACAGACCATGCTCTGGAGAAAGGTTCTCCCTGAATGATAGTTCTGCTGGCTTTTATTCTGCGTCCCTCCTGGTTGATGAGCAGGTTCAACTGGAGACGTAATCAGCTGCCTGTCAGAGTGAAAAAGGGGGAGGAGCCAAAAGAGAGCAGGAGACACCAAAACAACACAAAAAACCACACACAATTAAAGATTCGCTTATTCACTCTGTTACTTGTTTTTTTTTCGTTTATTTTTCACGTAGACATTCTTGTATTAAAAATCGTTTGTTTCGTATCAAACATCAGTCTACATATGTATTATACACAGCTGATATCTGAAGCGGGTGAGTGATGGAAAATGAAGATCAGAAACTCCTCCAGTTGATGCTGGATGTGGAGAATCAGCTTTAATGAGCAGAAAAAACATGAATGAACTGTTCAAGATCAACAGTTTTATGAGAAGAAACACACGAGAAACCAGTGAGGAATGAACTGGACCAGATGAACAGCTTTATGAAGAGAAGCACACGAGAAACCAGTGAGGAATGAACTGGACCAGATGAACAGCTTTATGAAGAGAAGCACACGAGAAACCAGTGAGGAATGAACTGGACCAGATGAACAGCTTTATGAAGGGAAGCACCAGATGAACAGCTTTATGAAGAGAAGCACACGAGAAACAGTGAGGAATGAAGTGGGCTGGACCAGTAAAGATAAAGGAGCGATGAGGAAACAACCGAGATGTGCCTCTTTGATATTGTGTTTCCTTTGTAGGCTATTTCCTTTGAGCTAAACCTTGTGCGTGAGTGAGTGAGTGAGTGAGTGTGTGTGTGTGTGTGTGTGTGTGTGTGTGTGTGAGAGAGAGAGAGAGAGAGAGAGAGAGAGAGAGAGAGAGTGTGTGTGTGTGTGTGTGAGAGAGAGAGAGAGAGAGAGAGAGAGAGAGAGAGAGAGAGTGTATTCATCTTTCCTCAAGTGTGTATGCTTTACTCCTAGAGTGTTATTTCAGTACTGAAAGGTATGTATGCGAAAAAAATATGGGCATCTGCAACGCTATCTCATGACCAATTGGTACAAATTTGTACGAGTGATTAAAAGGTGGCTAATTCGTTCGAATTCATACGACGATTTGTCTAAACCCACGTGATGGGTAGGTTTAGGGGCGGGGTCGATTAGGTTTAGGGGCGGGGTCAGGGGTAGGTCATTCTTATGAATTCATACGAATTTGGCAACTCGTAAAATATGAGTGAGGTCATATGAATTGTTACGAATTAGCCACCTCATAAAATTCGTAGGAATTGCCCTCTAAAGGGCCTGAAATAGCTCCCTCTGACGTTAAGGGCATGTATAGCTAAGTTCACATCAATTGTAACAATCTGATATGTAGTTGTTGTTTAGTTTTTTTTTCTAGATTATTAACAAGAAATCAAGGGATTCATGAATTGAGTTACACATTAATGAAATTGCTTCTTATATATTTTCAGAAAGACACTGCAATAGATTAAATGTGACATATATTTCCCAGACAAACGATTTCACATACAACAAATGACAGTCTTATTCAGATAATATCCCACAAGCCGTATGACCGGTTGAATGTCTATGTGCACAAGCCACGCGCGTTCGTCAGCACGGAACGATTTCTCCAAAGCAAGTCTTTCAAAACACCGTGACAAACCATAAAGCACAAACGAAAACATCCAGGGAACAGTCTTGTTAATCCAACAGCAAATGTCCAAAAAGTAATCCACAACGAAGAAAAAAAAAAACTCCATCAGTTTCATTGAATGAACAAAACTGCTCAAATGTTAGAGCCCATGAAACCGATCATTCTCACCGGTTTTGGGAGTTCGTTACCAGCGAAGGATGTTGGTATTCTGCAATCAAGCCCAGGTCGTTGGTGGATAGGGTTTTGAAATACGAGCTTAGTCCCAGGTCTCACGTAGTCTCCCTGTACAATTGAAGCCCCCCTCTTGTCCTCTTTTTAACTCAGTGCGTCATCCTCTGACAAAAACATTCCCCAGTCAGCTGACGTGGTTTTGATCAGGCAATTCCAATCAGCTGATAGCTGACAGTCAGCTGATCTAGCCCGCGACAACATAAACACAGTCACGGCATGTGGTACAAATGACAGATACACTGGATCCCTACAGAGTTCATGGTAATGGAGGTACATCTAGATTCTCCTTTCATGCTAATAATTACAATATTATACATGAAAGAAAAGAAACAAAAAAAAAACATTGAACTCTAAAACTTATGTGGAGATGCCACATAGACCCCCCCTCCAGCCGGAGGCTTCTAGGGTGAGACACCATAATATTTTTTTAGATTCACCACATTTACAGTATCCTGTTTATCAGGTGGGATACTCCATTTCACTCTGTAATTAATAGGCCCTAGTTTTTTAATGACAGTAGCTGGCCCTTCCCACCTAGGTGCAAGCTTGGAAGTGAATTTGTCACTGGCTTTGGAGAGCGGATGGGCCCTGACCCAGACTAAGTCACCCTGCTGAAATTGTGCATCTTTGCGGCGGGAATTATAGTACTTAGCTTGTCGAGCCTGGTGCACTCCTACTCTCCGTCTAACCTCTTCTGTCATCCTCTGCTGTCTTTCCACCAGTTTGTATGCTGCATGCTGAATGGGAGATGGTGGGTGGCTGATGAGCCTCTCTAGAGGGCCCTTGAGGTTCCTGCCTAGAGCTAGCTCTGCAGGAGTCCGCCCAGTAGTCTCCTGATGGGCTGTATTAAGGGCAAAGCGGAACTCTGTCAGCCACTGGTCCCAGGTGTTATGATGCTGGCCTACAAATGATGCGATCATGGTTTTTATGGTCCTGTTGAAGCGTTCTGTAAGATTAGTTTGTGGGTGGTAACTAGTGGTTAACTTTTGGACTACCCCCCATGTTTTACAGAGTCCCGTTAAAAGGGTGGAAGTAAACTGAGGTCCCCTGTCTGACACCAGGTATTGCGGCACTCCCCACCGGGTGAATATTTCTTCCCTGAGGATTTTAACAAGACGAGGTGTTTTTCCATCTTTCAAGGGAAACATTTCAACCCACTTGGAGTAGTAATCGACTACCACCAGAAGGTAAGAATTGGCTTTTTTGCTTCTTGGGAAAGGACCCATAAAGTCCACTCCTAACATCTCCCCTGGTGCAGTGATTTCAATGTTCTGAAGTAGACCAGATGGCTTGTTGTTATCAGCCTTATATTGCTGACAGGTTTTGCAATTCTTTGTGTGTTCCCAGACGTCCTTCCGGACACTTGGCCACCAGGCTACCTCCAGGATCCGTAGCAGAGTCTTCAGCCGGCCGAGATGTCCACCCAGTGGATTGTCGTGGAAGTACCAAAGGAACTCTCGAACCAACGATTGAGGAACAACCAATTGGCACTTCTCCCCTTGGTCCGATAAGGGAATTCTCCTATACAACACCCCCTGATGCATGACGAAGCTAATGCGGTTCGGAGGACATACCTGAGAATTGTCCGGTTGCAACGCAGTCACCCTTGGGTCCTTCTCCTGTTCCTGGGCAATCTCGGCCAAGGTGGTAGGTAGCTCAGAGTGGCTTCGGGCGGCGACCGCCCAACAGGGGGAAGGTTGAATTGAGAGTGGCTCATGGGCCCGGGACAGCGCGTCTGGTGCAACATTAAGGCATCCCTTGCGATACTGCACCCGGAAGCAGAACTGCTGCAGCCGGAGGATCCACCGGGTAAGCCTGGAGGAGGTCTTTGGGCAGTTGAATGCCCATGACAGAGCAGCGTGGTCGGTGAAAACCGTAAACTCCACACCCTCCAGGTAATGTCGCCACTTTTCCACAGCCCAGACCACTGCCAAACACTCCTTTTCTGAGGTGGAATAATTTCGTTCCGGGCCTCGTAGTCCCCTAGAGGCGTAGGCGACGACTCTCTCACCCTCGGGTGTATTTTGTGACAAGATGGCACCGAGACCCACTTCACTGGCATCAGTGAGTACCTGGTAGGGCAATGCTGGATCAGGTTGGGCAAGCACGGGAGGATTCTTCAAAGCCTCCTTCAAGGCCTCCAGACTGGCCTGGCACTCATGGGTCCAGTTCCAATCCACTCCTTTCCTCTTGAGATTGTTAAGGGGTGATGCCAGGTCTGCAAAATGGTGAATGAATTTGTGGTACCAGCCAGCCAGTCCCAGGAAACGTTGTAGAGCCTTCACATCCTGTGGCACAGGGAAGTCTGACACTGCCTGTGTTTTAGCTGGGTCCACCTCCACACCTCGGTCTGAGACAATGTGCCCCAGGAACTTTAAATGTTGCTTGAAGAAATGGCACTTCTTCATGTTCAGGCTGAGATTGGCGGCCTGTAACCTCTGGAAAACTGCTGCTAGATCCTGCTGATGTTGCTGACGGGAATGAGAGTATACGATTATGTCGTCTATATAAACAAAACATATCTTCCCTCTCAACTTCCCTAAGACCCTTTCCATTAGCCGCTGGAAAGTGGCAGCGGCATTACGAAGTCCAAAAGGCATAACTTTAAATTGGAATAAGCCAAGAGATGTGATAAAGGCCGTCTTTGGTTTACTCTCTTCAGTCATGGCCACCTGCCAATACCCGGACCGCAAATCCAACGAACTGAACCAGGAGGCGCCTTCCAGTGATTCAAGGATGTCATGAATTATGGGCATTGGATATGCATCAGGTAAGGTCTTTGCATTTACTCTCCTGTAGTCCACACAAAACCGGTAGGACCCATCTGGTTTATTCACCAGAACCACAGGGGATGACCAGGCTGACTGAGAGGGTTCTATGATGTTGTCTTTTAGCATCTTCTCTACGTGCTCCTCAATGACTCTTTTTTTTTAGGGGAGACACCCGATAGGCCTTGGACCTGACTGGGACTTTATCCTGGACAAAGATGGCATGCTCTTCCACATTGGTCTTGCCCAGCATAGTGGAGGTAACTGACGGCCAGGCCTTCATCAGTTGTTGGAGACCTTCTGGACAGTCAGTGTCATAACACGGCACCGAGTCCGCCATGGAAGTGGACACCCGACAAGGAGATAATTCGCCTGGAGGCAAAGCATAGTAAAGGTGAACACCTTGTGATGAGGTAAGGGTGTCCTGATTTCTTTCCCTAGAGTGGTCTCGTTGTTGTTTGAAGCCATAATAGGTGTAACCTCTATTGGTTTCCAGCCCATAACTGTTTTTAGTCAGGTTGAGGATAACACCCGTCATAGTGAGGAAGTCCAGACCTAAGATCACAGGAAATGCCAGGTGACGATCTTCCATTACATGGACTTCCACAGCCCACTGTTTATCGTGCCAGTCGAGATAGATTGTTTTCTTCCCCAGGGCTTGGTGAACGGTCCCATCCGCCATGACAAATCTTTGCCTTTCTGCCGGTAGGAAACTTTCCTCAGCTGATGTCACCTGCCGCCACAAACTCTCCTTCATCAATGTGAAGGTGCTACCAGTGTCCAATACAGCCTCTCCCTGCCTGCCTCTGATGGTAATAGGCACTAATAGGAGACCATGTTGTTGTTTATTGTAGGACTGATGTTGCACCACACCAAGCTCCGCTGCACCGCAATGGAATTTTTTCTCTGATGCTTTTTTCCCTTGCTTTTCAGAACTCGCTTGTACCTTCTGCCAATACTCCTTGGCTCCCGCACAGTCCTTCTCTACCATAGAGCCTATTTTCACAAGTTGTGTCACAGTTGATACTGTTCCACGGAGACAACCAGCCACTCTAGGGATGATATTATTCAAGATGCGCCTGACTATCTCTTCCTCATGCATGTCCTGCTTCCATTTCAGACACAAAGCTTGATAATCATATGCAAAGTCTCTGAGGCCTTGATCAGGTCTCTGTACTGTCGTCCTCAGTTTCTCCTCCACTTCGCTCAGATAATCTGTAGACAGAAAGGCTGCCATAAAGGTGTCCTTGAATGAGGCCCAATCATGGATCTGACGTTTTGTGGCCTTCCACCAACTAAGTGCCGGTCCTTTTAAAACAGTCGAGAGAGCACCTAAAAGCTCGTGATTGGAGAGGGGTCGCAATTCCAGAAAGTTTTCACACTGCTCGATAAAGTGCAGGACATCAGATGATTCACTGGTGATACCAAACGTGGGAAACTCTAGTTTTACAGGAGGCTTGGAGTAGAAAGGAGAGGCACCAGACCAACTAGTGGGGTTAGAGGTTACTTTTGGACTGATATTCGTGGGGAAGGCTCCTGTTTTCTGACTAAGAGGAGTACTAGTCAGCTTTAGCTTGTTCAACTGCTTTTCCCACTGTTTATCTCTACGTAAGAGGCAATTATAAACCTCTCTATCCACCTTTCCTATGCTGGACATTACCATATTTCCCAATTCAGCTAAGCTTTTATCGACATATTGCCTGAAACTCGCCTCTCTATTTACAGCACTTGTAACAGAATCTCTAAAATTATTCTCCAGTTTGCTCAGCTGCTGTTTTATGACAGTAACACTACTGGTTAACTCATCAACCTCTGTTTGTACAGCCTGTGTAACTGTCTCTACATCGACATCTACATCAACAACCCCATCATCATCATCGTCGTCATCATCAACTGCATTATCGTCAACATCAACATTTTCCCCATCAGCCATACCATCATCCTCAAGTGCATTATTTTCAACATCGTCAGCCTCTTTATCACCAAGGTACAATGACTTCAATAAAGATGTTACTGACTCTGTTGTAGCAATAGACCTTCTTGCAACAAATGGCCCAGCTGTAAAATCTGGGTCCCCAAACACAGGTGTATGGCATGACACATTTGCCTCAGGACTGGCTTCAAGCCCCCTTTCACTATCTCTTCCTGCCATAATATTTCAGTATCAATGAATTAAATTGTCAGTTTTTTTTTTTTTTTTTTTTTTTTTTTTTAAACAAAAAACAAAATCAACGTAACTCAATTCCCCGTATGGGCCACCATATGTTACAATCTGATATGTAGTTGTTGTTTAGTTTTTTTTTTCTAGATTATTAACAAGAAATCAAGGGATTCATGAATTGAGTTACACATTAATGAAATTGCTTCTTATATATTTTCAGAAAGACACTGCAATAGATTAAATGTGACATATATTTCCCAGACAAACGATTTCACATACAACAAATGACAGTCTTATTCAGATAATATCCCACAAGCCGTATGACCGGTTGAATGTCTATGTGCACAAGCCACGCGCGTTCGTCAGCACGGAACGATTTCTCCAAAGCAAGTCTTTCAAAACACCGTGACAAACCATAAAGCACAAACGAAAACATCCAGGGAACAGTTTTGTTAATCCAACAGCAAATGTCCAAAAAGTAATCCACAACGAAGAAAAAAAAAAAACTCCATCAGTTTCATTGAATGAACAAAACTGCTCAAATGTTGGAGCCCATGAAACCGATCATTCTCACCGGTTTTGGGAGTTCGTTACCAGCGAAGGATGTTGGTATTCTGCAATCAAGCCCAGGTCGTTGGTGGATAGGGTTTTGAAATACGAGCTTAGTCCCAGGTCTCACGTAGTCTCCCTGTACAATTTAAGCCCCCCTCTTGTCCTCTTTTTAACTCAGTGCGTCATCCTCTGACAAAAACATTCCCCAGTCAGCTGACGTGGTTTTGATCAGGCAATTCCAATCAGCTGATAGCTGACAGTCAGCTGATCTAGCCCGCGACAACATAAACACAGTCACGGCATGTGGTACAAATGACAGATACACTTGATCCCTACAGAGTTCATGGTAATGGAGGTACATCTAGATTCTCCTTTCATGCTAGAAAGAAAAGAAACAAAAAAAAAAAAACATTGAACTCTAAAACTTATGTGGAGATGCCACACAATGGTGTGGTAGGCTGCCCTTACTAGCAAAACGTGTTTGATGTAGGCTAGCCATATTATCACCGTTACTCTACTCGTGCCTTAAGGCTTGAATAAGTGTAGAGAGACATTTCCTCACCACTGGCTAAGGGAGGGGAAACAGCCATAAATCTATATGTTATGTTATGTTAACAGCTTTAATGAAGAACTTTATTGAAAGGTCGATAACAAAAATAGTAGCAATAACACAACTATGCTATGAGAAAACTAAACCATTGTCATTTGGGCTAGTTTTTTTTTAAGTACAACCAACTTGGCAAAATCATTTACTATGGTGATTTTTCTTAAGTATTTAAGTATTTGAAATACTCTAAATACACTCCCTCAAAATATTTTGTTACATACTATATTTTATTTTTTCCACACCTGCAAAATACAAATTACAAAATACACTAAAGTAATTAAATACTTTTTTAAAATACATTTAATTGAAATACTGCCCATGTCTGCCTGTAATAAGCGTTTAGACTCGGACTACTTTACACTGGTCGGGTCGGCACCGCTGCGGAGTAGCCCAGCGCCTGCGTGACTCGCCCGCGTCATAGACATAAACAGAGAGAAGTAGCTCCGGCTACAGTGTTCTTCCGCAAGACGCATGCATTTCTGTTTAATAACTGCTAGAGCAGTTTAATCCAGTAATGAAACAAGTGAAGTCTGGAGATTGCAGCTGAACTAGTAAAGTTTATTATATCATTGTCTCTGGACTAAACAATTAAAGTGGATTGAAAAAATATATATGAAGAAACTCAGAAGGGATAGAACAGAGTCTTTAAAAACACTTTGTTCTTTGTTGGGTTTTGTTACTGCTATCTATTCTCATCCTCAGTCCATCATGGAGCTCAACAACTCGACGAACTTAAAGCCACAGAGCCTGAAATCAACTGCACATACAAGAAAACATGCATCTCTCACAATCCAGCAGAAGTTCTTCTTGAGGATTAACAGAGGTTTAGATATTAATGTTGTATTGAACATGTTTGGTCACCATTATGGTGATCAGCGTTTGCTTTTTTTGGGCAGTTTGACTTTTAGCTATTTGTTTGAGTACTAAATCACATTGTTGCAAAGAAAGCAAAAAAATGATTTCATCATTTTAAAGTAGAACAATTCACTGATATTGACCATGACCAAAAGTGGTTATTTGTTATTAATAGATTATATTCCCCAACAATACTTTCTTGACTGAGATCAGACATTCTGAATTTAGATTTTAAAAGTACATTACAGGGTCATTTGTTTTTAGACTCACATTAACATTGATTCAACATTGTTTCAGTGGTGGTCTTGCCGTCTGAGTTGGACATGTCTGCACCCTCAGCTCCACAACAGGACAACATTCTTACTTTCATGGAGTTGCTGTAAATCACAATAGAAACACAGAATTGTGATTTTCCGTATATGAAAGTGAATGGTGATTTGTCTTAAAGATGTTCAAAAGAGCTTAGCTTGAGCTAGCAACAAAAGATGTGCAGAAAGTACTGTAAATCCTGTTTTTTGAAACGTAATAAAGAAAAATGCATGTATACTCGTATCCATTGTTTTATTTATCAAGAGATTACTTTGATCATTTTAGCAGAAACACAATTCGTCAACTGCTAAAGTCTAGCTATCCTATATGTTCTCAGTTTATTTATTATAGCTTATTTCTCTCTTGATACCCTTCCAAAACACCACTTTTACCCACATCTTAAAAGTTTAATACATAAAGTTTCTTAATCACTAAATCATAAAAAAAACACCACGGCAATAACTGCTGATGGAAAGTTGAACAAAAACTGAAAGCTGACTTTGGGTAATTGCATTTGTTGGTAAGGTCTAGTAATAATGACTGGAACAGGTGTTGGCTGTGGACCCATGGTTCCTCTGGATATATGAAGATCCTGCATTACCCTGTGTAACACACAACAATGGACAACGCAACAATTCATCCAGATCTAAAGTGCCATTCCTCCGTCACGGAGAAGTATCAGCTGCTGAAACTAAAGCATTTCAATATTTCTTAAGTGACAATGACCACATCTACAATCTTCTCTCCGAACAGCTTGTGCTGCAAAACTCCTAATTCATTACAATTCAGAGACTACATGATTGTTTTAGGGCTTGAAGTTTCTCAGTTTTAATGTTGTCTGTTGAGTGTCCAGCAGATGGCGCCAAACCTCCATTCAAACTGATGACGTTTGATCCTCCGATGAATCTCGCAGCTTTAGACGCTTTCATTCATACTGATCACACTGGCCCTCGGGGGTCCTGCACCCCCACAGCCTACCCCGGCAGAAGAGCAGTGCCCGGTTGCATAAAGCACCTCAAGTTTTGCCCTTAAGTACTTAAGGGGCGATTTCCCCTTACCAAAGAGAATACTTAAGGGTGTTGCATATACTCTCTTAAACGTTCTCTTAGGGAAACATTTAACCCACATAGCAACATTGTGTCGGCCCAGACCCGGCCCACATCTGGCACTTGTGTAATGTGGATCTGGCCCACATGCAGCGTGGAATGACGGCCCTTGGGTGGCCCGCTCCTGTTTGCCAGATCTGGGCCACAAGCAGGCCATAGCAATGCCACATGTCAGCCAAGAGCAAAGAAATAAACCAGAACTGGACCTCATTTGAGACACAAAGTCTGTGTATATTAAATATGGAGTCATTTCAGCCTTAATAAGCCTGTTAAGAAGCAGAATCACTGAAGGAAAGAAGAGAACAGAAAAAGAGACGAGCAGAAACACAAGAACTACAACTGACTTCAGACACAGCCTCAGATGAAATCACTGAGGAGAAAAGAAGACATTAAATCTGTGAAGATCTCAGCAGAGGAGGATTAAACAACTCCACAAACAGCATTACCAGCTTCACTTATAACTAACCAGACTCACTTTATTTCTGTCAGACGTCTACAGGAGTTTTATTGAGAATTAACAGAGGTTTAACTGTTTCATTTGAAGGCACCATAACAGAGATTAGCGTTTCCATTAGTTGGTCTATGAATGAAAACATGTTTATATGTCATTTTGTACACACATATATAGTCTATTTTGCCATCAAAACTGCTGACAGTGTCTTTATCATAGGCTTTATATTTATACTTATCATGAAGTATAGGCCTTCCGCAACTCTCTCCCATTTGTCGAACAAGGGTGATCCAAATCACGTGACTTGACACTTTCAAGTAGGCTACACTTCGAGTTTGCAACGATGGACGACGGCAGGTTAACTGAAGAGGTGGAGAAACACCGACAACTGTACGATCCACAGGATCCTGCTATAAAGATCCACGAAGAAAGGAGAAGGCATGGGACTCAGCCTACATATAATATCATGTCATTTTATTTTTTAAACAATCGAGTCCTGGTGTCCACTACTGAGGTCAGGTCATAGCATAACATATGAATAAAATATCGGGGTTTTCCCCCATTTGTTTCTTAATGCTCTTAAAAATAAAAAAAAACGTATTTGAAAAAAACTTTCTGGGCCTCAGGAGGATATATTCAGATAGGATAGGCTACAATAACAATTAATAGTAAATAATATTTACAAATTTTGTATAGCTTACGTAGTGTGTCTTCTGAGTGACGTCCTACAAATATAGGCTCTTTAAAGCTACACACAATTTGTAAACAACCGGCTTGTAGACAACCCACATGAACCACTGAACCACTGCCGCTCGCGGAAAAGAAAAAGAAAGACACCGGAAACGCCACTCAGCCGCCACGCAACAGAAACGCCACGCTCACGCCACGCAGCCAGTGTGTCCCCGGCCTTACAGTGCAGTGAAATTACGCATGTTTGTTAGGTGATCACAGATTTAATGCATGTATTTAACAACCTTTGAAACCCAGTGCTGAATATATTGTCCTGTTTGTTGATGCTTTATTCTTCTCAGGTTTATTGATTAGAGTTGCACCTGACTGTGCATCAACCTGTTGTCCCCCCCCCCCCCAGGGTTTTAATACAATGATTGTCTAAAAATAAAATTCTTATAGGCTATTTATATCTGATGAAGTGTGTACTTGAGCGTTTTCCTTGGTTATTGAGCCACAGAAACTCATTGGTCCAGTAGAGAACCTGTAAATCACTCCTATTATGAGTTGGGGTGGTTACATAACGGTGATGGGTCGCGGGACAGCCGCATATAGCGGTGACGGGTCGCGGGACAGCCGTATATAGCGGTGACGGGTCGCGGGACAGCCGTATATAGTGGTGAGGCGTCGCGGGACAGCCGTATATAGCGGTGACGGGTCGCAGGACAGCCGCATATCCGTGACGGGTCGCGGGACAGCCGTATATAGCGGCGACGGGTCGCGGGACAGCCGCATATAGCGGTGACGGGTCGCGGGACAGCCGCATATAGCGTTGACGGGTCGCGGGACAGCCGCATATCCGTGACGGGTCGCGGGACAGCCGTATAGCGGTGACGGGTCGTGGGACAGCCGCATATAGCGGTGACGGGTCGCGGGACAGCCGCATATAGCGGTGACGGGTCGCGGGACAGCCGCATATAGCGTTGACGGGTCGCGGGACAGCCGCATATCCGTGACGGGTCGCGGGACAGCCGTATAGCGGTGACGGGTCGCGGGACAGCCGTATAGCGGTGAGGGGTCGCGGGACAACCGTATATAGCCGTGACGGGTCGCGGGACAGCCGTATATAACGGTGACGGGTTGCGGGACAGCCGTATAGCGGTGACGGGTCGCGGGACAGCCGTATATAGCGCTGACGGGTCGCGGGACAGCCGTATAGCGGTGACGGGTCGCGGGACAGCTGTATAGCGGTGACGGGTCGCGGGACAGCCGTATAGCGCTGACGGGTCGCGGGACAGCCGTATATAGCGGTGACGGGTCACGGGACAGCCGTATAGCGGTGACGGGTCGCGGGACAGCCGTATAGCGGTGACGGGTCGCGGGACAGCCGTATAGCGGTGACGGGTCGCGGGACAGCCGTATAGCGGTGACGGGTCGCGGGACAGCTGTATAGCGGTGACGGGTCGCGGGACAGCCGTATATAGCGGTGACGGGTCGCGGGACAGCCGTATAGCGCTGACGGGTCGCGGGACAGCCCTATAGCGCTGACGGGTCGCGGGACAGCCGTATAGCGCTGACGGGTCGCGGGACAGCCGTATAGCGCTGACGGGTCGCGGGACAGCCGTATAGCGCTGACGCGGTCGCGGGACAGCCGTATATAGCGCTGACGGGTCGCGGGACAGCCGTATATAGCGCTGACGGGTCGCGGGACAGCCGTATATAGCGCTGACGGGTCGCGGGACAGCCGTATATAGCGCTGACGGGTCGCGGGACAGCCGTATAGCGGTGACGGTGAATTATAATCAACACCTGCAACACTTTGAAGAGTAAAAATAACATAGAAGGTTAGCCAATTCAACTTAATTAAGCATATGGTAATCAAATTGCACTACCTAAAGTCATACATTTTTGTTTGTATAATTCCGTATCTTATTTAGCTGAGGTAAATTAAACGCAACTCTCTCGTATCCTTGCTTGACGGTGAATGAGATGGCCCAGTGGCTGGTTGAGATTTAAAAGACTGAGTTCTGTGTTTGCTGGGTTCCCTGTTTGTACTAGTTCAGTGTGAGTGGGTACACAGCAAGATCCCCAGTGTTAAATCAACACTACTAGTGGCAAATATGGTCCCACTCTACAGAGTCTTAAAATAACACTGAAGCGGTGTTAAAGTTAATTAGATAATTAAGTGATTAATTAAGTGTTGATTGAGCATTAGTGATGAACACCTGCTGTTAACAAGCAGTCACAGCCTCAGATTAAATCAACTCTGAAGATCTCAGCAGAGGAGGATTAAACAACTCCACAAACAGCATTACCAGCTTCACTTACTACTGACCAGACTCACTTTATTTCTGTCAGACGTCTACAAAAGTTCTTATTGATAATTAACAGAGGTTTAACTGTTGATGTTTTAGTCACCATTTAAAAACCACCATTATGGTGAACAGTGTTGTCTTTAGTTGGGCAATTTGATTCGTATTAACTTATGTGATTTCATGGTCCTTGTAACAGTGTTTACCAGAACACACAAAGGTTGCAAAGAAAGCCAGAAACAAAGATGGTCAGGTGATAGGCCTATAGTTTTCAACAACATAAAGTACAAAAATTCACAAGTTTTATCATTCACTGATAATGGTTATTTGGTATTAATAGATTATTTTCAAAAACATTAATTTCTTTCACAGCTCAGTCATCAAGCTGAATTTTTATTTTTTAATTATTGGGGAAGTAATCTTTGGTATATCTTTGGAAGTAATCTTATGCATTGCAGCATGAATGTCATCAATGACTCATTCAACTTTATAATAATGAAAACTACAACACCTTAACATCTCATATTTTTGGCTTCCTTTGTAACATATTATGTGCTTTGGCAAACATTGTAACAAAGACCAATATTGCACTTTAAATGACAAGAATCAAACTGCCCAACTAAAGGAAATACTGATCGCCATAATGGTGACCAAACATTTCAAAACATCGACATCTAAACCTTTGTCCAAAGACATATAAAATAAATAAAGTGAGTCTGGTTAGTAATAAGTGAAGCTGGTAATGCTGTTTGTGGAGTTGTTTAATCCTCCTCTGCTGAGATCTTCACAGATTTAATGTCTTCTTTTCTCTTCAGTTGATTTAATCTGAGGCTGTGACTAGTCAGTTGTAGTTCTTGTGTTCCTCTTTCCTTCAGTGATTCTGCTTGTTAACAGCAGGTGTTCATCACTAATGCTCAATCAACACTTAATTAATCACTTAATTATCTAATTAACTTTAACACTGCTTAAGTGTTATTTTAACACTCTGTAGAGTGGGACCATATTTGCTCCGAGCGGTGTTGATTTAACACTGGGGATTTTGCAGTGTAAGCTTGCAGAAATCACACACGGCTTTAGGGGACATCCCCTGTTGAGGGACTTTCCAATCGTCTCTGCAAACAGCTTTTAGCCACAAACTGAGTTTTACAACAAAACAACTTACAGTCAACAAGAGTCTCTGTGCAGCGGGTCAGTAGACGCACCACAGGGTCAGCCCCATAAAGAGAAACACCAGCAACGTCTTTTCGCTTTTGCGTGTTTACTGCAAGCATAAAATGGGACAGTTATGATCAGGGGCGTCGTGCAAGCCAAAATTCTGGGGAGGCACAATCTGAGACGATGCAATTGTTTTCTGCCGGGTGATATGGATCATGTTAGGAGGGGTCAGGGGTTTCTCCCCCTGAAAATGTTTAAATTCTGGCTGCTAAACATACCTTTTCAATGCAGTTTGGGAGGGACAGAAATACCTTAACGGAGCTAGCAGCAACCCTCCTCTATCTGAGGACTAAGTTAAAGTATCTATTTTGTAAGTTTATGTAAAAGACAGGTTGATGAAAGAACTGAAAGCTCAAATTCAACCCGATCTTGATGGTAAAAGAGGGTGAAGATGATGATAAAGGTGATGAACGTTGTACGGAAGATCCAGGAAATAGAGCGAAGACTGGATAACAGGAAGCTGACGGAACGAAGTGCAGGAGTGCAGAACCGATGAAACTGGCAGGACAAAACGGGAACTGGAGACAGGCAGGATACATGGAACATCCAACAACGATCTGACAAAGACAAGGAGAAAACAGAGGGACTATATAGGGTTCGCTGATCAGCTGCAGCTGGCGTGCTGATCAGACGCGGCGGGTGACTGACCAGTGGCAGTGATCAGCGACCTCGTCCAACCCATACACCCGAGACAAGAAAGGAGACAGCGAATTCATAAACCGTGACAGACACACACACACACACACACAACACATGAAAGATAATTAAAGTATAAAACAAATATAGAAAATAAAGCAGTGCCGCCCCGGGATCCAGGAAGAGCCGATTATTAAGTAAATGCTTTTCTTCACGTTATTACACGGCATTTAATCACAATCTCAGCTGAACTGGAAGAGAGTGAAAGCTTTTGCCAAGAATGATTTTATTAATCAAGAACGAAAGTCGGAAGTTCAACTGGATAAATTATTCCTCTGTGCGAAACACAGCTCTTTAAAACACTCCTGGAACATGTGCGCCTACACACTCCACCGTTATCTAACTCCACCATCTGTCTAGCTATGTGTATTAGGCTCTTTCTTGACTATTACAAAGCATTTGATTATTTAGAATATGATTTTATCACACAGGCAGAAACTGATCCTCGGATTCATGAGCAGCCAAACCCATCAATGATATTTTTACTGAAGACATTTGAGTTCATTTAGAGGCATTTTAATGGCTAACTTCTGCATTTGCACTCGTTCATTTCATTGCACTCTGCTCATTGACTGATCTCACTGCTCATTGGCTGATGTTGGCTGATCTCACTGCTCATTGGCTGATGTTGGCTGATCTCACTGCTCATTGGCTGATGTTGACTGATCTCACTGCTCATTGGCTGATGTTGGCTGATCTCACTGCTCATTGGCTGATCTCACTGCTCAATGGCTGATGTTGGCTGATCTCACTGCTCATTGGCTGATGTTGGCTGATCTCTCACTGGCATTGGCTTCCTTACGTTTGAATAAAAAGCATTCATTCACGAGTGACTCAAGATAATATTTTCTTGAATTGTTCACTCAACTTCACACTGAATTATTGTACTTTTCTAGAGAAATAGCTCATGTGGAAGCACTTTAATGGGAGAAGGAAAGTTTAAAGTTGAGGAACATGAAGCTGGAGTTTGTGAGGGTGAAACAGAAGAGAAGCGCGTGTGTGAGTGCGTGAGTGATTCAGGACATGTTCAAGAACGGCAGAAGATTGAAGGAAACCATGGAAATGTATCGTGTGGATCATGAGAAGGAATGACAGCAGATGTAATGGTGTGAAAAAATGTATAATTCATCAAACTTTATTAAATAGATTCTCAATCAGATGCAGAGAGAGATGGAGCAAGGAATGATCCACATTTCATTAAGGTGAGGGAAGTTGGAATATTAAATCAACGCCAGTATTTAATTTAACATACAGCAACCAGCATTTAGTCTTTGTGGTTATCCAACATTATAATTGCACTACTGCCCTGTACTGCATGAGCTTGATTGGAAAGATGTGTTGTGTCCTTTAGTTTTACTGATTTGGTATGATCCCCCCTTTCTTCAATCAATGGTATATTCCTCGCGTGTTGCGCTCTTCAGTTTGCGGGAAGCACTCCGAGGAGAGGTATGTGTCTCCGTTAATGGACGATTCAAACAAGCTCTTAGAGCATATTAAATAGAGGTTATTATGAAATCAGAACGAAATATGGTGGTAATACTGTTGGTGACCCTGTTGTTTGTTAAATAGATGGTTCTTCATGTTTAATATAGTACATAAACTGTATTGCTTTAAACGTACGATTGTATCATATTTCTATAAACGGTATAACACTTTAAGTATCAGTTAATGTCCTATGTTGGTTTTCATGGGTATGAGGATGCTTGTTAATGTTGATCTGGGTTTCACTTAATTTCATTTTGATGACATGAGTGGTTAATCTGTGCTGCACCGAGTGAAATGCGCGCCAGTAATCAACGGTGCATTCTGGGTAATGTAGTTCATGATTTAAAGCATGTTATGTGTGTTAAGAAGAAGCTGAAACTGAATTGTTTCTTTGATATTGTAAGTTGCCTGCATACTAGAAATATGGGACAATGTACTAACTGAGTGATGTATTTGCAGATTGTCAATCCAGAACAGATGATCGTAACTGTCCCATTTTATGCTTGCAGTAAACACGCAATAGCGAAAAGACGTTGCTGGTGTTTCTCTTTATGGGGCTGACCCTGTGGTGCGTCTACTGACCCGCTGCACAGAGACTCTTGTTGACTGTAAGTTGTTTTGTTGTAAAACTCAGTTTGTGGCTAAAAGCTGTTTGCAGAGACGATTGGAAAGTCCCTCAACAGGGGATGTCCCCTAAAGCCGGGAACAGTGTGTGATTTCTGCGAGCTTACCCACTCACACTGAACTAGTACAAACAGGGAACCCAGCAAACACAGAACTCAGTCTTTTTAATCTCAACCAACCACTGGGCCATCTCATTCACCGTCAAGCAAGGATACGAGAGAGTTGCGTTTAATTTACCTCAGCTAAATAAGATACGGAATTATACAAACACAACCTACAACTTCCTTGTCTAATGTGACATTTATTTGAACATCTTCTGGCCAGGTATGACAAATATTTACCTTTATGTCAAAAGTTATAATCCATAATGGCTTTAATGATGAGTAATTGAGTTCAACACTCCTTGAACAGGCAGCGACTTCAGCGCGTACTTGTTGCACGTTCATGTTTTTTACTTTTTTTGGAAACGCACAGAGATTATTTTTCTGTAACCGTCGCACACCTGTTTATTTTCCTTTGATCTGTCGTCTCATTCGTTTCTTTGCTAGATTTTCTCATGTCTGCTCATGCTAATTAACGTTAGTCTGTATATGTTTTTTTTCCTCTCACAAATGTCCATCATGGCCGCAGCCGTTCCGCAACAAATCCGGACCTGGTGTGTATTGAAGGACGGCGGAGTACGGAGCCGACACGCAGCCATTCTGCAGTTGGTGGAAATCCGGGGTAATGAAGCAAAGTTTCATCATGCTGGCATACGTGGAAAGTTTTAAACCACGTGTGTTTCAAGAGAAACTCCCA
Source organism: Meda fulgida (assembly GCA_030578275.1). Taxonomy (NCBI): domain Eukaryota; kingdom Metazoa; phylum Chordata; class Actinopteri; order Cypriniformes; family Leuciscidae; genus Meda; species Meda fulgida. Next base: position 40,563,724 of record CM060618.1, read on the forward strand.
CACGGCAAAGAGAAATCCTGATCAAACAATCATCAGTTTATAGAGTGGAAGAATCTGCGCGTCGGTGTATTCCAGCGAACACGGAGAAATCATGTTCATAACCTTTACAACTCACAACTACAGCACACACACACACACACACACACACACACACACACACACACACACACACACACACACACACACACACACACACACACAACAAATAAAAGAGAATTAAAATATAAAACACTTCCGCGTTTCCAGGAAACAAGACCGCCATGATAACACGATCTGTCTCTGTATTAGTCTCTTTCTTGACTATTACAAAGCATGTCATTGTTTAGAATATGATTTTATGTTACAGGCAGAAACTGATCCTCGGATTCATGAGCAGCCAAACCCATCAATGATATTTTTACTGAAGACTTTTGAGTTCATTTAGAGGAACTTTTCATTCTTCTCTGAAACTTCGCTGCATTTTGTTTTATAGGCCTATCTATATTTTTTAACCCAAATGCAGCCTGCAGGGTAATTTTATTGGGTTATTTTTAATATTTTATAGGTAAATGTGGCATTTATTATAAGGGTTTATGTCAATATTGTTCACTGCAATTAAAAGTTGTTATATTTTTAAAAGCCTAATAAATGTCTTTCAGGTAATGCAGAATGGCTACTAATAGATTGATAATCACAAGTGGTATAATAATAATAATAATAATAACAATAATAGCAATAATAAATACAATGTAAAATCAATTGCAGAATAATATAAACAAAAATAAAAATAGTACATTAAATAGTGACAAGTACCCGAAACGAGTATCTACTTGTCATAAAAGTCGGTTTTAAGAAAATAAAGATGAATATGTAGATTTCAGGAAATGTACTCTATAATATAATATACAGCCTAATATAAGCTAAACCTATGATATAAATCATGTCAACTCATGGCTCAACTTGCACCGCTAAGTAGCGACACCGTCTGACGGACTCCGGCCAACTAATGTTACTCTCAGGGTCGGGTGGGGAAAATGTGACATTACTGTGAAACAAAACAGAAATGTGACTAGAAGTGCCATCACAGTTTTGAGTGACTATGGCTGGAGTTATTTAGCACATATTAAAAATGCTCAACCTTCATAATTAATTCGTATTTTGACTGAAAATATTTTTGTACAAAGGGGGCGTTTTGCCCCAGAACTATAAAACTATAGTTTTTAATCTCTAAAAGTAAAAGGCAAGTAATGTAACAACGTGTGTATATATATTCACATTTATTTCAGGAATGTCCAAAATAGCCAAATTTGTAAAAACTGTATTTATACATATAACATTTAACTAAGCCGTGCAAACACCTTCACACAGTTCCCTGTTGAATAGTGATGGCCTGTTGTAGTGCTTGCTCTGTATAAACACCACGGTTACTTCTTAGTAGAGGTCCTGGGTAAGATCTGAATGCACTTCATTTAGCGGAGAATATCTCAGCTGTTATAGACTAATATGACCCCGTTGAGCAACGTGGGATGTGTGCCAAAATCTCTCTCCGGGACGAGAGTCCTGAAAATGACCACAACAGGTGATGTCATATATAACACGCGCTGAAGCCCAGCGAGTTTCTTTCCGGAAGAAAATATTTCAGTGTTCCACAAATTTTGACTTCGGATCTGTTTATGGGTTAAATATGTTTATAAAATTCTTACGATTTTTTTGGAGTAAACGGGGTAAGATTTTTACCAAAAACAATGCGTGACTGAAGTAAATCAGCGAGTTTTTCCCTCAGATGTCACTGACTGACCGACTGACGCTCGATGTATTTTCAGTCAAATGTACTCAATCAATCAAAACTTTTATTACAGCCTCAAGGTCCAAATCTTACTCAACATAACACATAAATATATATCCATAAACGCACATGCATACACGCATACCTACACAAAATAATAATAATAATTTAAAAAGAGAATCATTGTTACAGGAGACAGTGATACCAGTGTTTCCACATACGGGGTTGAGAACGTGTGGCACTTAGCCGTATGTTAGTTAAGCCCATTATTATTTCATTTTGTGACCCATTAAGCCGGCACATGAATTTAAACATTAGTTTCTTAAAACAGCATAAAGCTCCTCACTCTTGCAACCACACACATCTCACTTGCACTACACTTGTACTCTCAACTGTCTTAACACTCTTAATCAACTCAGCCGATCCAAACAACCATACGACAGTCATAAAGTTATACAGTGTTAGTAAAGTCATAACGCTGCACTTTTATGCTCTGCATCGGCCATTCATACTTTGATATTTTTGTGCAATAACACATAATCATAAGATACCATAAGATAAAGAAAAGTAGTATTTTTTTCTACTATATCTATTTGGCTACATTTGCTGAAAAAATATTTTAGACTAGAGTATTTATTATAAATATTTCGTTTTGAATAATTTAACTAATTTGTAACACACATAGGAGTTTGTATTGGAATCTTTTTATTGTTAATGTTTTCCCAGATTTTGCAGTAGATGTCAACACTTACTTTCACTTTCATTATTTCATTAGTGACCATAGCGCCCTCTTGTGCCCTACATATTCAAATTATGCCATTTCTGCATGTCATTGTTTTGGAACAATTTATATGACTTTCTTCTGAAATGTGATGCTTCCTGAGAGGAAAAGATGGAAATTAAGGTTATTTGTTGAAAACTTCATATTTTAAGGGGTAATTTTCACTGGTTTAAATGCACATCACTACACATTTTCCATGCATGTTTAAATGTTCGTTCCGAACTAAATATTAATATAGCTGCATTCATTTGGTTGTTTAAAACATTTCTCTTCTCAGCACTGAAACATGAACAGAATCAATAAAACATGTGCAGAGGTTCAGACTGGCGGGAAGGGGGGTGCTGTGGGGGTGCAGCCCCCCTCGTCATAGCATCAGCACCCCCTGGTGGGGGGCTGTGGACTAACATGACATTGTACTTAAAAACGTGAAATAAAATGGGCATCGATGGACAGCGTTAACTAACGCTCTTATGCCTAATGTACTGAGTGTTCAAGCTACAGAGAAAATAAAATAAAGTTCGAGTTTGTCATGCTTTGTTCCGATCAGAGCTCGAGCGGAGAGGTAATCGGATTTCTGAATATTACGCTCCGCTCGCTCTTTCATCACTGAGCAAAATGATGTCCAAAACACGTCTTTTCAACATCTTTGTCACAAAAGTCGGACGTTGAAAAGACGTCCACTGAGGAGCCAGAATGAAAGTTTTTATGACGTCTTTTTTTGACGTGTTCTGGACGTCCGATCTGGACGCTCATGGACCCTCTTCGTACAAGGTTAAAAACTAGTTCAAATGTGGCCATTGTGGACATTTTTACAACATCATTTATGGTCTCATTTAGACAATTTATACTGTTTCTGGACCAAATAAACACTCAGGATGCATTAAATTATTTTTATGTAATTTCCTTACATTGTTTAGATGAGGTTTAGATGTTGATGTTTCATTTTAAGGCACCATTGTGGTGATCAGTGTTTGCTTTAGTTGGGCTCTTGTAACTGTGTGTGTGTTTAACACCATTGTTGTGGCAGAGAAAGCCAAGAAAAAGTGCAGTCGGCTGTCATCAGCTCCATGTTGATGAAGACAAAATCAACTCAAAGCTAGCATATAACTTTGTTATTGAAGATTAGTCTTTTTATCTGGCATTAATAACCATCAATATTGTGGAACTGCTTTATTTGACCCAGTAGCATTAAAATGATCACTTTTAGAAGGTGAATAAAGAGCATGTGCACACAATGTTTTGAGGAAGAATATCAGTCACACACAGACATAAAGATTTTGGATATGATTCTCAATAACGGTGACAACCAAAACTAAAAAACTTGGGAATCAAGGATATTTTGAACTATGAAAGCTACCCATCATGCATTGCAGCATGAAGCTTTTTTTTATTGTCACTATTGTTGTGAATAATATGCAAAATATTTATTTCTGTGTGTGACTATATGACACGTTTTCTCAAAACATTGTGTGCACATGCTCTTTATTCACCTTCTAATAAGTGATCATTTTAATGCTACTGGGTCAAATAATGCAGTTCCACAAGATTGATGGTTATTAATGCCAGATAAAAAGACTAATCTTCAATAACAATGTTATATGCTAGCTTTGAGTTGATTTTGTCTTCATCAACATGGAGCTGATGACAGCCGACTGCACTTTTTCTTGGCTTTCTCTGCCACAACAATGGTGTTATACACACACACAGTTACAAGAGCCCAACTAAAGCAAACACTGATCACCACAATGGTGCCTTAAAATGAAACATCAACATCTAAACCTCATCTAAACAATGTAAGTAAATTACATAAAATAATTTAATGCATCCTGAGTGTTTATTTGGTCCAGAAACAGTATAAATTGTCTAAATGAGGCCATAAATGATGTTGAAAATATGTCCACAATGGCCACATTTGAACTAGTTTTTAACCTTGTACGAAGAGGGTCCATGAGCGTCCAGATCGGACGTCCAGAACACGTCAAAAAAAGACGTCATAAAAACTTTCATTCTGGCTCCTCAGTGGACGTCTTTTCAACGTCCGACTTTTGTGACAAAGATGTTGAAAAGACGTGTTTTGGACATCATTTTGCTCAGTGATGAAAGAGCGAGCGGAGCGTAATATTCAGAAATCCGATTACCTCTCCGCTCGAGCTCTGATCGGAACAAAGCATGACAAACTCGAACTTTATTTTATTTTCTCTGTAGCTTGAACACTCAGTACATTAGGCATAAGAGCGTTAGTTAACGCTGTCCATCGATGCCCATTTTATTTCACGTTTTTAAGTACAATGTCATGTTAGTCCACAGCCCCCCACCAGGGGGTGCTGATGCTATGACGAGGGGGGCTGCACCCCCACAGCACCCCCCTTCCCGCCAGTCTGAACCTCTGCACATGTTTTATTGATTCTGTTCATGTTTCAGTGCTGAGAAGAGAAATGTTTTAAACAACCAAATGAATGCACTATATTAATATTTAGTTGTGGAACGAACATTTAAACATGCATGGAAAATGTGTAGTGATGTGCATTTAAACCAGTGAAAATTACCCCTTAAAATATGAAGTTTTCAACAAATAACCTTAATTTCCATCTTTTCCTCTCAGGAAGCATCACATTTCAGAAGAAAGTCATATAAATTGTTCCAAAACAATGACATGCAGAAATGGCATAATTTGAATATGTAGGGCACAAGAGGGCGCTATGGTCACTAATGAAATAATGAAAGTGAAAGTAAGTGTTGACATATACTGCAAAATCTGGGAAAACATTAACAATAAAAAGATTCCAATACAAACTCCTATGTGTGTTACAAATTAGTTAAATTATTCAAAACGAAATATTTATAATAAATACTCTAGTCTAAAATATTTTTTCAGCAAATGTAGCCAAATAGATATAGTAGAAAAAATACTACTTTTCTTTATCTTATGGTATCTTATGATTATGTGTTATTGCACAAAAATATCAAAGTATGAATGGCCGATGCAGAGCATAAAAGTGCAGCGTTATGACTTTACTAACACTGTATAACTTTATGACTGTCGTATGGTTGTTTGGATCGGCTGAGTTGATTAAGAGTGTTAAGACAGTTGAGAGTACAAGTGTAGTGCAAGTGAGATGTGTGTGGTTGCAAGAGTGAGGAGCTTTATGCTGTTTTAAGAAACTAATGTTTAAATTCATGTGCCGGCTTAATGGGTCACAAAATGAAATAATAATGGGCTTAACTAACATACGGCTAAGTGCCACACGTTCTCAACCCCGTATGTGGAAACACTGGTATCACTGTCTCCTGTAACAATGATTCTCTTTTTAAATTATTATTATTATTTTGTGTAGGTATGCGTGTATGCATGTGCGTTTATGGATATATATTTATGTGTTGTTGTGAGTAAGATTTGGACCTTGAGTCTGTAATAAAAGTTTTGATTGATTGAGTACATTTGACTGAAAATACATCGAGCGTCAGTCGGTCAGTCAGTGACATCTGAGGGAAAAACTCGCTGATTTACTTCAGTCACGCATTGTTTTAGGTAAAAATCTTACCCCGTTTACTCCAAAAAAATCGTAAGAATTTTATAAACATATTTAACCCATAAACGGATCCGAAGTCAAAATTTGTGGAACACTGAAATATTTTCTTCCGGAAAGAAACTCGCTGGGCTTCAGCGCGTGTTATATATGACATCACCTGTTGTGGTCATTTTCAGGACTCTCGTCCCGGAGAGAGATTTTGGCACACATCCCACGTTGCTCAACGGGGTCATATTAGTCTATAACAGCTGAGATATTCTCCGCTAAATGAAGTGCATTCAGATCTTACCCAGGACCTCTACTAAGAAGTAACCGTGGTGTTTATACAGAGCAAGCACTACAACAGGCCATCACTATTCAACAGGGAACTGTGTGAAGGTGTTTGCACGGCTTAGTTAAATGTTATATGTATAAATACAGTTTTTACAAATTTGGCTATTTTGGACATTCCTGAAATAAATGTGAATATATATACACATGTTGTTACATTACTTGCCTTTTACTTTTAGAGATTAAAAACTATAGTTTTATAGTTCTGGGGCAAAACGCCCCCTTTGTACAAAAATATTTTCAGTCAAAATACGAATTAATTATGAAGGTTGAGCATTTTTAATATGTGCTAAATAACTCCAGCCATAGTCACTCAAAACTGTGATGGCACTTCTAGTCACATTTCTGTTTTGTTTCACAGTAATGTCACATTTTCCCCACCCGACCCTGAGAGTAACATTAGTTGGCCGGAGTCCGTCAGACGGTGTCGCTACTTAGCGGTGCAAGTTGAGCCATGAGTTGACATGATTTATATCATAGGTTTAGCTTATATTAGGCTGTATATTATATTATAGAGTACATTTCCTGAAATCTACATATTCATCTTTATTTTCTTAAAACCGACTTTTATGACAAGTAGATACTCGTTTCGGGTACTTGTCACTATTTAATGTACTATTTTTATTTTTGTTTATATTATTCTGCAATTGATTTTACATTGTATTTATTATTGCTATTGTTATTATTATTATACCACTTGTGATTATCAATCTATTAGTAGCCATTCTGCATTACCTGAAAGACATTTATTAGGCTTTTAAAAATATAACAACTTTTAATTGCAGTGAACAATATTGACATAAACCCTTATAATAAATGCCACATTTACCTATAAAATATTAAAAATAACCCAATAAAATTACCCTGCAGGCTGCATTTGGGTTAAAAAATATAGATAGGCCTATTGTTAGGGTGGGGCAGAGACAACAGGAACCCAAGAGCAGATCAACTGAAAACAGGATTTATTGTCCAAACAGGTTGAAGGAACACAATACAAAACAAAATAAATTGGTAGCCGAGCCACCAAGTAAGGGAGCGAGACAGAGGCGAAATCCAATGGACAGGCTGAGGTCAAAACCAGTAGCAGACCAACCGTTTCAGGGAAAAAGCCAAGGCAATAATCCAGGACGAGAGCAGGGGGTCACAAACCGGTTGAGGAAGCTGAGATGAGATAGGGAACAGGAACTAGGCAAATAAAACAGCAAAACAAAATAAATAATCAGACAAGGCTTTAAAGGGTCTAGAAGCAATCAAAACAATACTTTCAGGCAAGGGGACAGTGGTGAAACGGACGGAAACCAAGACACACTGACAAAGAAACAAAAGAAAGAGAGAAGCATAAGTAGTGGAGAAAATCAGTGCAGAAAATGAGAAACAGGTGTGTGAGCACTGAGAGTGAGAGCACTAATTAGGATAGGATTCAGCTGTGATGGTAGAGTGAAGTGAACTGACAATCAAGACACAAGATAAACACAGCAGAAAGGCTGAAGATCAAACCAGAGTCCTGACAGTACCCCCCGCCCCAGGAACGCCACCAGGCTTCCAAGGACGAGGAGTGGATCGATGGTATTCCTCAATAAGAGAACGGTCCAGAATGTCCCGGGTCGGGACCCAACATCTCTCCTCCGGACCGTACCCTTCCCAATCGACCAGGTACTGGTATCCTCTGCCCCGACGCCTGGAATCCAGAATCTTCCTAACAGTGAAGGCGGGGGAGCCATCAACCATCAAGGGGGGAGGGGGGGGGTTTGAAGGGATGGAGGGAGATGAAGAGGGGGAACGAATAAAAGGTTTGACACAAGACACATGAAACACCGGGTGCACTCGACGAAGGGAATGCGGGAGCCGAAGCCGAACCGCCACCGGGCTGACCACCTTAACAATGGGGTATGGCCCAATGAACCGTGGTGCCAACTTCTTGGATGGCACCTTAAGGGGCAGGTCCTTGGTGGAGAGCCACACCTTTTGTCCACAAACATATCTGGGTGCCTCAGCCCGACGGCGGTCCGCCAATCTCTTGGTGCGGTCCCTAGTTCTTAGTGCTTCCCTGGCCCTCCTCCAGGTTCGCCGGCACCGATTGATAAACGCCTGAACTGAGGGAACCGCAGCTTCAGGACCCTGTGAAGGAAACAGAGGAGGTTGGTACCCAAGACAGCAAGAAAACGGGGATAACCCAGTAGACGACACCGGCAAGGTGTTGTGAGCATACTCAACCCACGTAAGCTGCTGGCACCAGGAAGAAGGGTTATGAGAGGCCAGACAGCGGAGAGCCCTCCCGAGGTCCTGGTTCGCACGCTCGGTCTGGCCGTTGGTTTGTGGATGGAATCCTGACGACAAACTAGCGGTAGCGCCAATCTGTCGACAGAACTCCCTCCAGAAATGGGAGATGAACTGGGGCCCCCGGTCGGAGACCACGTCCTCCGGAAGACCATGGATCCGAAAGACGTGGTCGACGACCTTCTGGGCGGTCTCCTTGGCTGAGGGGAGTTTGGGAAGGGGAATGAAGTGGACCGCCTTGGAAAAGCGATCCACTACAGTAAGGACAACCGTATTGCCACTGGACTCTGGTAACCCTGACACAAAGTCCAGCGCAATGTGGGACCAGGGACGGGAGGGAACGGGAAGGGGTTGGAGCAAACCAGCGGGTACAGAATTAGAGGACTTGTTTTGGGCACAGACCGAGCAAGCGACTACAAAACCACGGACATCCCCCCCCATGCCAGGCCACCAGAAACGCGGGCGAATGGAAGCCAACGTTCTCCTTACTCCCGGGTGGCAGACCAGCCTGGAAGAGTGGCCCCACTCCATAACCCCCGGCCGAACCGACTCCGGAACGAACAGCAGGCCCGGCGGGACCCTCTCTGGTACCTCAGCCCCCGACTGGGCCTGCCTGACGCGTCTATCGATGTCCCAGGTGACGGACCCCACCACACGGCCTGGAGGGAGGATGGTGTCTGGAGGGGCTGCGTCCTCCGGGACAGGAAACTGACGAGAGAGCGCATCAGGCTTGACATTTTTAGAGCCTGGCCGGTAAGACAGGGTAAAATAAAAGCGACCGAAGAAAAGTGCCCAGCGAGCCTGCCTGGAATTCAACCGTTTGGCGGTCTGGATATACTCCAAGTTCCGGTGATCAGTCCAAACCAGAAAAGGCTCTGCTGCACCCTCCAACCAGTGGCGCCACTCCCCCAAAGCCAGCCGCACTGCCAACAGCTCACGGTTGCCGATGTCGTAGTTCCGTTCTGTGGGAGACAATCGGTGAGAGCAGTATGCACAAGGGTGCAATTTGTTGTCAAGGGAAGATCGCTGGGAAAGAACCGCTCCGACACCTATCTCTGATGCATCAACCTCCACAATGAACTGCCGGGTGGGGTCTGGAGTAATTAATATAGGGGCGGATGAAAACCTCTTCTTGAGTTCATCAAAGGCCGCCTGAGCGGACGAGGACCAGCAAAACGGCGTCCTTGTGGAGGTTAACGCAGTCAGAGGGGCCGCCACCTGGCCAAAATTACGGATAAACCGCCTGCAAAAATTAGCAAACCCAATAAAACTTTGTAGTGATTTTCGATTGCCAGGTGTGGGCCAGTCGGAGACGCCTCTTACCTTAGCGGGATCCACACAAATCCCCTCCACCGAGACGATGTGTCCCAAGAACGGAACCGACTGGTTGTGGAAGGAGCACTTCTCCGCCTTAGCAAACAGTTGATTCTCCAGCAGCCGCTGCAGCACCCGTCTGACGTGCTGAATGTGTACCTGGAGTGAACGAGAAAAGATCAAGATGTCATCCAGATACACAAAGACAAACTTGTTGATCATGTCTCTCAGCACGTCATTGACGAGTGCCTGGAAGACGGCTGGGGCGTTAGTCAAACCGAAGGGAAGAACCCGGTATTCGAAGTGCCCCGTGGGGGTGTTAAAGGCCGTCTTCCACTCGTCCCCCTCCCTGATCCGAACCAAATGGTATGCGTTGCGGAGATCCAGCTTCGTGAAGAACCTTGCCCCCTGCAGGATCTCGAAGGCCGACGACATCAACGGCAGGGGGTACCGGTTCTTTATGGTGATGTCGTTCAGCCCCCGATAATCAATGCAGGGGCGCAAAGAACCATCCTTCTTCACGAAGAAGAACCCCGCCCCCGCCGGAGAGGAAGAAGGACGAATAATGCCGGCCACCAGAGACTCTGATAGATATTTCTCCATGGCCGCTCGTTCGGGGGCAGACATGGAGAACAACCGCCCCTTAGGCGGAGAAGTGCCAGGAAGAAGGTTGATGGCGCAATCATAGGGACGGTGCGGAGGAAGAGATGCGGCCCGGGAGTGGCTGAAGACCGCCCTCAGATCGTGGTAGACCTCAGAAACTCTGGAAAGATCGATCGGCTCCTCCTGCAACACAGGGACAGAGGAGACAGGAGACAAGGCAGACACAAGACAATGGGCATGGCAATGTGGACTCCATGATAAGATAGTGCTCTCAGACCAGTTTATGTGAGGATTGTGAGTGGTTAACCAGGGGTGACCAAGGATCACGGGCGTGAGGGGTGAGTGACAAACAAAAAACACTATTTCTTCTCGGTGATTACCAGAGGTGATAAGCTCTAAAGGAACAGAGGTCTGAGAAATAGTGGTCAGTACCCTGCCATCTAAGGCAAGAGCAGTAAGAATAGGAGAGAGAGACTGAAAAGAAATGCCTCTTTTTGAGGCCCAAGAAAAATCAATAAAATTCCCTTCGGCCCCCGAATCGATGAGGGCAGAGAGTTGGTGGACAGCACCTTTATGAATGACTGAGGCTGGAAGCATGGAGCGAGAACCAGTGGATGGGGTGGTGGAAGTAGCGCTCGACAGTATCCCCACGTTTACTGGCGAGCGTTGGCTTTTGTCGGGCAGGAAGAAGCAAAATGTCCGGGTCGACCACAATAAAGACATAGTCCCTTGGACAGGCGTTTCTGTTTCTCCTCTGCAGACAAACGGTACGTGCCCAACTGCATAGCTTCCGGAGCGGATGGATGGTCTGGAGCAGCTGACATGGAGGAGGTAGGTGTGAGGTTGACTAATGATGGGGATGGAGGGAACCGAACTCTCCTACGAAGATCCCGACGGTTGTCTAAGCGAATGGCCAGGTCAACAAGATCATCCAGGTGTTCAGGAAGTTCACGGCCATATACCTCATCCTTTATGTCGTCCTCCAGCGCCTCCGTAAACCTGGCCACCAGTGCTGCTTCATTCCACATACTTGAGGCCGCGAGGGTGCGGAACTCAACGGCGAAGTCCGCCACTGAGCGTCTCCCCTGACGCAAAGCTGCCAACAGCCGCGATGCCTCCTTACCGAGCGCTGAGCGGTCAAATATCTTGACAAATTCTGCCTTGAAGCTGAAAAAGTCCTCGCAGCACGCTGCCTCTGCAGCCCAGACGGAAGTGGCCCATTCCCGGGCCCGACCAGCGAGAAGGGAGATGACGAACGCCACTCTGGCAGTGTCTGAGGCATACGTGAGGGGTTGCAGGGAAAAAAAAAAATCACCTCACATTGAATCATAAATGCACGACACATTGTAGGCTCACCGGAATAAATGGGATACGTGGGACACGTGATACGTGGTTCGGGAGTGACAAGAGGGCGTTCGATGACCGGTGACACAGGGTTGCGATCGATCTGCATCCGGCGAATAGTCTCTGTAAGTTCAGTGACCTGGTTGACTAGCGAGTCCATGGTTTGATGAGCGGCCACCAGCTCCCCTTGATGCTGTCCTAGTAGCACACCCTGGGCCTCCACAGCTGAGCGTAGCTGAGACTGATCTGCTGGGTCCATCCTGGTCAGTGTGTACTGTTAGGGTGGGGCAGAGACAACAGGAACCCAAGAGCAGATCAACTGAAAACAGGATTTATTGTCCAAACAGGTTGAAGGAACACAATACAAAACAAAATAAATTGGTAGCCGAGCCACCAAGTAAGGGAGCGAGACAGAGGCGAAATCCAATGGACAGGCTGAGGTCAAAACCAGTAGCAGACCAACCGTTTCAGGGAAAAAGCCAAGGCAATAATCCAGGACGAGAGCAGGGGGTCACAAACCGGTTGAGGAAGCTGAGATGAGATAGGGAACAGGAACTAGGCAAATAAAACAGCAAAACAAAATAAATAATCAGACAAGGCTTTAAAGGGTCTAGAAGCAATCAAAACAATACTTTCAGGCAAGGGGACAGTGGTGAAACGGACGGTAACCAAGACACACTGACAAAGAAACAAAAGAAAGAGAGAAGCATAAGTAGTGGAGAAAATCAGTGCAGAAAATGAGAAACAGGTGTGTGAGCACTGAGAGTGAGAGCACTAATTAGGATAGGATTCAGCTGTGATGGTAGAGTGAAGTGAACTGACAATCAAGACACAAGATAAACACAGCAGAAAGGCTGAAGATCAAACCAGAGTCCTGACACCTATAAAACAAAATGCAGCGAAGTTTCAGAGAAGAATGAAAAGTTCCTCTAAATGAACTCAAAAGTCTTCAGTAAAAATATCATTGATGGGTTTGGCTGCTCATGAATCCGAGGATCAGTTTCTGCCTGTAACATAAAATCATATTCTAAACAATGACATGCTTTGTAATAGTCAAGAAAGAGACTAATACAGAGACAGATCGTGTTATCATGGCGGTCTTGTTTCCTGGAAACGCGGAAGTGTTTTATATTTTAATTCTCTTTTATTTGTTGTGTGTGTGTGTGTGTTTGTGTGTGTGTGTGTGTGCTGTAGTTGTGAGTTGTAAAGGTTATGAACATGATTGCTCCGTGTTCGCTGGAATACACCGACGCGCAGATTCTTCCACTCTATAAACTGATGATTGTTTGATCAGGATTTCTCTTTGCCGTGTGGGAGTTTCTCTTGAAACACACGTGGTTTAAAACTTTCCACGTATGCCAGCATGATGAAACTTTGCTTCATTACCCCGGATTTCCACCAACTGCAGAATGGCTGCGTGTCGGCTCCGTACTCCGCCGTCCTTCAATACACACCAGGTCCGGATTTGTTGCGGAACGGCTGCGGCCATGACGGACATTTGTGAGAGAAAAAAAAACATATACAGACTAACGTTAATTAGCATGACCAGACATGAGAAAATCTAGCAAAGAAACGAATGAGACGACAGATCAAAGGAAAATAAACAGGTGTGCGACGGTTACAGAAAAAAATAATCTCTGTGCGTTTCCAAAAAAAGTAAAAAACATGAACGTGCAACAAGTACGCGCTGAAGTCGCTGCCTGTTCAAGGAGTGTTGAACTCAATTACTCATCATTAAAGCCATTATGGATTATAACTTTTAGCATAAAGGTAAATATTTGTCATACCTGGCCAGATGATGTTCAAATAAATGTCACATTAGACAAGGAAGTTGTAGGTTGTGTTTGTATAATTCCGTATCTTATTTAGCTGAGGTAAATTAAACGCAACTCTCTCGTATCCTTGCTTGACGGTGAATGAGATGGCCCAGTGGTTGGTTGAGATTAAAAAGACTGAGTTCTGTGTTTGCTGGGTTCCCTGTTTGTACTAGTTCAGTGTGAGTGGGTAAGCTCGCAGAAATCACACACTGTTCCCGGCTTTAGGGGACATCCCCTGTTGAGGGACTTTCCAATCGTCTCTGCAAACAGCTTTTAGCCACAAACTAAGTTTTACAACAAAACAACTTACAGTCAACAAGAGTCTCTGTGCAGCGGGTCGGTAGACGCACCACAGGGTCAGCCCCATAAAGAGAAACACCAGCAACGTCTTTTCGCTTTTGCGTAACTCATGCAGTACAGGGCAGTAGTGCAATTATAATGTTTGATAACCACAAAGACTAAATGCTGGTTGCTGTATGTTAAATTAAATACTGGCGTTGATTTAATATTCCAACTTCCCTCACCTTACGCCGCCTTCACACTGGCAGTTGAAATCAGCTCCGTAATTCGCAATACGCCCCCAGCAGACGTCGTACTACACCGCGAAAAGCATCGGAAGTAGAACAAAAATGGCAGAGAGATTAGAAAGGTTGATTTTGTCCGTGTCAGAATGTACGATTATGTATGATCTCTCTGATGAGGGCTACAGAGATATTAATAGGAAGGCTGCTGCGTGGAGGAAAGTCGCTCAGGACGTTGAGATGTCAGGTCGGCTAAAAAATGTGATATTTAGTGCTATGTCAATAGTCCGATGTCTGTCACTGTGCGCAACGATACAGAAAACTTTTCCGTCTACAAATTCCCTTCATTTACCATGGATTTACTGTATAGCCTATTATATTATTTCCACCATGAAATGTGGGATATACATATTGAATTGTATTATATTACAGTTTTTACTAACTGCTTACACACATTTTCAAAACTAAGTCTCCTTTTTTCAAAACTCTACACACAATTCTCAAAACTGCACACACAAAATGCAAAATGATCACTAAGATCATCTGACAGCAATAGTCAAAGTAAATATGTCTAAATGAGACCACAAATGATGTTGAAAATATGTCCACAATGGCCACATTTGAACTAGTTTTTAACCTTGTATGAAGAGGGTCCATGAACGTCCAGATCGGAAGTCCAGAACACGTCAAAAAAAGACGTCATAAAAACTTTCATTCTGGCTCCTCAGTGGACGTCTTTTCAACGTCCGACTTTTGTGACAAAGACATTGAAAAGACGCCTTTTGGACATCATTTTGCTCAGTGGGTTACTGTTGTATACATTAGCATACAACAAAACTATAAACATTTACGTAAACCAAAACTATATTCTTTACAGTAGAATACAGTAAATTGTGTGTTGGGTCCCGGTCCAGGAATTGGCAGGGGGGGGGGGGTGCAGTCCCCAGTGCTAAGCTTCATCTCTTCTCTGAGCTGGGTCTGGCCACAATACTTCAGCGTATTGGCAACAGAGGCAACCTCTATATCCCCACATGCGTCCTCCATTGTCTGGAGAAGCGGCATGTGGGCATAGGGTTGGCGATCATACACTTTCCAGCGCCAGGCTGAGAAGAATTCCTCTATGGGATTTAGAAAAGGTGAATATGGAGGTAGGTACAAAACTACAAATTGTGGATGGGTGGCAAACCAGTTTTGGACCAGAACAGCCCGGTGAAAACTAACATTGTCCCACACAACCACAAATCTAGCAGGCTCCTGATCTGGATCAGGCACAAGCATTGTGTGAATTGCATCCAGAAAAGTGAGTATATGGCCGGTGTTGTACGGACCCAGTGTGGCATTGTGATGGAGGACCCCGTTTTGAGTGATGGCAGCACATATGGTTATATTACCCCCACGCTGTCCAGGGACATTGGTAATTGCCCTCTGTCCTATTACATTTCGTCCACGGCACCTGGTTTTGGTGAGGTTGAAGCCAACCTCATCCACATAAATAAATTTGTGGCGAATTACATTGGCATCCATCTCCAATACTCTCTGTAACAGACAAAATTATATACAGATGAGTAAATATGGTATGTCTGAAGAACTGGAAGTAGTGTTGCATACATACCTCTACAAAGTCATGTCGCAGATTCTTGACTGTCAGAGTTTCTCTCAAATGGCACCTTGTAAAGTTGTTTCATCGTCACTTGGTGCCGTTGGAGGATGCGTTGTATGGTCGACAGACTTACAGCATTGATGTTGTTGAATATGGTGTCATTATTCAAGATATGCTCTCTTATCTCTCGAATCCTAATTGTATTGTTGGCCAAAACCATATTTATAATTGCAGTCTCTTGTACATCTGTAAACAAGCATCCTCGTCCTCCATGATGTCTTTGCCTTTCCACTCTGTACAGAATTAAAACAGTATGTGTTCAGCACAGGAACTGGAAATCATTTACAAAAAAAAGGTAGTACAGCATGATAACCAACCTCATTCATTCAATGCAGTGCAGTAAATGGATGGCTTAGAGTTACAAATGTTTATGCAATACTATGTAGTCATACGTATTTTACAGTACATTACTATAATGCTAAAATAGTCATTAGATAGTTGCATGCCTGTTCTCATTTCTGAAGGTTCGAATTATGGACGCCACTGTAAATCGACTCAAGTTGGGCTCAGTCCAGCCTCTCTCATGGTCAAACCGTGGTTGATTTTATGATCAACAAGTGTTGCCCTAATCTCATCAGAGATGGCTCTCCTTCCTTCTCTTATTTGCCCTCCTCTTCCCCTTCCCCTTCCCCTTCCTCCTCCCTCCTCCTCCTCCTCCTCCTCCTCGTCGTCGTCGTCGTCCTCGTCCCCTGCCTCTTCCTCCTACTCCTCTTGCTCTCTGTTCATTGTTCGCATCCATTGTTCAAAACAGAATCTGACCTTTGACCTATTTATAGGCCTATCTATACTAAAGTAAAACAGTGATTGGTTAGTGAGCAGTTAAGCAATTAGTGTTTGCACATGTGAGGAGTGTGTCTGTGTGACCTGGTGAATAAGTGTAGCATTTTGATTGGTTGTGTTTGGAAAAGGAAAGCAAGTCACTTCCCAATAGATCTTTGTGTTTTAGGTAGAGAATTGTGTGTAGTGTTTTAAAAAAAGTGTTTTATGCAATTGAAAACTGAGTCAAAGGCTGAGAAATAGCTTATGGTTTTGAAGATTTGGCATGTAGTTTTGCACTTTGAGTGAGAGATTTCAAAAATCGTGTGACATGAAAAGATTTTGTGTGTAAGCAGTTGGTAAAAACTGTATTAATGTAGGCAATGTATTAAAGGACTAATGCAATATAATTACAGTATTTAATGTATTTAGGCTACTGTTTTTCATACAAATACCATAGAAACCATACAGTTACATTTTGCCATGATAGTGAAGTGCTATAGGCTATGCATGGTTTTATCTGTGGTTATCATGATCTAAATGCATGATACTGGATGACCAATGGTTAATTTGAATAAAACTCAAACAGTCAGAATATTACATTTTACCAAATAAAAATAAGGTTGTTACTTTTTTTAAAACAGATGTTACTGTTTTTACTAATGAACATAAATTTAACATAGTAAATCTGCATCTAACTCAGGATAATACTACTGTCAACTCACTGTCAAATATGCGTTTCGACACAAAACATGTAATATTAATATTGCAGCCTGCGCTGCCAACTGTGCTTTAAGATACATGCAATCAAAGTTAGGCAACACAAACCTGTAAACTTGAAAGAAATAAAGAAATGTGCTAAACATTGTCTGTGCTTTTCGGTGGAGGATGTAAGAAAAAAGTGGAGGGACCTCCGTGATGCCTATGTTCGGTATAGGAAGGAGGACCAGTCCAGGCGGGTAAGCGGGGCTGCTGCCTCTCAGAAAAGGCCCTGGCGTTAAGCCCAGATTATGTCCTTCCTCCTGCCGTTCATCACACCACGGAGGACAACCTCCAACCTCACTGAGACAGAGGGAGAGACCCAGGAGGGAGAGGGAGAGACCCAGGAGGGAGAGGTCTCGCAGGAAAGAGAGGGAGAGAATCAGGAGGGAGAGGGAGAGACCCAGGAGGGAGAGACCCAGGAGGGAGAGGGAGAGACCCAGGAGGGAGAGGTCTCACAGGAGAGAGAGGGAGAGACCCAGTAGGGAGAGGGAGAGACCCAGGAGGGAGAGGTCTCACAGGAGAGAGAGGGAGAGAATCAGGAGGGAGAGGGAGAGACCCAGGAGGTAGAGGGAGAGACCCAGGAGGGAGAGGTCTCACAGGAGAGAGAGGGAGAGAATCAGGAGGGAGAGGAAGAGACCCAGGAGGGAGAGGGAGAGACCCAGGAGGGAGAGGGAGAGACCCAGGAGGGAGAGGTCTCACAGGAGAGAGAGGGAGAGAATCAGGAGGGAGAGGGAGAGACCCAGGAAGGAGAGGGAGAGACCCAGGAGGGAGAGGTCTCACAGGAGAGAGAGGGAGAGAACCAGGAAAGAGAGAGAGTCACAGATCACACACAGGAGAGCGTGCGCCCACACGAAACAGAGGGCACACCAGACCTGTCAGGTGAGCGCAGGCATAGGCGGCGGGTTGTCTCTGCAAGCCCCTCAGCGTTTGAGCAAATGATTGCGACTGCTATCGAATCTGCCAATCAACCACCGACACAGGAGAAAGACCCAGACCAGGCCTTCTTGGACAGCCTGCTCCCCGCCCTAAAAAGGATGTCCATTCAACAAAACGCTGCTACGAAGCTGAAAATGCACCACCTGATATATGAAACTGAATTTGAGTGTAAGTATTTTGCTGTGAAAAATTCTACACACTGGCATTGATAATGTGTAACATGCTGCCATCTCACCTTATTCATTTTTATTTGTTTTTTTGTTTTTCAGAATCTGGTGGAGCTGAACGCGCACACACACACACACACACACACACACAGACAGACAGACACACACTCACCCACTAATGACACTCACAGACAGACAGACACACACACACACACACACACACACACAATAATACAAATTATTAAACACAATAATAAAGTTCACTTTAACTATTATTCAGTACTGTGGTAATTTTGATTTAGTTAAATGAAATGACACAACACTGACATGGAATTGCAATTTATGACATTGTGGTTGGCCCTTAGAAGGGCCTTTTGGTCTGTGATTATGACACAGGATCATGTCGGTGGACACCTCCCACAGAGGAAAAGTAGGTTGTGTAGGCCTCTCTGACACGAACAGCCTCCGCGCTGGAATTATTGGCACCTTGTCGGATGACACTGGGCAAGACAACACTGGGGGGTGGGTTGGGCGCTCGATTCTCCCTTGGTCTATAGGGGCGTGTTGGGGCATCACGGCGAAGAAGGTTGTAAAGGACACAGGTTGCCTTCACGCACACCTCCACATTGTGTGGATGCTGCCACATCACTCGATGGTGGACCCTGAACCTGGCTGCCAGCACACCAAAGGCTTGCTCTACTACCATTCTTGTCCGAGACATGCAATAGTTGAACATCCGACGGCGTCTGCAGAGGTTCCTTCCAGGATATGGACGCATCAGGTGACGTCGCAACGGGAAGGCTTCGTCCCCCACAAAGGTGTGAGGAAGTGGCCCGAGATCAACTGCTCCAGGGATGATGGCATCTGGTGGGACTCCCAAGGTGCCTTCCTGGAGAGCGCGACCAAAGGCAGACTCCCTCAGTGTGCCTCCATCACTCCCGTGACCATAGGCACCCACATCAATAATGCGGAAGCAGAGGTTGGCATCTACAACCGCAAGGAGCACAATGGAGAAGGTCCCATTATAATTTAAAAAAAAGGGAGCCTGAATTGGGTGGTGTCACGATCCTCATATGCTTCCCATCAATGGCCCCTACAAAATTGGGGAAGTCACGGTTGACCCAGAACTGCTCTGCAATATCCTGCCAATCACTCTCCTTTGGCACAGGCATGTACACATCCACTAGCTCCTCCCAGATAACCTTGGCCACCTCAGGCACGATGAGAGATACAGTGCTCCAGCCCACTCGGAAGCGGTAGGAGAGGGAGTGATAGGAGTCACCAGTCGCCAGGTGTCTGAAAGAACATAAATAAAATATTAATAATAACAACACATACATTTTTTGGCGGATACATTTCTAGATAAACAAGGACATCTTATATGTTTAGGGGCGAAAATAAGAATATTAAATAGTTTTTAGCGTAATAGAAAATACAGTTAACAAAATAGACTATAATAATATTGAAATAACCAAATGACTTGATGATGAAAAAGAAACTCACCGGAGACAGATGGCTAGGCGTTCTGTCGGACAAATACATCTCCGAAGCCGGGTGTTGATTGTCTTGATCCGTGGAGCAACACGGTGGAGGATTTCGTCAAACTGACAGCGCAACAGCCTGAAATACTCCCTGAAATCCTCACCGTTGTTCAGACGCAGCTCACCGACCAGACGGTGAGACTCTCCATATTGATTTCTCTCCGCCAGGTAGTATTTCACCCACACGGATCTCTTATTTTTCTGCTTGCGTCTCCAGTATAGGAGAGCACCAGCAAGTGCATTGACCAGCCGACGATTTGCCATCATTGCATTTTCTGTCTGTATGTGAATGAGCGGGGTGAGGGAAAATGGCCACAATATTTAATTATAGCCATTTTAATTATTTAATTATAGCCTACATTTTTAATTGTATAACTGCCCTAATAACATTAAAATCCTGAAAATAAAAAAATGACATGACAACTTATCGTTATAAAATCATTTATTTTACTAAAAGTTAAGAATTCAGGTTTGTTTATCAGTACCATAGCAACGCTTAACTTCCGCTGGAAATGATGTTTTATAAACAAGGTTCGGGAGGAGCACGTTCAAATAAATCATTCCAATCAACTCGTCACCAAACTATTACATGTCTACCCTATCAGCACGAGAGTAAGCATATATAAATATCCACTGTCAATTCACCTAACATTCCTTGACAGTTTCAGCATCCCTCCACCACCCCGACTCCTCACTCCTGGCTCATTCTTCCACAGTCAGGAACGGGGGGAGTACTGTGATTTCGGGCCACATACCGAGCCCGGAGCCTTCTCCTCAGACAGCACGCCAAATATGCATTTATTCTATCTGACTTATTTGTAAGTGTGAACTCGTGAATTGTCGGATAGGAACTGTCCGTAGCTTTTCGCAAGAGTTTTTCAAATTTTTTGAACGCATCCAGATGACCAACGGACACGATTTTCTACGCACCGCACTCGTTCGGACCCGTTTCGGACCCATTCGCATGCGGTCTGCGAATCTCCGCCGTATCGCAGCTGATTTCAACTGCCAGTGTGAAGGCGGCGTTAATGAAATGTGGATCATTCCTTGCTCCATCTCTCTCTGCATCTGATTGAGAATCTATTTAATAAAGTTTGATGAATTATACATTTTTTCACACCATTACATCTGCTGTCATTCCTTCTCATGATCCATATGATACATTTCCATGGTTTCCTTCAATCTTCTGCCGTTCTTGAACATGTCCTGAATCACTCACGCACTCACACACGCGCTTCTCTTCTGTTTCACCCTCACAAACTCCAGCTTCATGTTCCTCAACTTTAAACTTTCCTTCTCCCATTAAAGTGCTTCCACATGAGCTATTTCTCTAGAAAAGTACAATAATTCAGTGTGAAGTTGAGTGAACAATTCAAGAAAATGTTATCTTGAGTCACTCGTGAATGAGTGCTTTTTATTCAAACGCAAGGAAGCCAATGCCAGTGAGAGATCAGCCGACATCAGCCAATGAGCAGTGAGATCAGCCAACATCAGCCAATGAGCAGTGAGATCAGTCAATGAGCAGAGTGCAATGAAATGAACGAGTGCAAATGCAGAAGTTAGCCATTAAAATGCCTCTAAATGAACTCAAATGTCTTCAGTAAAAATATCATTGATGGGTTTGGCTGCTCATGAATCCGAGGATCAGTTTCTGCCTGTGTGATAAAATCATATTCTAAATAATCAAATGCTTTGTAATAGTCAAGAAAGAGCCTAATACACATAGCTAGACAGATGGTGGAGTTAGATAACGGTGGAGTGTGTAGGCGCACATGTTCCAGGAGTGTTTTAAAGAGCTGTGTTTCGCACAGAGGAATAATTTATCCAGTTGAACTTCCGACTTTCGTTCTTGATTAATAAAAACATTCTTGGCAAAAGCTTTCACTCTCTTCCAGTGCAGCTGAGATTGTGATTAAATGTCGTGTAATAACGTGAAGAAAAGCATTTTCTTAATAATCGGCTCTTCCTGGATCCCGGGGCGGCACTGCTTTATTTTCTATATTTGTTTTATACTTTAATTCTCTTTCATGTGTTGTGTGTGTGTGTCACGATTTATGAATTCGCTGTCTCCTTTCTTGTCTCGGGTGTGTGGGTTGGACGAGGTCGCTGATCACTGCCACTGGTCCGGATCCAGGCCGTATCCAGATCTGACTATGAGCTTTGCCTGGACCGGATGACAACGCAGTGCTGAAGTGCCAACTAGCCTCTCCCTATGGAGGATCCCTTTCCCACTCTACAGATAAAATGTTGTGATTCCGGTTCGCGTACCCACCCCGAAGTGATAAAATAAAACAAAATTCTGTATCAAATTACAGTTACTGTAAATCCGGCCTCTAGTTCATAAACGCCAGAGGAGAACTGGCCCCCGACTGAGCCTGGGTTCTCCCAAGGTTTTTTTTTCTCCAGTAGGTCACCTGATGGAGTTTTAGGACACCAGTAGGTCACCTGATGGAGTTTTTCGGTTCCTTGCCACTGTTGCCTTTGGCTTGTTCAGTTGGGGATATTCAAAATAATTAACCAAGCATTAATACCATTGATCAGCCCTACCAAACGTGGATGTTTTTTCACTAAGAAACAAACATTGTTATGTTATTTGATTGATATTGTGAAGCTGCTTTGATGCAATTTATATTGTGAAAAGCGCTATATAAATACACTTGACTTGACTTGACTTGACTGGTCAGTCACCCGCCGCGTCTGATCAGCACGCCAGCTGCAGCTGATCAGCGAACCCGATATAGTCCCTCTGTTTTCTCCTTGTCTTTGTCAGATCGTTGTTGGATGTTCCATGTATCCTGCCTGTCTCCAGTTCCCGTTTTGACCTGCCAGTTTCATCGGTTCTGCACTCCTGCACTTCGTTCCGTCAGCTACCTGTTATCCAGTCTTCGCTCTATTTCCTGGATCTTCCGTACAACGCTCGTCACCTTTATCATCATCTTCACCCTCTTCTACCATCAAGATCGGGTTGGACCTCAGCGTCCCTGTGCTGCCTTGTGCTTCTCTGACCGGACTTTAATATCATCAGCTACCAACACTCATAAATATTATATTGTACTTGCTATTGGATCTCCTGTTTATTCCCTGACAGTGTGTGTGTGTGTGTGTGTGACTTGTTACTTAAAACACACGTGTTATGTCCTATGAATGCCTAGGGGTCAGAACGTATCAAAGGTTAAGATTTTATAGAGCAATCGTCAGGGCCCTGCCACAGCATTACAGTAACAAAGTTCTTTTCAACAATTTTATTGAAAAGTTCTTAACACAACACAATTTACTCGGGAAGGAAACAAAGACTTCAGGAGGGGGCAATGCCAAAATAACAAACAAAAATTTAGTCTGCCTGGGGGAGTCAATTTCTTCCTAAACCTCTTAAAGAAATACAAATAAATAACAGAAATATACACTCTCTCCCTACCTGACCACAAACCAGGAGAAAACAGGGGATAGCAGAATAAAATGTTACCTTCAATTACCAGACAATGAACAAAGCAAATAATCAGATAAATAACAGCTTAATTGATAACGCAAAAGGTATGGACTGGGACGTCTCACAAAGAAGCAACAGAGCGTGGGCTCCAGGAGTTAACAATAAGCAGCAATAAAGCAACAGAAAGAGGCACAGGTCCTCACAGGGAACACAACCACTCAACAACTGGGCCGGGCAGGACACAGACCATGCTCTGGAGAAAGGTTCTCCCTGAATGATAGTTCTGCTGGCTTTTATTCTGTGTCCCTCCTGGTTGAAGAGCAGGTTCAACTGGAGACGTAATCAGCTGCCTGTCAGAGTGAAAAAGGGGGAGGAGCCAAAAGAGAGCAGGAGACACCAAAACAACACAAAACCACACACAATTAAAGATTCGCTTATTCACTCTATGTTACTTGTTTTTTCGTATATTTTTCACATAGACATTCTTGTATTAAAAATCTTTTGTTTCGTATCAAACATAAGTCTACATATGTATTATACACAGCTGATATCTGAAGCGGGTGAGTGATGGAAGATGAAGATCAGAAACTCCTCCAGTTGATGCTGGATGTGGAGAATCAGCTTTAATGAGCAGAAAAAACATGAATGAACTGTTCAAGATCAACAGTTTTATGAGAAGAAACACACGAGAAACCAGTGAGGAATGAACTGGACCAGATGAACAGCTTTATGAAGAGAAGCACACGAGAAACCAGTGAGGAATGAACTGGACCAGATGAACAGCTTTATGAAGAGAAGCACACGAGAAACCAGTGAGGAATGAACTGGACCAGATGAACAGCTTTATGAAGAGAAGCACACGAGAAACCAGTGAGGAATGAACTGGACCAGATGAACAGCTTTATGAAGAGAAGCACACAAGAAACCAGTGAGGAATGAACTGGACCAGATGAACAGCTTTATGAAGAGAAGCACACGAGAAACCAGTGAGGAATGAACTGGACCAGATGAACAGCTTTATGAAGAGAAGCACACAAGAAACCAGTGAGGAAGGAACTGGACCAGATGAACAGCTTTATGAAGAGAAGCACACGAGAAACCAGTGAGGAATGAACTGGACCAGATGAACAGCTTTATGAAGAGAAGCACACGAGAAACAGTGAGGAATGAACTGGGCTGGACCAGTAAAGATAAAGGAGCGATGCGGAAACAACTGAGAAGTGCCTCTTTGATATTGTGTTTCCTTTGTAGGCTATTTCCTTTGAGCTAAACCTTGTGAGTGAGTGAGTGAGTGAGTGTGTGTGTGTGTGTGTGTGTGTGTGTGTGTGTGTGTGTGTGTGTGTGTGTTAGGGGTTGAACGACTTCAGATTTTTTGAAGTCGACTGTTATGACATCAAATTCGAGTCGACGTCGACTAGTCGATGACGTCATTCATAAAAACACAGTCATTAATAAAAACACAAGAGATGGGACTGCTTTGCAACATGCCGCAATTTGCAATGAATTAACAGAAAATTATACAGATGCTGACAGCTCATAATGGGGCCATTTACACCTAGTCACTGCGTTTTTACTGATCTGTTTATCAAAAACAATTCCATTGGTCTTTGTCAGACACGTGGGTTTGTTGTGAGTGACATCAACGCGGGCGCCATTTTTGAGGTATCGCTACTGACTGTAAGCATTGAAGAGATTACAAGAGTAGAGATAACTCGCAAAACTGGAGAAACACAAGAAAACTGACAAAATGCCGTACCACAATAAACTCGATAAATATGGCAGGTACCGTTATTTGGAGAAATTGTCATCATTCAGAACAGATCCATATATGAGCGGATTGTAGTAAGTTGGAGTGCTGATCCCACATTGTTTTCTCATCCTCATACTTGGACATTGTCAACTATCTTGTTTATGGTATAAGCGCATATACCAGTGAAAATTTTAAAAACTATAAATCTCTTCAAACCCACGGACATTTTACCAACGGCGGTGTACAGGATTTATTTACATTCCCACCGAAGGACACAGTAGTAACAGCAAAGATACGTTTGCTGTATTGATGACGATGATAATGTCATGTTAAGGATGGTTTAGTTAGAAAAAAATAATGAAAAACACAATTCTCCAACAACAGAATACCCCAGCATCGATACCTTACAAATGGCGGCTACGCCCCATAATGCACTTCGTGTATCACGAGTGTGACGTCACCTGACAAAGACCGATTTACACCTGGTCACATAAATATGTTTTCGCAAAACGGATATAAATCCGATCTTCAAACAACGCGCTATATGCAGATTTAACGGATTTCACGTCACGGTCACCAACAGTACTGGTATCACTGGTAAGATCATTTTGTTTCTTTACTTGTAATGAAGATGATTGTGTGTTAAGCGTCTGCGACTTACTTTCACTTTAATTTGCGATAGTTTGTACGTTGGCTTGATGAAGAGATGCTCGAGCTGCATCTGTTTACATCATCATCATGATTATGATCGCATTAGTGATGCGCAGGTCCAAGTAATAATATTCCAATTAATTGCGAGTAAATTAGAGGTAGGCTACATCATTAATATGTTATAAATAAATGAAAAAAAATAATGTATTAATGATTTTCATAAAGAGACTGAACTCTAATTTCCTGGTAAAACAGTGAGCGTGCATCATGCTTTTATTTATTTATTTATTTTTATTTATTTATTCGGGACAGTGCACATTAATGGACAATCTAACATTTCTGTAGAGACTGTAAATGAGCCAGGTTATAGCATAAATGCTAATTTTCACCTGTAGTCCCGAGGCAGGAAGACAACAACATAAAAATATGACAATATACAATATCAAGCAAAAAACACATTTGCACACATTCAGGCAGTATACTTTGTATCAATAAAATTATTCAAGATGAGGACATAACTGGGAACTTTTTAGAAGCTGTTTAAGGTGCTTTTTAAATGTGCAGTAAGTGGGACATTCTCTAATGTTTGTTGGGATGCTGTTCCAAAAATGACCTCCTCTGACAGACAGAACAGTCTGTCCAAAGGTAGTTTTTCTATGCGCAATCTCTATCACCTCTGAATGAAGCTCTGGTACAACAACCTCTGTCAGGCCTTTGTTTAATGTATGTAGAAAGTGGACGTGGGGCCAGTCCATGCAAAACTTTATAAATTAAACAACTATTTTTAAAATGAATAAAATGTTCAAAACTGAGCATATTATATTTTCCTAAAATATTACACTGATGGTATGACAGAGGTTTTTGATCAAGTATTTTTATTGATTTTTTGAATAACATTTCTATGGGTTTTAAAATTGTATTTCCAGTGAGTGACCAGGTTGTGATGCAGTAATCTATATGTGAAAATATCATTGAGTGTAGGAACATTTTAGCAGAAGTAATTGTCATTGATGGTCTGATTTGTTTAAAGTTATATAAGTTGAATTTAATTTTGTTCGCTGTGAGTTTGATGTGTTTTTTAAAAGAAAGTGTTGGGTCCAGTGTGACCCCGAGGTACTTGAACTCCTCTACAATGTCAAGTTCCACTTCCCCCAGGAACACATTGGACCGCTCCAGTTTTCTGTTTTTTTTTTTTTTGTGTGAAAATCATGGCAACAGTTTTCTTTTTGTTCAGTATTAGGCAAGATTTAAACAGCCAATGCTGTATATTCTCCAGTGCTGATGTAAGGACGGATGATGCTTCCTGTGTGCTTTTAGCAGGTGTAAAAATAACCGCATCATCAGCATACATTTGAAAATTGACTTTTTGACCAACGTTTGCCAGATCATTTATATAAACAGAGAACAATACTGGTCCCAAAGTAGAACCTTGTGGAACCCCTGCTGAACATTCAAGATAAAACGACTTAGCGTCACCAATACTCACAGATTTTCTTCTGTTGGACAAATAAGATTGAAACAAATCTAGCGCATGTTCTGCAAAGGTGAAGTGAGTTAGTTTAGACAGAAGGGCTCGATGATCTACAGTATCGAACGCCTTCTTTAAATCCAAAAATACTGCACCAACACAGGTGGTTTTATCAAGCAAGGATTTGACTGTTTCCACAAAGACACAGTTTGACGTCTCTATGGAATGGTGCTGGCAGAACCCAAATTGCATGGGATGCAGGAGAGAATGGCTGTGGCTGAGGTGTTTATTCAGCAGCTTGGCGATCCACTTTTCTGCAACCTTAGATACAACAGGGAGGATGCTGATGGGGCGATAATTTGAAATGTTTGTTTTGTCTCCTGATTTAAAAATTGGTGAGACTATAGCCACCTTCCATCCCGATGGAACTACTGCCATTTTAATTGATACATTTATCAAATGTTTTATCGGGCATACCAGCCCGTCTTTGTGTATTTTTAAAAAATGTGTGTCAAGGCCGTACGCATCTTTGGCCTTTGAGGGTTTCATAAACTTAATTATGTTAGCCACTTCAGATCCGTTATTTGCTCTAACTTGAAAACCGACTGTTCAGGATTAATAGGCTTACGAGATATCTCTGAGGAACTAAACCTTTGTGTTATTTCATTGACAGAAATTATTAAATTCAGTTGCTAATTCTTTTAGATTATTTATCAGGTCGTTGTTAACTTTTATTTCCAATCTATCATTGTCCTTTTTTTTTTTTTTGCTTTCCAATCAATTTATTAATATTTTGCCATATTAGTTTGCCATTTCCATTTGCACTTGTAATGACATCCAAGAAAAAATCTGCCTTGGCCTTACGTAAGGTATGAGTTTTATTTCCCACCTAAGTAAATCTTTGCCTATCAATGGTTAGACCAGATTTTAAAAACACTTTGAGTAAGATGTCTCTTTCCTTCATAAGTATTTTGCATTGATTATTCAGCCAGGGTAGATGATTTCCCCTTTTTTTACCTTTTCCTTTTTTTATAAAAGGTTCCATAACATCTGTAATTTTAGTGTTAAATATCTTGGAATTGGTTTCAATATCATTATCAGAAAACAATTCAGACCAATTTACCTCATTTAGAATAATATCAAGATTTTGATGTAGATGTTTTGGTATAAAATTGTAATGGTTATTAAATGTAGATGAATTAAATCGCTTTTTACTTAATTTTCGGGAGACAAATACAATATTATGATCAGAAAGCCCTGTAATGAGATTGTATGTTTTACCAATCCTCTCAGCATGATTTGTGAATAACAGATCTATTAAAGTTTCCGAATGGTTTGTTATTCTGGTTGGTGTTTTTATCATTTGTGTTAAATTAAAATAATCAGTAATGTGTTTAAGAGTTGTTCGTTCGCTCTTTACATTCCAGTTAATATTAAAATCACCCATTAAAATAATTTCCTTAGTTTTATCACAGTGATTAAGAAGAAGTTTAAGTTGTTCATAAAAATCATTTTTTGCAGTGGGTTTTCTATATATACACACTATAACAAAAGACATTGTTGCAGAAAGTGATATGTCAACACCTACACATTCCAACACAATTTCACTTGGCCATTCAACCATTGTGCACTTTAGAGTATTTCTAACATACATTATTACTCCCCCACCCCTCCCATTATTTCTATCCTTTCTAAATTCATTATACCCAGGCATATTTACAACCGGCTCAGGAGAAGAATGGGTTAACCACGTCTCTGAAAGTCCTAAAAAGTCAATATTGGAACTACACAGCAGATGTTCTAGTTGTTCATGTTTTGCTTTCATGCTGCGTATATTTAAGTGTCCGCCAAATAGTCCCTTTACTTTTGATAACGGATCCCAAATTACCCTTGCCTGATTTAATGTGCGAAATATTTTGTTGGTTCTGTGCGGTTTGAAGACTGGATTCCTATGTTTTGTTGGAAGAGTCAGTTGATTAGCGTTGCAAAAATCAGCAGTGGTTGTTTGTGTTTGCGGAGTCACACGCTGACGCTCACCAGTACACGCTCCCGCGTCCTTCCTGCAGTGCTGCCCCTCCGGTGAGTGCACCGCCATCGGCACGATCCCCGCCGTCGCCGAGCCCACGGACTCGGAGAGTCCCAGCCCAACAAAGCCAGCAATGCTCTACACACACGGCGAAACAGCCCCTCCAAGGCCGCCCACGTCCCCACATGCCGCACCACCAGCCAACGACACACCCGCGCCGAAATAGGAAGAAGCGCCGGCAGGGCAAAGAGCACGCAACAGCCTAAGACGCGGAAGCCCCACAAACTTTCGTTTTCAACAATATCTAGTGTTCGGTTAGTAAAGTATTTACACACACTTGATGTACCAATGCTGCTTTCTTGCTGCAATAACCCTCTGGGCTCTTCATCTGTTGTCGTCTGCAACATGTTAGTATCAAAATTACCGCAATCATAGTGTCACATGATCAACGCGACTAGTCGACGTCAAGCTTAAAGCGTCGCGGCATTGCATTAAGGTCGACTAGTCTTAATCTAAAAGATAAAATGTGTCCCTTCCCTGGGCCTGGTGCTGAGGTCATCATCATCAGGCTGGAGGTCGTCATCATCAGCGAGTGGTGAGAACAGCAGAGCTCATCATTGGACATAAACTCTCATCCTTACAGGACATCTATCAAACTTGCTGCTTGAGGAAGGCTCGCAGCATCATCAAGTGTGATGTATGGTAATTGTATTATTATTCCTTACCTGAGGATGGCGCTAGCAGTCTATAGATGTGTTGGGTTGTAACCTGTAAAAGAGGAGAATAACAAAAGTTGAGTAAAACAGCAAGTCGCATGAAACCAGTGTCTCTGTTATTTATTCAAACTTGCATCCACTAAACATCACATGGTATCAGAAGAAAACTATGGATCATTTGAAACCTCCTAACAGTTTGGATTTCAAAGGAAATCTGCCGGAAAACTGGCGAACGTGGATTCAAAAGTTTGATCTGTATCTCATTGCAACTGGCATTGCAGAGAAGAGTGACAAGGTAAAATGTGCGACATTTCTTTACGTGGCGGGAGATGATGCCATAAAGGTATTTAATACCATGGACTTTGATGATGATGTGGATGATTTTGAAGTGCTCAAAGAGAAGTTTAGAGAATACTGTGAGCCAAGAAAGAATATTACGTATCTGAGGCATATGTTTTTCACGAGAGCACAGGGACCGAACAAAACCATTGATGCATACGTGACTGACTTGAAAAATAAGGCGAAAGACTGTGAATTTGGAAGATTAAATGATGACTTGATTAAAGATTGCATTGTCTGTTGTGTTAACAATGACACAGTGAGAGCTAGGCTTCTCAGGGAAACAGATTTGAACCTAGCAAAGGCTGTGGATATCTGTCGTGCAAATGAAATAATCTGAAAGTGCTGCATCAAGAATCAGAAGTGGCTGTGAACAAAATCACAAAAACAAAGTCAACTGTCAGACAGGCAAAATTCAAGCACACAGGGAAAGAGAAGGAAGAGTGCACGAGATGTGGTTATGTACATGAGCCAAGGAAGTGTCCGGCATATGGCAAAATTTGTAACGAGTTCTCGTGGAAGAACCATTTTAGCCGCATGCGCAAAACACCACAACAAAAAGGCAAACCTAAAAGATTTGAGAAAAAAGTCCATGAGATAGAACAACAAGAAGATGCTGATTTTTTTATAGGTACCATCGAAATTGAACGAAGTGAACAAACAGCTAGCAAATGGCTGACCCATATGAATACAGTCTCTACCATGGAAAGGGAAAACAAGAAATGGACTCAAGAATTCAGAATAAACAACTGCATACTTACCTTTAAGCTAGATACAGGAGCAGAGTGCAATGTGTTGTCATTTAAAGATTTTGAGAAAACCACTAACAAGACAACAACTCTAAAGAAGTCTAACTGCACGTTAATTACATATTCTGGCCACACTATGGAGACAAAGGGTAAAGAAAGGCTTAAATGTGGTTGCAAAGACACTGAGTTTGATCTAGACTTCCAAGTTGTAGATGAAGATTCACCAGCAATTCTGGGAAGAGAAGCATGCTCAAAACTTGGACTGATTAAAAGAGTGTACAAAGTAGAGAACAAAGAACAAACTTGCAGTTTGAGTGAATATCAAGATGTTTTTACTGGTTTAGGATGTGTACATCACATACAGCTCAATCCAGACCCACATAGCAACATTGTGTCGGCCCAGACCCGGCCCACATCTGGCACTTGTGGAATGTGGATCTGGCCCACATGCAGCGTGGAATGACGGCCCTTGGGTGGCCCGCTCCTGTTTGGCAGATCTGGGCCACAAGCAGGCCATAGCAATGCCACATGTCAGCCAAGAGCAAAGAAATAAACCAGAACTGGCCCTTATTTGAGACACAATGTCTGTGTATATTAAATATGGAGTCATTTCAGCCTTAATAAGCCTGTTAACAAGCAGAATCACTGAAGGAAAGAAGAGAACAGAAAAAGAGACGAGCAGAAACACAAGAACTACAACTGACTTCAGACACAGCCTCAGATGAAATCACTGAGGAGAAAAGAAGACATTAAATCTGTGAAGATCTCAGCAGAGGAGGATTAAACAACTCCACAAACAGCATTACCAGCTTCACTTATTACTAACCAGACTCACTTTATTTCTGTCAGACGTCTACAGGAGTTTTATTGAGAATTAACAGAGGTTTAACTGTTTCATTTGAAGGCACCATAACAGAGATTAGCGTTTCCATTAGTTGGTCTATGAATGAAAACATGTTTATATGTCAAAAAATTATCTATTTTCAAATTTGCATCTGTCAATACAGAATGAGATACTCTATAGTCTATTTTGCCATCAAAACTGCTGACAGTGTCTTTATCATAGGCTTTATATTTATACTTATCATGAAGTATAGGCCTTCCGCAACTCTCTCCCATTTGTCGAACAAGGGTGATCCAAATCACGTGACTTGACACTTTCAAGTAGGCTACACTTCGAGTTTGCAACGATGGACGACGGCAGGTTAACTGAAGAGGTGGAGAAACACCGACAACTGTACGATCCACAGGATCCTGCTATAAAGATCCACGAAGAAAGGAGAAGGCATGGGACTCAGCCTACATATAATATCATGTCATTTTATTTTTTAAACAATCGAGTCCTGGTGTCCACTACTGAGGTCAGGTCATAGCATAACATATGAATAAAATATCGGGGTTTTCCCCCATTTGTTTCTTAATGCTCTTAAAAATAAAAAAAACGTATTTGAAAAAAACTTTCTGGGCCTCAGGAGGATATATTCAGATAGGATAGGGTACAATAACAATTAATAGTAAATAATATTTACAAATTTTGTATAGCTTACGTAGTGTGTCTTCTGAGTGACGGCCCAACAAATATAGGCTCTTTAAAGCTACACACAATTTGTAAACAACCGGCTTGTAGACAACCCACATGAACCACTGAACCACTGCCACTCCCGGAAAAGAAAAAGAAAGACACCGAAAAC
This sequence comes from Meda fulgida, assembly GCA_030578275.1. Taxonomy (NCBI): domain Eukaryota; kingdom Metazoa; phylum Chordata; class Actinopteri; order Cypriniformes; family Leuciscidae; genus Meda; species Meda fulgida. The sequence continues at coordinate 40,596,645 of CM060618.1, forward strand.
GCCACTCAGCCACCACGCAACAGAAACGCCACGCTCACGCCACGCAGCCAGTGTGTCCCCGGCCTTACAGTGCAGTGAAATTACGCATGTTTGTTAGGTGATCACAGATTTAATGCATGTATTTAACAACCTTTGAAACCCCGTGCTGAATATATTGTCCTGTTTGTTGATGCTTTATTCTTCTCAGGTTTATTGATTAGAGTTGCACCTGACTGTGCATCAACCTGTTGTCCCCCCCCCCCCCGGGTTTTAATACAATGATTGTCTAAAAATAAAATTCTTATAGGCTATTTATATCTGATGAGGTGTGTACTTGAGCGTTTTCCTTGGTTATTGAGCCACAGAAAGTCATTGGTCCAGTAGAGAACCTGTAAATCACTCCTATTATGAGTTGGGGTGGTTACATAACGGTGACGGGTCGCGGAACAGCCGCATATAGCGGTGATAGGTTGCGGGACAGCCGCATATAGCGGTGACGGGTCGCGGGACAGCCGTATATCCGTGACGGGTCGAGGGACAGGCGTAAAGCGGTGACGGGTCGCGGGACAGCCATAAAGCGGTGACGGGTCGCGGGACAGCCGTATATAGCGGTGACGGGTCGCGGGGCAGCCGTATATAGCCGTGACGGGTCGCGGGACAGCCGTATGTAGCCGTGACGGGTCGCGGGACAGCCGTATATAGCCGTGACGGGTCGCGGGACAGCCGTATATCCGTGACGGGTCGCGGGACAGCCGTATATAGCGGTGAGGGGTCGCGGGACAGCCGTATATAGCGGTGACGGGTCGCGGTACAGCCGTATAGCGGTGACGGGTCGCGGGACAGCCGTATGTAGCGGTGACGGGTCGCGGTACAGCCGTATAGCGGTGACGGGTCGCGGGACAGCCGTATATAGCGGTGACGGGTCGGTACAGCCGTATATAGCGGTGACGGGTCGCGGGACAGCTGTATACAGGCGTACATAGCTGTGACGGGTCGCGGTACAGCTGTATACAGGCGTACATAGCGGTGACGGGTCGCGGTACAGCCGTATAACGGTGACGGGTCGCGGGACAGCCGTATATAGCGGTGACGGGTCGGTACAGCCGTATATAGCGGTGACGTGTCGCGGGACAGCTGTATACAGGCGTACATAGCGGTGACGGGTCGCGGGACAGCTGTATACAGGCGTACATAGCGGTGACGGTCGCGGTACAGCCGTATAACGGTGACGGGTCGCGGGACAGCCGTATATAGCGGTGACGGGTCGCGGTACAGCCGTATAGCGGTGACGGGTCGCGGGACAGCCGTATATAGCGGTGACGGGTCAGTACAGCCGTATATAGCGGTGACGGGTCGCGGGACAGCTGTATACAGGCGTACATAGCGGTGACGGGTCGCGGGACAGCCGTATATAGCCGTGATGGGTCGCGGGACAGCCGTATACGGGCGTATATAGCGGTGACGGGGCGCGGGACAGCCGTATATAGCCGTGATGGGTCGCGGGACAGGCGTATATAGCGGTGACCGGTCGCGGGACAGCCGTATATAGCGGTGACGGGTCGCGGGACAGCCGTATAGCGGTGACGGGTCGCGGGACAGCCGTATACAGGCGTATATAGCGGTGACGGGTCGCGGGACAGCCGTATATAGTGGTGACGGGTCGCGGGACAGCCGTATACAGGTGTATATAGCGGTGACCGGTCGCGGGACAGCCGTATATAGGGGTGACGGGTCGCGGGACAGCCGTATAGCGGTGACGGGTCGTGGGTCCAAGCCGCACCGTAGATACAAAATAAAAGTTAAAAAATACTGTCAATTTCAGAATCACAATTGTATTGCACACCAATATATCCTTGGTAGAACCATAGACTGTAAATAGAAACCCACAAATCAAGAAAAACCACGTCGGACAGACAAATCACGTGGTCTCGCGCATCCAGTCGCTTCGGTTCTGAAATGCTCCTGGTGTGAGTTGGCACCGCCGTATATAGCCGTGACAGGTGCAGCGGTGACGGGTCGCGTTACAGCCGTAGGCTATTTAGCCGTGACGGGTCGCGGGACAGGTGCAGCGGTGACGGGTCGCGTTACAGCCGTAGGCTATTTAGCCGTGACGGAGCGCGGGACAGGTGCAGCGGTGACGGGTCGCGGTACAGCCGTATACTATATAGCCGTGACGGGTCGCGGGACAGGTGCAGCGGTGACGGGTCGCGGTACAGCCGTAGGCTATTTAGCCGTGACGGGTCGCGGGACAGCCATAGTATATTTAGCGGTGACGGGTCGCGGTACAGCCGTAGGTTATTTAGCCGTGACGGGTCACGGGACAACTGTAAATAGCCGTGACGGGTAGCGGGACAGCCGTATACAGCGGTGACGGGTCGCGGGAAAGCCATATATAGCGGTGACGGGCCGTGGGACAGCAGTATAGCGGTGACGGGAAAAAATAGTGGGTTCGTGGACAGTGGAATTTTAGGATGGCACTTGGTTCTATGGACTCAGGGGGGCCCACAGACTGCAGTAAATTACTATTTGTCCAATAACCCACTATATTTGTATGTAGCCCCTTGCTCCACGTTCCCCAAACTCTGATCGATCACAGCGCCAGACGAGGCCTTTCCAAAGAGCCCACCCACGATGTCCAGCTCACCAGGGCCCCCGAGTTACAGCCGTTTGAAGTCGGGGGTCCCTGTGACTAGGGGGGGGGGGGCGTCCCCGGGGCCCGCGACTCTCGCGTTCAGGAGAGGGTGCCCGCGGGACATCCTCACCCGAGTTTGAGCTCTCTGTGTCTTCGCGTTGCCAAGATACGAGCCGTTTTGTCCCGGGGGTCGAGAGGTCACCGGCGGACGCCATTTTGATTGGCGCGCCGTGGTTTTCGGCTAATATCTCCGCCAAAACACCACCATTTTTCAAAAAAATGTAACATTCTTTTCAGCTCAACTAGACGGTTCCAAAGAGCCCGGCGCCCGCCGTATCCGTAGAGTTTTGGCCTAGATAATTGCGTTCTTTTTGTCTGTATCTCGGGGCCCCAGGGGCCCACGAGGCCGCGGGTGGTCTCAAAGTAAAGGTTTCGTCCTGTTGTAAACACGCTAAAACGTTAGATGCTCCCTTGTCATTTCTTTTGGAAATCAGACACCAGATATCAAAAATGGATACTGTGAGCTTAGTTTGTCAATTTCTAAGAATTATTTGTTGTTTTATAACCCGCGTCAGGGGCCCCTGGAGAGTCGGAATCTGAAGTCCCGAGGTGCCACGGTAAGGGGGCCGTCCCACGGGCCATTTGCAGGCATGTCGGTTTCGCGGACGGCGGCCTCTTTTTTCGGCCTTTCGGCCCCTGAACGAGGTCCCAGGGCCACCAAACTTTTCCAGGGGATCCCACTGAGTCTTGCTAAACACGTTTCATTAAAATATTCCGAAAGATCAGCTTAAAAACCACTTTGTCCGTGAAGACACAATTTTTCCCGCCAAATAGTGGTTTCGAGGACACTCGCTTTTATGCAAACTAAACACTATAATTACTTGAAAATTAGTGTGATGTGTTCAGTAGAGTGTGCTTAGTACAGTAGAGGGGGGTTAATAAAAAAATAATAAAAAAAATCTCCAGTGACCATCCACATTTTTCAGTCACCATCCACAATGAATGGGCTCGTCATGAACGTGGCATAAGAAACGCTTAGAAAGCGGCTAGGGCCCTCAAACTCTGGGGCCCCACTCGAGGTCACCAGACGACGGAGCTCGCCGAATTTCGGGGTCCTACGACCTTCTGTGTCCGTATGGTAGCTCGTTTCGTTAGTTTGACCTTTTCGACTCCTGTCAGTTTTAAAATGTGCTTTTTTCACACTTTTTCGACCTTTCGACCACTGAACGAGGGCCCAGGGCCACCAAACTTTTCCGCCCGCACCAGGGGGCCGTGGCGAGTCGGAAAACGTCGCCCCCTAGTCGATCGGCCATTGCGAAGCGGTGTCCACGAAACCACTATGGCAAAATACATTCATTTAATGGGCGAGTGGGATTTTTACAAAAATGTCCCAGGGACCCCAAATTCGGCAAGCTGACCCCTTGGCCCTCCCTGAGCGACGTACCGAAAGCACCGGGCTCTAGAGCAAAGTCAAATATTTCTTAGCCGCTGTGCGGAATTTCTCTCTCAGGGCTGTTTCACTCTCAGACTGAAAAGGCCCTTTCAGGCTTTTAAAAAATGTATGGGGGAGGGGCGATTTTTTCAAAAGGCCCTAGAGTTCCACGCTTCGGGGCCCCGCATCCCTGGAGAGTAGGAATCTGAAGTATCGAGGTACCACGACCCTCCGTCTGCGTACGGGGGCCGTCCCACGAGCCATTTAAAAGGCATAGCGGTTTCACGGACGAGCGTCCCTTTTCCGACCTCGCGACCCCTGAACGAGGCCCCAGGGCCACCAAACTTTTCCGCCCGCACCAGGGGGCCGTGGCGAGTCGGAAAATGGCGCCCCCTAGTCGATCGGCCCTTTGGAAGCGGTGTCCACGAAACCACTACGGCGAATACATTCATTTAATGGACGAGTGGGATTTTGATAGAAATGTCCCAGGGGCCCCAAACTCTGCACGGTGGCCCCTGGCCCCGCCCCGAGCGACATACCGAAGGTGCTAGGCTCTAGAGCGAAGGCAACACTTTCCCGCCCTTTTAACCCTAATCTCGGCCTTGTGTCTCTTTCACTCATGTACCCCAAGAGCCTTTTGAGTGAAAGTTGGTTAAAAGTGGCACACTTTTTTTTAGGAAGGTCCCAGATTTTCAAGCTTCGGGGCCGTGAGTCGGGGGCCCCTGGAGGGTCAGAATCTCAAATCTCAATGCGCCACAACCCTGCGTCTCCGTACAGGGGCCGTCCCACGGGCCATTTAACGGCGTAGCGGGTTCGCGGATGAGCGTCCCTTTTTTGACCTTTCGACCCCTTAACGAGGCCCCAGGGCCACCAAACTTTTTCGCCCGCACCAGGGCGCTGTGGCGAGTTGGAAAGCGGCGCCCCCTAGTCGATCGGCCCTTTCGAAGCAGCGTCCGTGAAACCATTGTGGAAAACCCATTCATTTAATGGGCGAGTGGGATTTTTATAGAAATGTCCCAGGGGCCCCAAACTCTGCACGGTGACCCCTGGGCCCGCCCCGAGCGACGTACCAAAAGCACCGGGCCCTTGAGCGAAGGCAAAACATTTTCAGCCTCTAACCCTAATTCTGACGTTAACCCTAATGCGCGGCCCCTTTTTTGACCTTTCGGCCCCTGAACGAGGCCCCAGGGCCACCAAGCTTTCCCGCCCGCACCAGGGGGCCATGGCGAGTCGGAAAACGGCTACGATCAGTTATGATCAGGGGCGTCATGCAAGCCAAAATTCTGGGGAGGCACAATCTGAGACGTTGCAATTGTTTTCTGCCGGGTGATATAGATCATGTTAGGAGGGGTCAGGGGTTTCTCCCCCTGAAAATGTTTAAATTCTGGCTGCTAAACATACCTTTTCAATGCAGTTTGGGAGGGACAGAAATACCTTAACGGAGCTAGCAGCAACCCTCCTCTATCTGAGGACTAAGTTAAAGTATCTATTTTGTAAGTTTATGTAAAAGACAGGTTGATGAAAGAACTGAAAGCTCAAATTCAAAATATAAAAAAAGGCATAATGCATCGAAGTTTAAGAGAAGAATGAAAAGTTCCTCTAAATGAACTCAAATGTCTTCAGTAAAAATATCATTGATGGGTTTGGCTGCTCATGAATCCGAGGATCAGTTTCTGCCTGTGTGATAAAATCATATTCTAAATAATCAAATGCTTTGTAATAGTCAAGAAAGAGCCTAATACACATAGCTAGACAGATGGTGGAGTTAGATAACGGTGGAGTGTGTAGGCGCACATGTTCCAGGAGTGTTTTAAAGAGCTGTGTTTTGCACAGAGGAATAATTTATCCAGTTCAACTTCCGACTTTCGTTCTTGATTAATAAAAACATTCTTAGCAAAAGCTTTCACTCTCTTCCAGTTCAGCTGAGATTGTGATTAAATGCCGTGTAATAACGTGAAGAAAAGCATTTACTTAATAATCGTCTCGGCTGATTCATTTTCCTGGATCCCGGGGCGGCACTGCTTTATTTTCTATATTTGTTTTATACTTTAATTCTCTTTCATATGTTGTGTGTGTGTGTGTGTGTGTGTGTGTGTGTGTGTGTGTGTGTGTGTGTGTGACTTGTCATTTAAAACACACATAAAACTTTCCACACATGGCAGCATGATTAAAAAATCTTTGGAAGATATCGCTGACCATTTAGTTAACCATAGCTATAGTAAAGTTCGTATTGAAGTTAGTTCATCTCATCTTTTTTCTCATTTTCTGTTCCTTCACATGTAGCTGTTAAAACCACATCCTGCTTCTTTCAGCTCGTTTCTCTGTCAGAGAAAACCACCATCACATGAAGTTTTATTAACTAAGTTCGGGAGGAGCACGTTCAGATAATTAACACGAGTGGACAGCAATCAGCAATCAATGATAAGAGGGTACATATAGACTCAGCAGTCTTACCTCGATCCATTGACAGTTTGCAGCATTTAGTATTTGCTTCTTTGCTCAGCTACTTGCGACTGTCTCTTACGAGCTCCTCTTCCGACGAAGAAATCACCAGGGATGCATCTTCTCACTCCGTCGATCCCACGGTAATCCCTCCTACGCCGGTCGGTGCACTTGAGCCCCCGGCCTCTCCTCGCGGCCGCACACCGGCCCGATCAGCCCGGAGCTCATCAAGACGCCATGACCAGTCTTCGCCGCCCCCGGCAAGACTTCCATCTTCTTCCCCAGCTTCCTCCTACCGTTCGGCCGTCCCGACGATCCCACCCATCGGGAAATGGACTGTAGCTGGATTGAGGCAAGCACTGGGTAACTCCGATTTACAAGCTTCAAGGAAAATGAATAAAGCGGAGCTGTATGATTTGTATATCTCCTTAAAGTCCACTCCTAAGACGACCCACAGGCAGAGCAAAGCCCGCAGGGCTCAAAATTCGCCTGCCCAGTCACCACCCTCGTCTCCCTGCACAGGACGCAGCTCGCTTCGCCCATCGAGCCGCCGCAGCAACAGGCCCTCAGCGAGCCAGGGCCGCGCTTCAGTTTTTATCACGGCAGGTCCACTACCACCTTTTGACGAGGCCCAGCCCTCCACCTCTGCTTCCGCCACCGCAGCACCACGTACAGCCGGGCCCAGCGGCCTCCCCGCAGCCGCTCAGTTCTATTCTCCTGCTGTACATAACCCTTTTCCTTTTCAGATGCCTCCAGCTCCAGTTCCAGACACTAGCGCGAAGTTATCGCCGCTAGCATCACAGACCCAACAATGTCAACAGTTCTACCTAACAGGTTACAACCCCGCCCACTTCCAGTGGCCTGCAGCACAAGTAACTCAAACAAGCGCGGGCCCGCCTCCGCTAGCTCACACTGCTTTCTATCATCCCTCACTTCCGCCGACTAACTTTTCTTCTCAATTTACAGCAGGTCATCCAATCACAAGGGCACCGCTGACATTCGCAGCCCCGGATTATACCCTTCCCAGCTCTATCATACTAACTAAATCACCATATTCTCCTTTCACAGCCAATCCGATGCCCGTGCCGCCCAACGCAGTTGCTATGGAACCCCCACCAGTTTCTCAATCCATCCGCGCTCAGATCCTCTCAGGTACGGATGTAGACCTCTCTTCTCTGTTGTCTCTCCTCCCTGCAGCTGAATCAGACCGCCAAGTGGATTGCGGTGATTTTTCAGTTACCCTGAAAAACACAAACACGCACTCATCTCGCGTCCTTTCATTTCCCGAATTCACGATCGCTTTTTCATGTTTCACTGAAATCATCTGTTCAGCCTTCCCCCACAGGTGGCGCGAACTGAACGATTATCAAGCAATCATTGCCGAACTCGCGCTGTCCTATGGGGGCGGGCATTTCTACACGTACCACAAACTTTTTTCTGCAAAAAGTGTCGTGCGAGTCGCACAATGGAATCAGTGCACATACTGGGGTGCACTTGACTCGGATCTCCACAGCAGGGTATTTTTAGGTTGCAAAAACATTACCTGTGCAGTTTGCAGGTCAGTGGCGCACTCAACCGCATCGTGCCCACAGGTTAACCCATCCTCTCTTCCCTACGTGGGAACAAGCCATGCTAAATCCACTAGCTATGTGCCGCGCGCAGCAACCACCACCAGCTCTTTGATGAAAGCAGGCAGCCTTGTAATCATTTCAACACGGGCAGATGTCAAAGAGCACGCTGCCGGTTTATGCACATCTGCAGCTTTTGTGGCGGCGCCCATGCTCGCATTAAATTCAGGATGCTGGCTCCAGAGGCGGATCAATTCCCAACTCCAGTTCCTCGCTATTCAGAACTAATATTCCCGTAACCCACCCGTTAAAACCCCTGCTTGATGCATCACTCGACAGTATCCTCCAAGCAGTATCTCCCAGGACCCTTCAAACCTACGTTACTGCTTGGAGATGTTTTAAAACATTCCATGTCTCTTATAACTTGCCTTTTCCTGATTTTTCTCTTCTGTCAATCACCTCTTTTATCTCCTACCTTAATATCAATTAGGGCCTACAAGTCGGGTCCATCAAAGGTTATTTGAGCGGCATCCAGTTTTTCCATAAATTGATGTACGGCGCTCCTTCCGCAGAGATAAACAATTCACAAACCTCCCTCCTGATTAAAGGGATTCAAAGATCCCAGCCCACCCGCCCCGATGCCAGACAACCCATAACGCTAGATATTCTCACCAAATGTATTCACGCCCTCCGCACAGGCTACCAGCCCCTCAGTTCCGCTCGCACACTTGATGCTATGTTTATCCTAGCCTTTTTTTTTTGGTTTTCTTAGATGCTCGGAACTCGCCATCACTTCCAAATTCGACCCAAAAATCCACCCCACCATCTCAGACTTATCAGTAATTGACGACGAAACCATTTCATATTTGATTAAACAAAGTAAGACTGACCAAACCAAAAAAGGTCATTTTTATCTACATTTTTAACCTCGCTTCGCAATCCAACCATACCAGTCAATTCTGGCATATCTACAATGGAGAAGTTCCCAGGCTAAATCTCCTCTGGAACCCCTGTTTTTAGACGAATCTAAAAAACCCGTGACACGTTTTTGGTTCCAGAAACACCTCAAATCTGTTCTCCAACAGTCAGGCATTCCAGCAAAGAATTTTTCAAGTGACTCATTCCGCATCGGGGCAGCAACTTCAGCAGCCCAAAAAGGCCTCTGCCAACAGCAGATTCAAGCCCTTGGGAGATGGTCCTCCGATGCTTTCCAAAGCTATATCAGGACCAACCGGTTCCACATTAAAAAAGCCCACCTAGTGAGTAGTAAAAAAATAAAATAAAAAAAAAAGCCAACATTGGTCTCACAGCGGACGGAGTGAGAACTTTCCCAGTAGAGCACTTACGTTTTCTCTTACATCCAGCGAGCATTTGGTCTCACAGCGGATGCAGTGTGAGAAAATCTCCTGGGCAAGCACTCATTTTTCCTCTTTCAATTTCCTCTTTCTGTCCAGCGAGCATTGGTCTCACAGCGGACGGAGTGAGAACTTTCCCAGTAGAGCACTTACGTTTTCTCTTTCATCCAGCGAGCATTTGGTCTCACAGCGGATGCAGTGTGAGGAAAATCTCCTGGGCAAGCACTCATTTTTCCTCTTTCAATTTCCTCTTTCTGTCCAGCAAGCATTGGTCTCACAACGGACGGAGTGTGAGCTTTCCTAGTAGAGCACTTACGTTTTCTCCTTCATCCAGCGAGCATTTGGTCTCACAGCGGATGCAGTGTGAGAATCTCCTGGGAAAGCACTCACTTTTCTCTTTTTAGTTTTCCTCTTTCCATCCAGCGAGCATTTGGTCTCACAGCGGATGCAATGTGAAAACCTCCTGGACAAGTACACTACAACCGCTCCTCGTTCGCAGACAAACAGGGGCCGTCAGTCCAGGCAGTGAACCACCATCACGGGCCTCCCCGATCAAGCATCCAGGCCCCTTCTCGAGATGCCAGCCCGCCAATCTCGGCACTCATTTGGGGGTCTTTAGACCGGCGGCTGTCCTCTGCTCTTTAGCCTATTGGGGGGAGTACTCTGGGTTCGGGCTGAACTCCCTCCGGACAGCACGCCAAATACGCATTAAATCTTACTCCCTCAAAATTATATGTAAGTGTGAACTCGTGAAATAGCCTACAGATATTAATAACTACACCTTAGTTGCAAGGCAGGTTTGAATCTTGCGTCAAGCGATCCAAACCTCTCCTGCAAATGTAATATTTGACAATTAGGGCATTCAAATTGGCTTTCTGACAAAAACCCTCTCACAACGTTTATTGACTTTATATTCATCTTCTCCACTTGTCTGATAACACTAGGCACAAGGGAAGCGCAGTTTCTCCAAGGTTAACCTCCTAAGACCTGAGAGTTTGCCTGGTGTGCATTTTATAATTGTTCTTGCTATTTGGGATAAGTAGGACCTAATAAGTATAATAACTAAAATTTGTTTTTGTACAGGAAGTAGTTTTTGCATAAAAGGATGTCCTCATGCGAGGACAGTGGGTCTATCTTAGCCTCCTGAGACCTGAGTTTTGGTTTGGCCTGCATTTTAGATTTCTTCTAGGTTTTTGGTTTTAGGAGGGACCAATAAATATAATAACCAGATATTATCTTTGAACATGAAGCACTTTTTGAAAAAACAAAAAAAAATTGTCTGTATTCACAGAAAACAATCAATACACCATTGTGAAACAAAGTGCAAATCTTTTTTTTTTTTACAGCCTGAGCACTGTGCCTGAACATTTTTCGTTGTTACTCTTGCATGTATAACTTCTGAACATTGATATGGAAAAACAAAATAAATAGAACAATAAAATATAATATCCATAATAATATATAACATCCACATAAAAAACATATCCAAAAAAATTTAAAATTTGCTTTCTTTTTTGTAACACTCCAAAACTTCTGCTTCTCCAAACTAGAAATGTTCTCTTTATCTGTGGGATCAGTGGATCACACTTAACCGGTGTGAAAGACTGTGTAACAGTTGCCCCTGAACCCACCACTGGCTTTAATCATGCCCAGGAGAGGTGCGCCATGACTGGGATAGTCAATTCAGAAAAATCCTCTTTTCCAGGAGGTTTTATGTTTTTCAGAGCTCCACCACGGTGGAGATTGAACTCACTCCCCAGCCAGAGTGCACTCTCTCCTGCCTGGGTCACAGTCATTGAAGCCCTGGAGGGTTGAACCCGTGTAACAGAGCATATGTGTGTGTGTGTGTGTGTGTGTGTGTGTGTGTGTGCGCGCGCGCGCGATCGCAATCGAGCAAGATAGAGTGTGTGTGTGCGCGCGATCGCAAGTGAGTGAGCGAGAGAGAGGGTGTGTGTGTGTGTGCGCGCGCGAGTGAGTTAGCAAGTGTGTGTGTGTAAGCGATCGCGAGTGAGCGAGCAAGACAGAGAGAGAGAGTGAGTGAGTGAGTGAGAGTGAATGAGTGAGCAAGTGTGTGTGTGTGTGTGTGTGTGTGTGTGTGTGTGTGTGCACGCGCGATCGTGAGTGAAGCCCCGCCCCGTTGAGTGTGTGTGTGTGTGTGTGTGTGTGTGTGTGTGTGTGTGTGTGTGTGTGTGTGTGTGTGTGTGTGTGTGTGCGCTCGAGTGAGTGAGCCTGCCACGAAGCTCAATGCAACTATACATTTTCATTTTTTTGCAAACATCTTACAGTTTAAACAAAGCTTAGTCCCAATGTCCACATATGGGGACATCAACTTTAGCAGCATGGTAAATCTTTATTGTTACAAAAGTTTGTCAAATGTGCATGCCGTTTTAATCATACAACACTATTATGTATAACTTAACAAGAATCAACAATGAAATGTTATTAGATTGTTTACCTTCTGGAAGTTTTGGCCTGCAGTCTCATCCCAAGACGTCAGATAATTGACGCTTTTGACCATACGTCAACATCCGACGTTTTAGGGTACTCTTTAACGTCAGTATATGACGATCCCGGGGCGTCATATGACTGACGCTTTACCTTTAGCGTCAGTTAGATGACGCGGGTAGGTTTAGGTCTGGGGTAGGGTTAGGATTAGATAGCGTCATATACTGACGTTAAAGGGTACCCTAAAACGTCGGATGTTGACGTATGGTCAAAAGCGTCAGGCATATGACGTCTTGGGATGAGATTGGGTTGGAGTGGCTGCGTGACATGTGACCTGTTTTCTCCGCCATCTTTAAATTATTTATGTTAATGTTTTTCTCTTCTGACGCCACCAGATGGCAGTGTAAGTGTCCTCGTTTGTGAAAAACATGTTCCAGTTACACAGAATTAAGTATTATGCTGCACACAACCAAAAATGTGATGTCCACGTAAGTGCACGCAGGAGGCCCTGAGCTAGCTATCATCAGGACAAACTACCAAAACATACTGATAATATATTCCCTTCTCAGGAAGAAGTACAGACACTATTCACTTTCGTTTCTAGAGAAATACACATGAAAGAGGTACAATACTGTAAATCCGGTGAAGTCAAGTATAGTTTTGACCCCTGTAACATTAACTCGTCAGCTAGAAACAGATATATGGATGACACTTTCCATATTTCATTTCTGGGAGCCGGGCTAAATGAGCAAGCACTTTTACTGCATTCAGATATCAAATACAGACATTAGAGAATACATGAAAAGAACATTTCAGTAATCACACGGGTAACTTCTGTAACAAAGTAAAATCTCACAAGCCTAGAGAAGTCATTCAACTCATTTGATATTTAGAAGTAAAAATATTGATTAATACATTGATTATAATCACTCATTACATATACATTTAAGCAGCAATTTATTCCAGAATCCACCCCACCCCCGTTTTAGACCAATGTGGGGTCCAATACCACTACATCTGTTCTTTCCATAAAGGCTGCTTCAAAATGTTAGATTTCTGACCCATGCTCTTGTCAGACAATATCTTTATCCTTCAAATACTTAACATGAACAAAATATTCTAGCACACGCCTACCGACATTTTGTGCTTGAGTAGTCGTAGATAGGTTGAAGTGCGGCGTGGATGCTGACGTGGCGGCGTTGAAGAATGAAGGTTGATCCGTGGATGGGACGAAGGCCAGCGCGGCAGATGTGGAGGGTCCTGTAGGCAAATCAGCCACGCCAGGAAAGGGGGAGAAGGCAGATTAGAAGTCTGAAGACGTTGATGACATGGATAATCCGGCTGCTTTCGTGGGCAAAAGCGGGCAAAAAACACTTCTAGCCTATACTTTCAAATCCTTTGACGGTTTCGGTGAGACCTTGAACGGCTTTTAGAAGCTGCACGTTGGATCCTTCTAACCCGAGATTAGGTGAAGGTGATGGCATTGGCGCAGAGGACTTTTGCCTTTTGGCTTGAGCTGGTGGAGAAGACTCAGCGGTGCGCTTCCTGCCTGCTGGTTTGGGTTGAGGGGTTGGAGCCGGGATGGCTGAAGTATCGTCCTCGGGTGGGGCAGCAGAGGTGCCCAGGGTGTTGGAAGCCAAGAGAATGAGATCATTGCGTGAAAGCTCGTTACTGACTGGGAAACCGCCCTCCTCCAGGATTTTCTCGGAGAGCAGTTGAGACCAGGAAGATTCCCGAGTTTGAATGCGGCTGCTTCAACACACTGACTGAGGAAAATGGGAAACTTGATTATCGTCTGAATCGGAAAAGTCAAAGTCTACGATCGCTTTTTGTGACATGGAGAGCTGCGTGAAAGATGCGTTTGAAGAGCAGAACTTTCATACGACACCTACAGGCAGCAAAATATGAGGGTAAGATCAGTCTTTTTATATTTTATGTCAATCTGTGATTGGCTGCACAAGCACAAGATTATAAATTAATGACGTGGCAGTGGAGTCTTTCTGGTAGAACTTGCGCTTACTCTTTCATTTCTGTAAATATTACTATATATTACTTTTCCTTTCAGACGAGACTCATGTTTATAACAGTAATCTTGGGGGGTGGACTCATTTAAAGTAATGTAATCAGCTGGATTTAGCCAGGTTTCTGTCAAACACAAAAAGTCTAGGTTATAATCTAAAATCATATCATTAAAAATAAGTGCTTTTGAAGTAAGCGATCGAATATTCAGAAACCTGAGGTTTATCATTTGTTCATCTGTATTATATCTATTTTTTAATTGTTGAACAATTAAATTTTCACCCTTAAATGGGTTTAGGCGTTTTTTGTATTTCCTAATTCGGTCAACAGACACAGTCTGTATATGATGATATCTAGGTGAAAGAGTCTCTATGTGATGGGATTTATCTGACCTCAGTGACGTGAGACAGCTTGCAGACGGTTGGTTTAGCCAGTCTGTCTGCTTCCTGACCTGAGCCCCAAATCGTCATGTTTGAGCTCTAGGACTATGTGCCATCAGATTGGGGGGCACCACCTGAATCACCCCCTTATTTAGAAGGGAAGAGATTTCCTCTTTCAGAATGTGAGCGGCGCTCTCCTGCATGTGTAAAGAGAGAACATCGTTGAAATGCTGTTGTTTTATTACGAACTACAGTCTTTAGCCGTGCATTAGTGTGTGCATTAACCTCTCGCACGCCGAAACAGTTTGCCCAACTGACTCGTAACTCCTAATTGTCCGTAACTGAGGGGGCAGAAGCCTGTATTAATTGGGTGAGGGGAACAAAGCGTGTGCAGTGACACTACTGGTGCACTTTCCCTCACAGCAGACCCCCTGAATGTGGAGGGAAAACACACAAGGTCTACTGAACACATGGGCAAGGCAGCCTCGGGAGGAGGTTCACCAGCCCCTCCATGAGAGACCCTCTGTCTTTTGAACTGGGTTCTGGGGCAGGACGAGAGTCTGAAGGGCTTGTGAACGTGGACTCTGTTCCCCCATCGGTCGAAAGTCATGCAGGCCGTTTGCATTTCAAAATGGTGGGGGTAGGGTTTGAGGGTCTTCCGACCTCGGTGGTAGTCGTTTTCCCCCAGGGCTTAGCAGACGGTGCCTTACTCTGCTGTGGAGGACGCCTCTTCTCACTGTCAGCGAAAACCTGACAGGTTAAGCCAGAACGCATGCTCTCCCATCACAGAAAGGGCCATGGAGAGCTTGCAGGCTTGGACAGCCTGACAGGCATTACGGAGGACGAGGTCGTTAACTGCAAGGATCTCCTTCCACAGGGTCGGTGAGGGAGATCCTTTTTCCAACTGTCGCCCTAAATCCCCCAAAATCTAGGGAGGAGACGTTAAGGGCCCTGACAGTCAAGGCCGAGGACTTGTAAGCGGCCTGGTGAACTGAGGCAGAAAAGCGGTCCATCTTGTTGGGCAAGACCGGCTGAGTGAGCGAGCAGCCCGTCCTGGGCGGATTAATGTCCCTGGTGAAGGAGGGCTCGATCGCAGGTGAATCACACATGCCGAGTGCTGCCATGTCCTTTACCTTGAGGCCCACGAGACCGTGTTTGAGTTACTCCATGCAACCAGGGCGGAGCAGATTTTAAGTGAACTTAAAACAATCTTCACATAAACCTGTTATAATAAATGTAACATTGAATTATAAAATATTATAATAATCCAATAAAATGACCCAACAGGCTGCATTTGGTTTTAAAAATATAGACATGAAAACTTCATGTAAAATAAGGCCTAATGCAGCGAAGTTTAAGAGAAGAATGAAAAGTTCCTCATGAACTCAAATGTCTTCCGTAAAAATATCATTGATGGGTTTGGCTGCTCATGAATCCGAGGATCAGTTTCTGCCTGTGCGATAAAATCATATTATAAACAATCAAATGCTTTGTAATAGTCAAGAAAGAGCCTAATACACATAGCTAGACAGATGGTGGAGTTAGATAACGGTGGAGTGTGTATGCGCACATGTTCCAGGAGTGTTTTAAAGAGCTGTGTTTCGCACAGAGGAATAATTTATCCAGTTGAACTTCCGACTTTCGTTCTTGATTAATAAAATCATTCTTGGCAAAAGCTCTCACTCTCTTCCAGTTCAGCTGAGATTGTGATTAAATGCCGTGTAATAACGTGAAGAAAAGCATTTACTTAATAATCGGCTCGGCTGATTCATTTTCCTGGATCCCGGGGCGGCACTGCTTTATTTTCTATATTTGTTTTATACTTTAATTATCTTTCATGTGTTGTGTGTGTGTGTGTGTCTGTCACGGTTTATGAATTCGCTGTCTCCTTTCTTGTCTCGGGTGTATGGGTTGGACGAGGTCGCTGATCACTGCCACTGGTCAGTCACCCGCCGCGTCTGATCAGCACGCCAGCTGCAGCTGATCAGCGAACCCTATATAGTCCCTCTGTTTTCTCCTTGTCTTTGTCAGATCGTTGTTGGATGTTCCATGTATCCTGCCTGTCTCCAGTTCCCGTTTTGTCCTGCCAGTTTCATCGGTTCTGCACTCCTGCACTTCGTTCCGTCAGCTTCCTGTTATCCAGTCTTCGCTCTATTTCCTGGATCTTCCGTACAACGTTCATCACCTTTATCATCATCTTCACCCTCTTTTACCATCAAGATCGGGTTGGACCTCAGCGTCCCTGTGCTGCCTTGTGCTTCTCTGACTGGACTTTACTACCATCAGCTACCAACACTCACTCGATAAATATTATATTGTACTTGCTATTGGGTCTCCTGTTTATTCCCTGACAGTGTGTGTGTGTGTGTGTGTGTGACTTGTCACTTAAAACACACATGTGTTACGTCCTATTTCAATTTCTTGAAATTTCTTACTAAACCTCTTAAAGAAAATACAAATAAATAACAGAAATATACACTCTGTCCCTACCTGACCACAAACCAGGAGAAAACAGGGGATAGCAGAATAAAATGTTACCTTCAATTATCAGACAATGAACAAAGCAAATAATCAGATAAATAACAGCTTAATTGATAAAGCAAAAGGTATGGACTGGGACGTCTCACAAAGAAGCAATAGAGCGTGGGCTCCAGGAGTTAACAATAAGCAGCAATAAAGCAACAGAAAGAGGCACAGGTCCTCACAGGGAACACAACCACTCTCAACAACTGGGCCGGGCAGGACACAGACCATGCTCTGGAGAAAGGTTCTCCCTGAATGATAGTTCTGCTGGCTTTTATTCTGCGTCCCTCCTGGTTGATGAGCAGGTTCAACTGGAGACGTAATCAGCTGCCTGTCAGAGTGAAAAAGGGGGAGGAGCCAAAAGAGAGCAGGAGACACCAAAACAACACAAAAAACCACACACAATTAAAGATTCGCTTATTCACTCTGTTACTTGTTTTTTTTCGTTTATTTTTCACGTAGACATTCTTGTATTAAAAATCGTTTGTTTCGTATCAAACATCAGTCTACATATGTATTATACACAGCTGATATCTGAAGCGGGTGAGTGATGGAAAATAAAGATCAGAAACTCCTCCAGTTGATGCTGGATGTGGAGAATCAGCTTTAATGAGCAGAAAAAACATGAATGAACTGTTCAAGATCAACAGTTTTATGAGAAGAAACACACGAGAAACCAGTGAGGAATGAACTGGACCAGATGAACAGCTTTATGAAGAGAAGCACACGAGAAACCAGTGAGGAATGAACTGGACCAGATGAACAGCTTTATGAAGAGAAGCACACGAGAAACCAGTGAGGAATGAACTGGACCAGATGAACAGCTTTATGAAGGGAAGCACCAGATGAACAGCTTTATGAAGAGAAGCACACGAGAAACAGTGAGGAATGAACTGGGCTGGACCAGTAAAGATAAAGGAGCGATGAGGAAACAACCGAGATGTGCCTCTTTGATATTGTGTTTCCTTTGTAGGCTATTTCCTTTGAGCTAAACCTTGTGCGTGAGTGAGTGAGTGAGTGAGTGAGTGAGTGTGTGTGTGTGTGTGTGTGTGTGTGTGTGTGAGAGAGAGAGAGAGAGAGAGAGAGAGAGAGAGAGAGAGAGAGAGAGAGTGTGTGTGTGTGTGTGTGTGTGTGTGTGTGTGTGAGAGAGAGAGAGAGAGAGAGAGAGAGAGAGAGAGAGTGTATTCATCTTTCCTCAAGTGTGTATGCTTTACTCCTAGAGTGTTATTTCAGTACTGAAAGGTATGTATGCGAAAAAAATATGGGCATCTGCAACGCTATCTCATGACCAATTGGTACAAATTTGTACGAGTGATTAAAAGGTGGCTAATTCGTTCGAATTCATACGACGATTTGTCTAAACCCACGTGATGGGTAGGTTTAGGGGCGGGGTCGATTAGGTTTAGGGGCGGGGTCAGGGGTAGGTCATTCTTATGAATTCATACGAATTTGGCAACTCGTAAAATATGAGTGAGGTCATATGAATTGTTACGAATTAGCCACCTCATAAAATTCGTAGGAATTGCCCTCTAAAGGGCCTGAAATAGCTCCCTCTGACGTTAAGGGCATGTATAGCTAAGTTCACATCAATTGTAACAATCTGATATGTAGTTGTTGTTTAGTTTTTTTTTCTAGATTATTAACAAGAAATCAAGGGATTCATGAATTGAGTTACACATTAATGAAATTGCTTCTTATATATTTTCAGAAAGACACTGCAATAGATTAAATGTGACATATATTTCCCAGACAAACGATTTCACATACAACAAATGACAGTCTTATTCAGATAATATCCCACAAGCCGTATGACCGGTTGAATGTCTATGTGCACAAGCCACGCGCGTTCGTCAGCACGGAACGATTTCTCCAAAGCAAGTCTTTCAAAACACCGTGACAAACCATAAAGCACAAACGAAAACATCCAGGGAACAGTTTTGTTAATCCAACAGCAAATGTCCAAAAAGTAATCCACAACGAAGAAAAAAAAAAAACTCCATCAGTTTCATTGAATGAACAAAACTGCTCAAATGTTGGAGCCCATGAAACCGATCATTCTCACCGGTTTTGGGAGTTCGTTACCAGCGAAGGATGTTGGTATTCTGCAATCAAGCCCAGGTCGTTGGTGGATAGGGTTTTGAAATACGAGCTTAGTCCCAGGTCTCACGTAGTCTCCCTGTACAATTTAAGCCCCCCTCTTGTCCTCTTTTTAACTCAGTGCGTCATCCTCTGACAAAAACATTCCCCAGTCAGCTGACGTGGTTTTGATCAGGCAATTCCAATCAGCTGATAGCTGACAGTCAGCTGATCTAGCCCGCGACAACATAAACACAGTCACGGCATGTGGTACAAATGACAGATACACTTGATCCCTACAGAGTTCATGGTAATGGAGGTACATCTAGATTCTCCTTTCATGCTAGAAAGAAAAGAAACAAAAAAAAAAAACATTGAACTCTAAAACTTATGTGGAGATGCCACACAATGGTGTGGTAGGCTGCCCTTACTAGCAAAACGTGTTTGATGTAGGCTAGCCATATTATCACCGTTACTCTACTCGTGCCTTAAGGCTTGAATAAGTGTAGAGAGACATTTCCTCACCACTGGCTAAGGGAGGGGAAACAGCCATAAATCTATATGTTATGTTATGTTAACAGCTTTAATGAAGAACTTTATTGAAAGGTCGATAACAAAAATAGTAGCAATAACACAACTATGCTATGAGAAAACTAAACCATTGTCATTTGGGCTAGTTTTTTTTTAAGTACAACCAACTTGGCAAAATCATTTACTATGGTGATTTTTCTTAAGTATTTAAGTATTTGAAATACTCTAAATACACTCCCTCAAAATATTTTGTTACATACTATATTTTATTTTTTCCACACCTGCAAAATACAAATTACAAAATACACTAAAGTAATTAAATACGTTTTTAAAATACATTTAATTGAAATACTGCCCATGTCTGCCTGTAATAAGCGTTTAGACTCGGACTACTTTACACTGGTCGGGTCGGCACCGCTGCGGAGTAGCCCAGCGCCTGCGTGACTCGCCCGCGTCATAGACATAAACAGAGAGAAGTAGCTCCGGCTACAGTGTTCTTCCGCAAGACGCATGCATTTCTGTTTAATAACTGCTAGAGCAGTTTAATCCAGTAATGAAACAAGTGAAGTCTGGAGATTGTAGATACTCTGGAGATACTAGCTGAACTAGTAAAGTTTATTATATCATTGTCTCTGGACTAAACAATTAAAGTGGATTGAAAAAATATATATGAAGAAACTCAGAAGGGATAGAACAGAGTCTTTAAAAACACTTTGTTCTTTGTTGGGTTTTGTTACTGCTATCTATTCTCATCCTCAGTCCATCATGGAGCTCAACAACTCGACGGACTTAAAGCCACAGAGCCTGAAATCAACTGCACATACAAGAAAACATGCATCTCTCACAATCCAGCAGAAGTTCTTCTTGAGGATTAACAGAGGTTTAGATATTAATGTTGTATTGAACATGTTTGGTCACCATTATGGTGATCAGCGTTTGCTTTATTTGGGCAGTTTGACTTTTAGCTATTTGTTTGAATACTAAATCACATTGTTGCAAAGAAAGCAAAAAAATGATTTCATCATTTTAAAGTAGAACAATTCATTGATGTCGACCATGGCCAAAAGTGGTTATTTGTTATTAATAGATTATATTCCCCAACAATACTTTCTTGACTGAGATCAGACATTCTGAATTTAGATTTTAAAAGTACATTACAGGGTCATTTGTTTTTAGACTCACATTAACATTGATTCAACATTGTTTCAGTGGTGGTCTTGCCGTCTGAGTTGGACATGTCTGCACCCTCAGCTCCACAACAGGACAACATTCTTACTTTCATGGAGTTGCTGTAAATCACAATAGAAACACAGAATTGTGATTTTCCGTATATGAAAGTGAATGGTGATTTGTCTTAAAGATGTTCAAAAGAGCTTAGCTTGAGCTAGCAACAAAAGATGTGCAGAAAGTACTGTAAATCCTGTTTTTTGAAACGTAATAAAGAAAAATGCATGTATACTCGTATCCATTGTTTTATTTATCAAGAGATTACTTTGATCATTTTAGCAGAAACACAATTCGTCAACTGCTAAAGTCTAGCTATCCAATATGTTCTCAGTTTATTTATTATAGCTTATTTCTCTCTTGATACCCTTCCAAAACACCACTTTTACCCACATCTTAAAAGTTTAATACATAAAGTTTCTTAATCACTAAATCATAAAAAAAACACCACGGCAATAACTGCTGATGGAAAGTTGAACAAAAACTGAAAGCTGACTTTGGGTAATTGCATTTGTTGGTAAGGTCTAGTAATAATGACTGGAACAGGTGTTGGCTGTGGACCCATGGTTCCTCTGGATATATGAAGATCCTGCATTACCCTGTGTAACACACAACAATGGACAACGCAACAATTCATCCAGATCTAAAGTGCCATTCCTCCGTCACGGAGAAGTATCAGCTGCTGAAACTAAAGCATTTCAATATTTCTTAAGTGACAATGACCACATCTACAATCTTCTCTCCGAACAGCTTGTGCTGCAAAACTCCTAATTCATTACAATTCAGAGACTACATGATTGTTTTAGGGCTTGAAGTTTCTCAGTTTTAATGTTGTCTGTTGAGTGTCCAGCAGATGGCGCCAAACCTCCATTCAAACTGATGACGTTTGATCCTCCGATGAATCTCGCAGCTTTAGACGCTTTCATTCATACTGATCACACTGGCCCTCGGGGGTCCTGCACCCCCACAGCCTACCCCGGCAGAAGAGCAGTGCCCGGTTGCATAAAGCACCTCAAGTTTTGCCCTTAAGTACTTAAGGGGCGATTTCCCCTTACCAAAGAGAATACTTAAGGGTGTTGCATATACTCTCTTAAACGTTCTCTTAGGGAAACATTTAACCCACATAGCAACATTGTGTCGGCCCAGACCCGGCCCACATCTGGCACTTGTGTAATGTGGATCTGGCCCACATGCAGCGTGGAATGACGGCCCTTGGGTGGCCCGCTCCTGTTTGCCAGATCTGGGCCACAAGCAGGCCATAGCAATGCCACATGTCAGCCAAGAGCAAAGAAATAAACCAGAACTGGACCTCATTTGAGACACAAAGTCTGTGTATATTAAATATGGAGTCATTTCAGCCTTAATAAGCCTGTTAAGAAGCAGAATCACTGAAGGAAAGAAGAGAACAGAAAAAGAGACGAGCAGAAACACAAGAACTACAACTGACTTCAGACACAGCCTCAGATGAAATCACTGAGGAGAAAAGAAGACATTAAATCTGTGAAGATCTCAGCAGAGGAGGATTAAACAACTCCACAAACAGCATTACCAGCTTCACTTATAACTAACCAGACTCACTTTATTTCTGTCAGACGTCTACAGGAGTTTTATTGAGAATTAACAGAGGTTTAACTGTTTCATTTGAAGGCACCATAACAGAGATTAGCGTTTCCATTAGTTGGTCTATGAATGAAAACATGTTTATATGTCATTTTGTACACACATATATAGTCTATTTTGCCATCAAAACTGCTGACAGTGTCTTTATCATAGGCTTTATATTTATACTTATCATGAAGTATAGGCCTTCCGCAACTCTCTCCCATTTGTCGAACAAGGGTGATCCAAATCACGTGACTTGACACTTTCAAGTAGGCTACACTTCGAGTTTGCAACGATGGACGACGGCAGGTTAACTGAAGAGGTGGAGAAACACCGACAACTGTACGATCCACAGGATCCTGCTATAAAGATCCACGAAGAAAGGAGAAGGCATGGGACTCAGCCTACATATAATATCATGTCATTTTATTTTTTAAACAATCGAGTCCTGGTGTCCACTACTGAGGTCAGGTCATAGCATAACATATGAATAAAATATCGGGGTTTTCCCCCATTTGTTTCTTAATGCTCTTAAAAATAAAAAAAAACGTATTTGAAAAAAACTTTCTGGGCCTCAGGAGGATATATTCAGATAGGATAGGCTACAATAACAATTAATAGTAAATAATATTTACAAATTTTGTATAGCTTACGTAGTGTGTCTTCTGAGTGACGTCCTACAAATATAGGCTCTTTAAAGCTACACACAATTTGTAAACAACCGGCTTGTAGACAACCCACATGAACCACTGAACCACTGCCGCTCCCGGAAAAGAAAAAGAAAGACACCGGAAACGCCACTCAGCCGCCACGCAACAGAAACGCCACGCTCACGCCACGCAGCCAGTGTGTCCCCGGCCTTACAGTGCAGTGAAATTACGCATGTTTGTTAGGTGATCACAGATTTAATGCATGTATTTAACAACCTTTGAAACCCAGTGCTGAATATATTGTCCTGTTTGTTGATGCTTTATTCTTCTCAGGTTTATTGATTAGAGTTGCACCTGACTGTGCATCAACCTGTTGTCCCCCCCCCCCCCGGGGTTTTAATACAATGATTGTCTAAAAATAAAATTCTTATAGGCTATTTATATCTGATGAAGTGTGTACTTGAGCGTTTTCCTTGGTTATTGAGCCACAGAAACTCATTGGTCCAGTAGAGAACCTGTAAATCACTCCTATTATGAGTTGGGGTGGTTACATAACGGTGATGGGTCGCGGGACAGCCGTATATAGCGGTGACGGGTCGCGGGACAGCCGTATATAGTGGTGAGGGGTCGCGGGACAGCCGTATATAGCGGTGACGGGTCGCAGGACAGCCGCATATCCGTGACGGGTCGCGGGACAGCCGTATATAGCGGCGACGGGTCGCGGGACAGCCGCATATAGCGGTGACGGGTCGCGGGACAGCCGCATATAGCGTTGACGGGTCGCGGGACAGCCGCATATCCGTGACGGGTCGCGGGACAGCCGTATAGCGGTGACGGGTCGTGGGACAGCCGCATATAGCGGTGACGGGTCGCGGGACAGCCGCATATAGCGGTGACGGGTCGCGGGACAGCCGCATATAGCGTTGACGGGTCGCGGGACAGCCGCATATCCGTGACGGGTCGCGGGACAGCCGTATAGCGGTGACGGGTCGCGGGACAGCCGTATAGCGGTGAGGGGTCGCGGGACAACCGTATATAGCCGTGACGGGTCGCGGGACAGCCGTATATAGCGGTGACGTGTTGCGGGACAGCCGTATAGCGGTGACGGGTCGCGGGACAGCCGTATATAGCGCTTACGGGTCGCGGGACAGCCGTATAGCGGTGACGGGTCGCGGGACAGCTGTATAGCGGTGACGGGTCGCGGGACAGCCGTATAGCGCTGACGGGTCGCGGGACAGCCGTATATAGCGGTGACGGGTCACGGGACAGCCGTATAGCGGTGACGGGTCGCGGGACAGCCGTATAGCGGTGACGGGTCGCGGGACAGCTGTATAGCGGTGACGGGTCGCGGGACAGCCGTATATAGCGGTGACGGGTCGCGGGACAGCCGTATAGCGCTGACGGGTCGCGGGACAGCCCTATAGCGCTGACGGGTCGCGGGACAGCCGTATAGCGCTGACGGGTCGCGGGACAGCCGTATAGCGCTGACGCGGTCGCGGGACAGCCGTATATAGCGCTGACGGGTCGCGGGACAGCCGTATATAGCGCTGACGGGTCGCGGGACAGCCGTATATAGCGCTGACGGGTCGCGGGACAGCCGTATAGCGGTGACGGTGAATTATAATCAACACCTGCAACACTTTGAAGAGTAAAAATAACATAGAAGGTTAGCCAATTCAACTTAATTAAGCATATGGTAATCAAATTGCACTACCTAAAGTCATACATTTTTGTTTGTATAATTCCGTATCTTATTTAGCTGAGGTAAATTAAACGCAACTCTCTCGTATCCTTGCTTGACGGTGAATGAGATGGCCCAGTGGCTGGTTGAGATTTAAAAGACTGAGTTCTGTGTTTGCTGGGTTCCCTGTTTGTACTAGTTCAGTGTGAGTGGGTACACAGCAAGATCCCCAGTGTTAAATCAACACTACTAGTGGCAAATATGGTCCCACTCTACAGAGTCTTAAAATAACACTGAAGCGGTGTTAAAGTTAATTAGATAATTAAGTGATTAATTAAGTGTTGATTGAGCATTAGTGATGAACACCTGCTGTTAACAAGCAGTCACAGCCTCAGATTAAATCAACTCTGAAGATCTCAGCAGAGGAGGATTAAACAACTCCACAAACAGCATTACCAGCTTCACTTACTACTGACCAGACTCACTTTATTTCTGTCAGACGTCTACAAAAGTTCTTATTGATAATTAACAGAGGTTTAACTGTTGATGTTTTAGTCACCATTTAAAAACCACCATTATGGTGAACAGTGTTGTCTTTAGTTGGGCAATTTGATTCGTATTAACTTATGTGATTTCATGGTCCTTGTAACAGTGTTTACCAGAACACACAAAGGTTGCAAAGAAAGCCAGAAACAAAGATGGTCAGGTGATAGGCCTATAGTTTTCAACAACATAAAGTACAAAAATTCACAAGTTTTATCATTCACTGATAATGGTTATTTGGTATTAATAGATTATTTTCAAAAACATTAATTTCTTTCACAGCTCAGTCATCAAGCTGAATTTTTATTTTTTAATTATTGGGGAAGTAATCTTTGGTATATCTTTGGAAGTAATCTTATGCATTGCAGCATGAATGTCATCAATGACTCATTCAACTTTATAATAATGAAAACTACAACACCTTAACATCTCATATTTTTGGCTTCCTTTGTAACATATTATGTGCTTTGGCAAACATTGTAACAAAGACCAATATTGCACTTTAAATGACAAGAATCAAACTGCCCAACTAAAGGAAATACTGATCGCCATAATGGTGACCAAACATTTCAAAACATCGACATCTAAACCTTTGTCCAAAGACATATAAAATAAATAAAGTGAGTCTGGTTAGTAATAAGTGAAGCTGGTAATGCTGTTTGTGGAGTTGTTTAATCCTCCTCTGCTGAGATCTTCACAGATTTAATGTCTTCTTTTATCTTCAGTTGATTTAATCTGAGGCTGTGACTAGTCAGTTGTAGTTCTTGTGTTCCTCTTTCCTTCAGTGATTCTGCTTGTTAACAGCAGGTGTTCATCACTAATGCTCAATCAACACTTAATTAATCACTTAATTATCTAATTAACTTTAACACTGCTTAAGTGTTATTTTAACACTCTGTAGAGTGGGACCATATTTGCTCCGAGCGGTGTTGATTTAACACTGGGGATTTTGCAGTGTAAGCTTGCAGAAATCACACACGGCTTTAGGGGACATCCCCTGTTGAGGGACTTTCCAATCGTCTCTGCAAACAGCTTTTAGCCACAAACTGAGTTTTACAACAAAACAACTTACAGTCAACAAGAGTCTCTGTGCAGCGGGTCAGTAGACGCACCACAGGGTCAGCCCCATAAAGAGAAACACCAGCAACGTCTTTTCGCTTTTGCGTGTTTACTGCAAGCATAAAATGGGACAGTTATGATCAGGGGCGTCGTGCAAGCCAAAATTCTGGGGAGGCACAATCTGAGACGATGCAATTGTTTTCTGCCGGGTGATATGGATCATGTTAGGAGGGGTCAGGGGTTTCTCCCCCTGAAAATGTTTAAATTCTGGCTGCTAAACATACCTTTTCAATGCAGTTTGGGAGGGACAGAAATACCTTAACGGAGCTAGCAGCAACCCTCCTCTATCTGAGGACTAAGTTAAAGTATCTATTTTGTAAGTTTATGTAAAAGACAGGTTGATGAAAGAACTGAAAGCTCAAATTCAACCCGATCTTGATGGTAAAAGAGGGTGAAGATGATGATAAAGGTGATGAACGTTGTACGGAAGATCCAGGAAATAGAGCGAAGACTGGATAACAGGAAGCTGACGGAACGAAGTGCAGGAGTGCAGAACCGATGAAACTGGCAGGACAAAACGGGAACTGGAGACAGGCAGGATACATGGAACATCCAACAACGATCTGACAAAGACAAGGAGAAAACAGAGGGACTATATAGGGTTCGCTGATCAGCTGCAGCTGGCGTGCTGATCAGACGCGGCGGGTGACTGACCAGTGGCAGTGATCAGCGACCTCGTCCAACCCATACACCCGAGACAAGAAAGGAGACAGCGAATTCATAAACCGTGACAGACACACACACACACACACACAACACATGAAAGATAATTAAAGTATAAAACAAATATAGAAAATAAAGCAGTGCCGCCCCGGGATCCAGGAAGAGCCGATTATTAAGTAAATGCTTTTCTTCACGTTATTACACGGCATTTAATCACAATCTCAGCTGAACTGGAAGAGAGTGAAAGCTTTTGCCAAGAATGATTTTATTAATCAAGAACGAAAGTCGGAAGTTCAACTGGATAAATTATTCCTCTGTGCGAAACACAGCTCTTTAAAACACTCCTGGAACATGTGCGCCTACACACTCCACCGTTATCTAACTCCACCATCTGTCTAGCTATGTGTATTAGGCTCTTTCTTGACTATTACAAAGCATTTGATTATTTAGAATATGATTTTATCACACAGGCAGAAACTGATCCTCGGATTCATGAGCAGCCAAACCCATCAATGATATTTTTACTGAAGACATTTGAGTTCATTTAGAGGCATTTTAATGGCTAACTTCTGCATTTGCACTCGTTCATTTCATTGCACTCTGCTCATTGACTGATCTCACTGCTCATTGGCTGATGTTGGCTGATCTCACTGCTCATTGGCTGATGTTGGCTGATCTCACTGCTCATTGGCTGATGTTGACTGATCTCACTGCTCATTGGCTGATGTTGGCTGATCTCACTGCTCATTGGCTGATCTCACTGCTCAATGGCTGATGTTGGCTGATCTCACTGCTCATTGGCTGATGTTGGCTGATCTCTCACTGGCATTGGCTTCCTTACGTTTGAATAAAAAGCATTCATTCACGAGTGACTCAAGATAATATTTTCTTGAATTGTTCACTCAACTTCACACTGAATTATTGTACTTTTCTAGAGAAATAGCTCATGTGGAAGCACTTTAATGGGAGAAGGAAAGTTTAAAGTTGAGGAACATGAAGCTGGAGTTTGTGAGGGTGAAACAGAAGAGAAGCGCGTGTGTGAGTGCGTGAGTGATTCAGGACATGTTCAAGAACGGCAGAAGATTGAAGGAAACCATGGAAATGTATCGTGTGGATCATGAGAAGGAATGACAGCAGATGTAATGGTGTGAAAAAATGTATAATTCATCAAACTTTATTAAATAGATTCTCAATCAGATGCAGAGAGAGATGGAGCAAGGAATGATCCACATTTCATTAAGGTGAGGGAAGTTGGAATATTAAATCAACGCCAGTATTTAATTTAACATACAGCAACCAGCATTTAGTCTTTGTGGTTATCCAACATTATAATTGCACTACTGCCCTGTACTGCATGAGCTTGATTGGAAAGATGTGTTGTGTCCTTTAGTTTTACTGATTTGGTATGATCCCCCCTTTCTTCAATCAATGGTATATTCCTCGCGTGTTGCGCTCTTCAGTTTGCGGGAAGCACTCCGAGGAGAGGTATGTGTCTCCGTTAATGGACGATTCAAACAAGCTCTTAGAGCATATTAAATAGAGGTTATTATGAAATCAGAACGAAATATGGTGGTAATACTGTTGGTGACCCTGTTGTTTGTTAAATAGATGGTTCTTCATGTTTAATATAGTACATAAACTGTATTGCTTTAAACGTACGATTGTATCATATTTCTATAAACGGTATAACACTTTAAGTATCAGTTAATGTCCTATGTTGGTTTTCATGGGTATGAGGATGCTTGTTAATGTTGATCTGGGTTTCACTTAATTTCATTTTGATGACATGAGTGGTTAATCTGTGCTGCACCGAGTGAAATGCGCGCCAGTAATCAACGGTGCATTCTGGGTAATGTAGTTCATGATTTAAAGCATGTTATGTGTGTTAAGAAGAAGCTGAAACTGAATTGTTTCTTTGATATTGTAAGTTGCCTGCATACTAGAAATATGGGACAATGTACTAACTGAGTGATGTATTTGCAGATTGTCAATCCAGAACAGATGATCGTAACTGTCCCATTTTATGCTTGCAGTAAACACGCAATAGCGAAAAGACGTTGCTGGTGTTTCTCTTTATGGGGCTGACCCTGTGGTGCGTCTACTGACCCGCTGCACAGAGACTCTTGTTGACTGTAAGTTGTTTTGTTGTAAAACTCAGTTTGTGGCTAAAAGCTGTTTGCAGAGACGATTGGAAAGTCCCTCAACAGGGGATGTCCCCTAAAGCCGGGAACAGTGTGTGATTTCTGCGAGCTTACCCACTCACACTGAACTAGTACAAACAGGGAACCCAGCAAACACAGAACTCAGTCTTTTTAATCTCAACCAACCACTGGGCCATCTCATTCACCGTCAAGCAAGGATACGAGAGAGTTGCGTTTAATTTACCTCAGCTAAATAAGATACGGAATTATACAAACACAACCTACAACTTCCTTGTCTAATGTGACATTTATTTGAACATCTTCTGGCCAGGTATGACAAATATTTACCTTTATGTCAAAAGTTATAATCCATAATGGCTTTAATGATGAGTAATTGAGTTCAACACTCCTTGAACAGGCAGCGACTTCAGCGCGTACTTGTTGCACGTTCATGTTTTTTACTTTTTTTGGAAACGCACAGAGATTATTTTTCTGTAACCGTCGCACACCTGTTTATTTTCCTTTGATCTGTCGTCTCATTCGTTTCTTTGCTAGATTTTCTCATGTCTGGTCATGCTAATTAACGTTAGTCTGTATATGTTTTTTTTTCTCTCACAAATGTCCGTCATGGCCGCAGCCGTTCCGCAACAAATCCGGACCTGGTGTGTATTGAAGGACGGCGGAGTACGGAGCCGACACGCAGCCATTCTGCAGTTGGTGGAAATCCGGGGTAATGAAGCAAAGTTTCATCATGCTGGCATACGTGGAAAGTTTTAAACCACGTGTGTTTCAAGAGAAACTCCCACACGGCAAAGAGAAATCCTGATCAAACAATCATCAGTTTATAGAGTGGAAGAATCTGCGCGTCGGTGTATTCCAGCGAACACGGAGAAATCATGTTCATAACCTTTACAACTCACAACTACAGCACACACACACACACACACACACACCACACACCACACCACACACCACACACACACACACACACCACACACACACCACACACACACACACAACAAATAAAAGAGAATTAAAATATAAAACACTTCCGCGTTTCCAGGAAACAAGACCGCCATGATAACACGATCTGTCTCTGTATTAGTCTCTTTCTTGACTATTACAAAGCATGTCATTGTTTAGAATATGATTTTATGTTACAGGCAGAAACTGATCCTCGGATTCATGAGCAGCCAAACCCATCAATGATATTTTTACTGAAGACTTTTGAGTTCATTTAGAGGAACTTTTCATTCTTCTCTGAAACTTCGCTGCATTTTGTTTTATAGGCCTATCTATATTTTTTAACCCAAATGCAGCCTGCAGGGTAATTTTATTGGGTTATTTTTAATATTTTATAGGTAAATGTGGCATTTATTATAAGGGTTTATGTCAATATTGTTCACTGCAATTAAAAGTTGTTATATTTTTAAAAGCCTAATAAATGTCTTTCAGGTAATGCAGAATGGCTACTAATAGATTGATCATCACAAGTGGTATAATAATAATAATAATAATAACAATAATAGCAATAATAAATACAATGTAAAATCAATTGCAGAATAATATAAACAATAATAAAAATAGTACATTAAATAGTGACAAGTACCCGAAACGAGTATCTACTTGTCATAAAAGTCGGTTTTAAGAAAATAAAGATGAATATGTAGATTTCAGGAAATGTACTCTATAATATAATATACAGCCTAATATAAGCTAAACCTATGATATAAATCATGTCAACTCATGGCTCAACTTGCACCGCTAAGTAGCGACACCGTCTGACGGACTCCGGCCAACTAATGTTACTCTCAGGGTCGGGTGGGGAAAATGTGACATTACTGTGAAACAAAACAGAAATGTGACTAGAAGTGCCATCACAGTTTTGAGTGACTATGGCTGGAGTTATTTAGCACATATTAAAAATGCTCAACCTTCATAATTAATTCGTATTTTGACTGAAAATATTTTTGTACAAAGGGGGCGTTTTGCCCCAGAACTATAAAACTATAGTTTTTAATCTCTAAAAGTAAAAGGCAAGTAATGTAACAACGTGTGTATATATATTCACATTTATTTCAGGAATGTCCAAAATAGCCAAATTTGTAAAAACTGTATTTATACATATAACATTTAACTAAGCCGTGCAAACACCTTCACACAGTTCCCTGTTGAATAGTGATGGCCTGTTGTAGTGCTTGCTCTGTATAAACACCACGGTTACTTCTTAGTAGAGGTCCTGGGTAAGATCTGAATGCACTTCATTTAGCGGAGAATATCTCAGCTGTTATAGACTAATATGACCCCGTTGAGCAACGTGGGATGTGTGCCAAAATCTCTCTCCGGGACGAGAGTCCTGAAAATGACCACAACAGGTGATGTCATATATAACACGCGCTGAAGCCCAGCGAGTTTCTTTCCGGAAGAAAATATTTCAGTGTTCCACAAATTTTGACTTCGGATCCGTTTATGGGTTAAATATGTTTATAAAATTCTTACGATTTTTTTGGAGTAAACGGGGTAAGATTTTTACCAAAAACAATGCGTGACTGAAGTAAATCAGCGAGTTTTTCCCTCAGATGTCACTGACTGACCGACTGACGCTCGATGTATTTTCAGTCAAATGTACTCAATCAATCAAAACTTTTATTACAGCCTCAAGGTCCAAATCTTACTCACCACAACACATAAATATATATCCATAAACGCACATGCATACACGCATACCTACACAAAATAATAATAATAATTTAAAAAGAGAATCATTGTTACAGGAGACAGTGATACCAGTGTTTCCACATACGGGGTTGAGAACGTGTGGCACTTAGCCGTATGTTAGTTAAGCCCATTATTATTTCATTTTGTGACCCATTAAGCCGGCACATGAATTTAAACATTAGTTTCTTAAAACAGCATAAAGCTCCTCACTCTTGCAACCACACACATCTCACTTGCACTACACTTGTACTCTCAACTGTCTTAACACTCTTAATCAACTCAGCCGATCCAAACAACCATACGACAGTCATAAAGTTATACAGTGTTAGTAAAGTCATAACGCTGCACTTTTATGCTCTGCATCGGCCATTCATACTTTGATATTTTTGTGCAATAACACATAATCATAAGATACCATAAGATAAAGAAAAGTAGTATTTTTTTCTACTATATCTATTTGGCTACATTTGCTGAAAAAATATTTTAGACTAGAGTATTTATTATAAATATTTCGTTTTGAATAATTTAACTAATTTGTAACACACATAGGAGTTTGTATTGGAATCTTTTTATTGTTAATGTTTTCCCAGATTTTGCAGTATATGTCAACACTTACTTTCACTTTCATTATTTCATTAGTGACCATAGCGCCCTCTTGTGCCCTACATATTCAAATTATGCCATTTCTGCATGTCATTGTTTTGGAACAATTTATATGACTTTCTTCTGAAATGTGATGCTTCCTGAGAGGAAAAGATGGAAATTAAGGTTATTTGTTGAAAACTTCATATTTTAAGGGGTAATTTTCACTGGTTTAAATGCACATCACTACACATTTTCCATGCATGTTTAAATGTTCGTTCCGGAACAAAATATTAATATACTGCATTCATTTGGTTGTTTAAAACATTTCTCTTCTCAGCACTGAAACATGAACAGAATCAATAAAACATGTGCAGAGGTTCAGACTGGCGGGAAGGGGGGTGCTGTGGGGGTGCAGCCCCCCTCGTCATAGCATCAGCACCCCCTGGTGGGGGGCTGTGGACTAACATGACATTGTACTTAAAAACGTGAAATAAAATGGGCATCGATGGACAGCGTTAACTAACGCTCTTATGCCTAATGTACTGAGTGTTCAAGCTACCGAGAAAATAAAATAAAGTTCGAGTTTGTCATGCTTTGTTCCGATCAGAGCTCGAGCGGAGAGGTAATCGGATTTCTGAATATTACGCTCCGCTCGCTCTTTCATCACTGAGCAAAATGATGTCCAAAACACGTCTTTTCAACATCTTTGTCACAAAAGTCGGACGTTGAAAAGACGTCCACTGAGGAGCCAGAATGAAAGTTTTTATGACGTCTTTTTTTGACGTGTTCTGGACGTCCGATCTGGACGCTCATGGACCCTCTTCGTACAAGGTTAAAAACTAGTTCAAATGTGGCCATTGTGGACATTTTTACAACATCATTTATGGTCTCATTTAGACAATTTATACTGTTTCTGGACCAAATAAACACTCAGGATGCATTAAATTATTTTTATGTAATTTCCTTACATTGTTTAGATGAGGTTTAGATGTTGATGTTTCATTTTAAGGCACCATTGTGGTGATCAGTGTTTGCTTTAGTTGGGCTCTTGTAACTGTGTGTGTGTTTAACACCATTGTTGTGGCAGAGAAAGCCAAGAAAAAGTGCAGTCGGCTGTCATCAGCTCCATGTTGATGATGACAAAATCAACTCAAAGCTAGCATATAACATTGTTATTGAAGATTAGTCTTTTTATCTGGCATTAATAACCATCAATATTGTGGAACTGCTTTATTTGACCCAGTAGCATTAAAATGATCACTTTTAGAAGGTGAATAAAGAGCATGTGCACACAATGTTTTGAGGAAGAATATCAGTCACACACAGACATAAAGATTTTGGATATGATTCTCAATAACGGTGACAACCAAAACTAAAAAACTTGGGAATCAAGGATATTTTGAACTATGAAAGCTACCCATCATGCATTGCAGCATGAAGCTTTTTTTTATTGTCACTATTGTTGTGAATAATATGCAAAATATTTATTTCTGTGTGTGACTATATGACACGTTTTCTCAAAACATTGTGTGCACATGCTCTTTATTCACCTTCTAATAAGTGATCATTTTAATGCTACTGGGTCAAATAATGCAGTTCCACAAGATTGATGGTTATTAATGCCAGATAAAAAGACTAATCTTCAATAACAATGTTATATGCTAGCTTTGAGTTGATTTTGTCTTCATCAACATGGAGCTGATGACAGCCGACTGCACTTTTTCTTGGCTTTCTCTGCCACAACAATGGTGTTATACACACACACAGTTACAAGAGCCCAACTAAAGCAAACACTGATCACCACAATGGTGCCTTAAAATGAAACATCAACATCTAAACCTCATCTAAACAATGTAAGGAAATTACATAAAATAATTTAATGCATCCTGAGTGTTTATTTGGTCCAGAAACAGTATAAATTGTCTAAATGAGACCATAAATGATGTTGTAAATATGTCCACAATGGCCACATTTGAACTAGTTTTTAACCTTGTACGAAGAGGGTCCATGAACGTCCAGATCGGACGTCCAGAACACGTCAAAAAAAGACATCATAAAAACTTTCATTCTGGCTCCTCAGTGGACGTCTTTTCAACGTCCGACTTTTGTGACAAAGATGTTGAAAAGACGTGTTTTGGACATCATTTTGCTCAGTGATGAAAGAGCGAGCGGAGCGTAATATTCAGAAATCCGATTACCTCTCCGCTCGAGCTCTGATCGGAACAAAGCATGACAAACTCGAACTTTATTTTATTTTCTCTGTAGCTTGAACACTCAGTACATTAGGCATAAGAGCGTTAGTTAACGCTGTCCATCGATGCCCATTTTATTTCACGTTTTTAAGTACAATGTCATGTTAGTCCACAGCCCCCCACCAGGGGGTGCTGATGCTATGACGAGGGGGGCTGCACCCCCACAGCACCCCCCTTCCCGCCAGTCTGAACCTCTGCACATGTTTTATTGATTCTGTTCATGTTTCAGTGCTGAGAAGAGAAATGTTTTAAACAACCAAATGAATGCACTATATTAATATTTAGTTGTGGAACGAACATTTAAACATGCATGGAAAATGTGTAGTGATGTGCATTTAAACCAGTGAAAATTACCCCTTAAAATATGAAGTTTTCAACAAATAACCTTAATTTCCATCTTTTCCTCTCAGGAAGCATCACATTTCAGAAGAAAGTCATATAAATTGTTCCAAAACAATGACATGCAGAAATGGCATAATTTGAATATGTAGGGCACAAGAGGGCGCTATGGTCACTAATGAAATAATGAAAGTGAAAGTAAGTGTTGACATATACTGCAAAATCTGGGAAAACATTAACAATAAAAAGATTCCAATACAAACTCCTATGTGTGTTACAAATTAGTTAAATTATTCAAAACGAAATATTTATAATAAATACTCTAGTCTAAAATATTTTTTCAGCAAATGTAGCCAAATAGATATAGTAGAAAAAATACTACTTTTCTTTATCTTATGGTATCTTATGATTATGTGTTATTGCACAAAAATATCAAAGTATGAATGGCCGATGCAGAGCATAAAAGTGCAGCGTTATGACTTTACTAACACTGTATAACTTTATGACTGTCGTATGGTTGTTTGGATCGGCTGAGTTGATTAAGAGTGTTAAGACAGTTGAGAGTACAAGTGTAGTGCAAGTGAGATGTGTGTGGTTGCAAGAGTGAGGAGCTTTATGCTGTTTTAAGAAACTAATGTTTAAATTCATGTGCCGGCTTAATGGGTCACAAAATGAAATAATAATGGGCTTAACTAACATACGGCTAAGTGCCACACGTTCTCAACCCCGTATGTGGAAACACTGGTATCACTGTCTCCTGTAACAATGATTCTCTTTTTAAATTATTATTATTATTTTGTGTAGGTATGCGTGTATGCATGTGCGTTTATGGATATATATTTATGTGTTGTTGTGAGTAAGATTTGGACCTTGAGTCTGTAATAAAAGTTTTGATTGATTGAGTACATTTGACTGAAAATACATCGAGCGTCAGTCGGTCAGTCAGTGACATCTGAGGGAAAAACTCGCTGATTTACTTCAGTCACGCATTGTTTTAGGTAAAAATCTTACCCCGTTTACTCCAAAAAAATCGTAAGAATTTTATAAACATATTTAACCCATAAACGGATCCGAAGTCAAAATTTGTGGAACACTGAAATATTTTCTTCCGGAAAGAAACTCGCTGGGCTTCAGCGCGTGTTATATATGACATCACCTGTTGTGGTCATTTTCAGGACTCTCGTCCCGGAGAGAGATTTTGGCACACATCCCACGTTGCTCAACGGGGTCATATTAGTCTATAACAGCTGAGATATTCTCCGCTAAATGAAGTGCATTCAGATCTTACCCAGGACCTCTACTAAGAAGTAACCGTGGTGTTTATACAGAGCAAGCACTACAACAGGCCATCACTATTCAACAGGGAACTGTGTGAAGGTGTTTGCACGGCTTAGTTAAATGTTATATGTATAAATACAGTTTTTACAAATTTGGCTATTTTGGACATTCCTGAAATAAATGTGAATATATATACACATGTTGTTACATTACTTGCCTTTTACTTTTAGAGATTAAAAACTATAGTTTTATAGTTCTGGGGCAAAACGCCCCCTTTGTACAAAAATATTTTCAGTCAAAATACGAATTAATTATGAAGGTTGAGCATTTTTAATATGTGCTAAATAACTCCAGCCATAGTCACTCAAAACTGTGATGGCACTTCTAGTCACATTTCTGTTTTGTTTCACAGTAATGTCACATTTTCCCCACCCGACCCTGAGAGTAACATTAGTTGGCCGGAGTCCGTCAGACGGTGTCGCTACTTAGCGGTGCAAGTTGAGCCATGAGTTGACATGATTTATATCATAGGTTTAGCTTATATTAGGCTGTATATTATATTATAGAGTACATTTCCTGAAATCTACATATTCATCTTTATTTTCTTAAAACCGACTTTTATGACAAGTAGATACTCGTTTCGGGTACTTGTCACTATTTAATGTACTATTTTTATTTTTGTTTATATTATTCTGCAATTGATTTTACATTGTATTTATTATTGCTATTGTTATTATTATTATACCACTTGTGATTATCAATCTATTAGTAGCCATTCTGCATTACCTGAAAGACATTTATTAGGCTTTTAAAAATATAACAACTTTTAATTGCAGTGAACAATATTGACATAAACCCTTATAATAAATGCCACATTTACCTATAAAATATTAAAAATAACCCAATAAAATTACCCTGCAGGCTGCATTTGGGTTAAAAAATATAGATAGGCCTATTGTTAGGGTGGGGCAGAGACAACAGGAACCCAAGAGCAGATCAACTGAAAACAGGATTTATTGTCCAAACAGGTTGAAGGAACACAATACAAAACAAAATAAATTGGTAGCCGAGCCACCAAGTAAGGGAGCGAGACAGAGGCGAAATCCAATGGACAGGCTGAGGTCAAAACCAGTAGCAGACCAACCGTTTCAGGGAAAAAGCCAAGGCAATAATCCAGGACGAGAGCAGGGGGTCACAAACCGGTTGAGGAAGCTGAGATGAGATAGGGAACAGGAACTAGGCAAATAAAACAGCAAAACAAAATAAATAATCAGACAAGGCTTTAAAGGGTCTAGAAGCAATCAAAACAATACTTTCAGGCAAGGGGACAGTGGTGAAACGGACGGAAACCAAGACACACTGACAAAGAAACAAAAGAAAGAGAGAAGCATAAGTAGTGGAGAAAATCAGTGCAGAAAATGAGAAACAGGTGTGTGAGCACTGAGAGTGAGAGCACTAATTAGGATAGGATTCAGCTGTGATGGTAGAGTGAAGTGAACTGACAATCAAGACACAAGATAAACACAGCAGAAAGGCTGAAGATCAAACCAGAGTCCTGACAGTACCCCCCGCCCCAGGAACGCCACCAGGCTTCCAAGGACGAGGAGTGGATCGATGGTATTCCTCAATAAGAGAACGGTCCAGAATGTCCCGGGTCGGGACCCAACATCTCTCCTCCGGACCGTACCCTTCCCAATCGACCAGGTACTGGTATCCTCTGCCCCGACGCCTGGAATCCAGAATCTTCCTAACAGTGAAGGCGGGGGAGCCATCAACCATCAAGGGGGGAGGGGGGGGGTTTGAAGGGATGGAGGGAGATGAAGAGGGGGAACGAATAAAAGGTTTGACACAAGACACATGAAACACCGGGTGCACTCGACGAAGGGAATGCGGGAGCCGAAGCCGAACCGCCACCGGGCTGACCACCTTAACAATGGGGTATGGCCCAATGAACCGTGGTGCCAACTTCTTGGATGGCACCTTAAGGGGCAGGTCCTTGGTGGAGAGCCACACCTTTTGTCCACAAACATATCTGGGTGCCTCAGCCCGACGGCGGTCCGCCAATCTCTTGGTGCGGTCCCTAGTTCTTAGTGCTTCCCTGGCCCTCCTCCAGGTTCGCCGGCACCGATTGATAAACGCCTGAACTGAGGGAACCGCAGCTTCAGGACCCTGTGAAGGAAACAGAGGAGGTTGGTACCCAAGACAGCAAGAAAACGGGGATAACCCAGTAGACGACACCGGCAAGGTGTTGTGAGCATACTCAACCCACGTAAGCTGCTGGCACCAGGAAGAAGGGTTATGAGAGGCCAGACAGCGGAGAGCCCTCCCGAGGTCCTGGTTCGCACGCTCGGTCTGGCCGTTGGTTTGTGGATGGAATCCTGACGACAAACTAGCGGTAGCGCCAATCTGTCGACAGAACTCCCTCCAGAAATGGGAGATGAACTGGGGCCCCCGGTCGGAGACCACGTCCTCCGGAAGACCATGGATCCGAAAGACGTGGTCGACGACCTTCTGGGCGGTCTCCTTGGCTGAGGGGAGTTTGGGAAGGGGAATGAAGTGGACCGCCTTGGAAAAGCGATCCACTACAGTAAGGACAACCGTATTGCCACTGGACTCTGGTAACCCTGACACAAAGTCCAGCGCAATGTGGGACCAGGGACGGGAGGGAACGGGAAGGGGTTGGAGCAAACCAGCGGGTACAGAATTAGAGGACTTGTTTTGGGCACAGACCGAGCAAGCGACTACAAAACCACGGACATCCCCCCCCATGCCAGGCCACCAGAAACGCTGGCGAATGGAAGCCAACGTTCTCCTTACTCCCGGGTGGCAGACCAGCCTGGAAGAGTGGCCCCACTCCATAACCCCCGGCCGAACCGACTCCGGAACGAACAGCAGGCCCGGCGGGACCCTCTCTGGTACCTCAGCCCCCGACTGGGCCTGCCTGACGCGTCTATCGATGTCCCAGGTGACGGACCCCACCACACGGCCTGGAGGGAGGATGGTGTCTGGAGGGGCTGCGTCCTCCGGGACAGGAAACTGACGAGAGAGCGCATCAGGCTTGACATTTTTAGAGCCTGGCCGGTAAGACAGGGTAAAATAAAAGCGACCGAAGAAAAGTGCCCAGCGAGCCTGCCTGGAATTCAACCGTTTGGCGGTCTGGATATACTCCAAGTTCCGGTGATCAGTCCAAACCAGAAAAGGCTCTGCTGCACCCTCCAACCAGTGGCGCCACTCCCCCAAAGCCAGCCGCACTGCCAACAGCTCACGGTTGCCGATGTCGTAGTTCCGTTCTGTGGGAGACAATCGGTGAGAGCAGTATGCACAAGGGTGCAATTTGTTGTCAAGGGAAGATCGCTGGGAAAGAACCGCTCCGACACCTATCTCTGATGCATCAACCTCCACAATGAACTGCCGGGTGGGGTCTGGAGTAATTAATATAGGGGCGGATGAAAACCTCTTCTTGAGTTCATCAAAGGCCGCCTGAGCGGACGAGGACCAGCAAAACGGCGTCCTTGTGGAGGTTAACGCAGTCAGAGGGGCCGCCACCTGGCCAAAATTACGGATAAACCGCCTGCAAAAATTAGCAAACCCAATAAAACTTTGTAGTGATTTTCGATTGCCAGGTGTGGGCCAGTCGGAGACGCCTCTTACCTTAGCGGGATCCACACAAATCCCCTCCACCGAGACGATGTGTCCCAAGAACGGAACCGACTGGTTGTGGAAGGAGCACTTCTCCGCCTTAGCAAACAGTTGATTCTCCAGCAGCCGCTGCAGCACCCGTCTGACGTGCTGAATGTGTACCTGGAGTGAACGAGAAAAGATCAAGATGTCATCCAGATACACAAAGACAAACTTGTTGATCATGTCTCTCAGCACGTCATTGACGAGTGCCTGGAAGACGGCTGGGGCGTTAGTCAAACCGAAGGGAAGAACCCGGTATTCGAAGTGCCCCGTGGGGGTGTTAAAGGCCGTCTTCCACTCGTCCCCCTCCCTGATCCGAACCAAATGGTATGCGTTGCGGAGATCCAGCTTCGTGAAGAACCTTGCCCCCTGCAGGATCTCGAAGGCCGACGACATCAACGGCAGGGGGTACCGGTTCTTTATGGTGATGTCGTTCAGCCCCCGATAATCAATGCAGGGGCGCAAAGAACCATCCTTCTTCACGAAGAAGAACCCCGCCCCCGCCGGAGAGGAAGAAGGACGAATAATGCCGGCCACCAGAGACTCTGATAGATATTTCTCCATGGCCGCTCGTTCGGGGGCAGACATGGAGAACAACCGCCCCTTAGGCGGAGAAGTGCCAGGAAGAAGGTTGATGGCGCAATCATAGGGACGGTGCGGAGGAAGAGATGCGGCCCGGGAGTGGCTGAAGACCGCCCTCAGATCGTGGTAGACCTCAGAAACTCTGGAAAGATCGATCGGCTCCTCCTGCAACACAGGGACAGAGGAGACAGGAGACAAGGCAGACACAAGACAATGGGCATGGCAATGTGGACTCCATGATAAGATAGTGCTCTCAGACCAGTTTATGTGAGGATTGTGAGTGGTTAACCAGGGGTGACCAAGGATCACGGGCGTGAGGGGTGAGTGACAAACAAAAAACACTATTTCTTCTCGGTGATTACCAGAGGTGATAAGCTCTAAAGGAACAGAGGTCTGAGAAATAGTGGTCAGTACCCTGCCATCTAAGGCAAGAGCAGTAAGAATAGGAGAGAGAGACTGAAAAGAAATGCCTCTTTTTGAGGCCCAAGAAAAATCAATAAAATTCCCTTCGGCCCCCGAATCGATGAGGGCAGAGAGTTGGTGGACAGCACCTTTATGAATGACTGAGGCTGGAAGCATGGAGCGAGAACCAGTGGATGGGGTGGTGGAAGTAGCGCTCGACAGTATCCCCACGTTTACTGGCGAGCGTTGGCTTTTGTCGGGCAGGAAGAAGCAAAATGTCCGGGTCGACCACAATAAAGACATAGTCCCTTGGACAGGCGTTTCTGTTTCTCCTCTGCAGACAAACGGTACGTGCCCAACTGCATAGCTTCCGGAGCGGATGGATGGTCTGGAGCAGCTGACATGGAGGAGGTAGGTGTGAGGTTGACTAATGATGGGGATGGAGGGAACCGAACTCTCCTACGAAGATCCCGACGGTTGTCTAAGCGAATGGCCAGGTCAACAAGATCATCCAGGTGTTCAGGAAGTTCACGGCCATATACCTCATCCTTTATGTCGTCCTCCAGCGCCTCCGTAAACCTGGCCACCAGTGCTGCTTCATTCCACATACTTGAGGCCGCGAGGGTGCGGAACTCAACGGCGAAGTCCGCCACTGAGCGTCTCCCCTGACGCAAAGCTGCCAACAGCCGCGATGCCTCCTTACCGAGCGCTGAGCGGTCAAATATCTTGACAAATTCTGCCTTGAAGCTGAAAAAGTCCTCGCAGCACGCTGCCTCTGCAGCCCAGACGGAAGTGGCCCATTCCCGGGCCCGACCAGCGAGAAGGGAGATGACGAACGCCACTCTGGCAGTGTCTGAGGCATACGTGAGGGGTTGCAGGGAAAAAAAAAAATCACCTCACATTGAATCATAAATGCACGACACATTGTAGGCTCACCGGAATAAATGGGATACGTGGGACACGTGATACGTGGTTCGGGAGTGACAAGAGGGCGTTCGATGACCGGTGACACAGGGTTGCGATCGATCTGCATCCGGCGAATAGTCTCTGTAAGTTCAGTGACCTGGTTGACTAGCGAGTCCATGGTTTGATGAGCGGCCACCAGCTCCCCTTGATGCTGTCCTAGTAGCACACCCTGGGCCTCCACAGCTGAGCGTAGCTGAGACTGATCTGCTGGGTCCATCCTGGTCAGTGTGTACTGTTAGGGTGGGGCAGAGACAACAGGAACCCAAGAGCAGATCAACTGAAAACAGGATTTATTGTCCAAACAGGTTGAAGGAACACAATACAAAACAAAATAAATTGGTAGCCGAGCCACCAAGTAAGGGAGCGAGACAGAGGCGAAATCCAATGGACAGGCTGAGGTCAAAACCAGTAGCAGACCAACCGTTTCAGGGAAAAAGCCAAGGCAATAATCCAGGACGAGAGCAGGGGGTCACAAACCGGTTGAGGAAGCTGAGATGAGATAGGGAACAGGAACTAGGCAAATAAAACAGCAAAACAAAATAAATAATCAGACAAGGCTTTAAAGGGTCTAGAAGCAATCAAAACAATACTTTCAGGCAAGGGGACAGTGGTGAAACGGACGGTAACCAAGACACACTGACAAAGAAACAAAAGAAAGAGAGAAGCATAAGTAGTGGAGAAAATCAGTGCAGAAAATGAGAAACAGGTGTGTGAGCACTGAGAGTGAGAGCACTAATTAGGATAGGATTCAGCTGTGATGGTAGAGTGAAGTGAACTGACAATCAAGACACAAGATAAACACAGCAGAAAGGCTGAAGATCAAACCAGAGTCCTGACACCTATAAAACAAAATGCAGCGAAGTTTCAGAGAAGAATGAAAAGTTCCTCTAAATGAA
The DNA here is from genome assembly GCA_030578275.1 of Meda fulgida. Classification (NCBI taxonomy): domain Eukaryota; kingdom Metazoa; phylum Chordata; class Actinopteri; order Cypriniformes; family Leuciscidae; genus Meda; species Meda fulgida. Next base: position 40,639,349 of record CM060618.1, read on the forward strand.
CTCAAAAGTCTTCAGTAAAAATATCATTGATGGGTTTGGCTGCTCATGAATCCGAGGATCAGTTTCTGCCTGTAACATAAAATCATATTCTAAACAATGACATGCTTTGTAATAGTCAAGAAAGAGACTAATACAGAGACAGATCGTGTTATCATGGCGGTCTTGTTTCCTGGAAACGCGGAAGTGTTTTATATTTTAATTCTCTTTTATTTGTTGTGTGTGTGTGTGTGTGTTTGTGTGTGTGTGTGTGTGCTGTAGTTGTGAGTTGTAAAGGTTATGAACATGATTGCTCCGTGTTCGCTGGAATACACCGACGCGCAGATTCTTCCACTCTATAAACTGATGATTGTTTGATCAGGATTTCTCTTTGCCGTGTGGGAGTTTCTCTTGAAACACACGTGGTTTAAAACTTTCCACGTATGCCAGCATGATGAAACTTTGCTTCATTACCCCGGATTTCCACCAACTGCAGAATGGCTGCGTGTCGGCTCCGTACTCCGCCGTCCTTCAATACACACCAGGTCCGGATTTGTTGCGGAACGGCTGCGGCCATGACGGACATTTGTGAGAGAAAAAAAAACATATACAGACTAACGTTAATTAGCATGACCAGACATGAGAAAATCTAGCAAAGAAACGAATGAGACGACAGATCAAAGGAAAATAAACAGGTGTGCGACGGTTACAGAAAAAAATAATCTCTGTGCGTTTCCAAAAAAAGTAAAAAACATGAACGTGCAACAAGTACGCGCTGAAGTCGCTGCCTGTTCAAGGAGTGTTGAACTCAATTACTCATCATTAAAGCCATTATGGATTATAACTTTTAGCATAAAGGTAAATATTTGTCATACCTGGCCAGATGATGTTCAAATAAATGTCACATTAGACAAGGAAGTTGTAGGTTGTGTTTGTATAATTCCGTATCTTATTTAGCTGAGGTAAATTAAACGCAACTCTCTCGTATCCTTGCTTGACGGTGAATGAGATGGCCCAGTGGTTGGTTGAGATTAAAAAGACTGAGTTCTGTGTTTGCTGGGTTCCCTGTTTGTACTAGTTCAGTGTGAGTGGGTAAGCTCGCAGAAATCACACACTGTTCCCGGCTTTAGGGGACATCCCCTGTTGAGGGACTTTCCAATCGTCTCTGCAAACAGCTTTTAGCCACAAACTAAGTTTTACAACAAAACAACTTACAGTCAACAAGAGTCTCTGTGCAGCGGGTCGGTAGACGCACCACAGGGTCAGCCCCATAAAGAGAAACACCAGCAACGTCTTTTCGCTTTTGCGTAACTCATGCAGTACAGGGCAGTAGTGCAATTATAATGTTTGATAACCACAAAGACTAAATGCTGGTTGCTGTATGTTAAATTAAATACTGGCGTTGATTTAATATTCCAACTTCCCTCACCTTACGCCGCCTTCACACTGGCAGTTGAAATCAGCTCCGTAATTCGCAATACGCCCCCAGCAGACGTCGTACTACACCGCGAAAAGCATCGGAAGTAGAACAAAAATGGCAGAGAGATTAGAAAGGTTGATTTTGTCCGTGTCAGAATGTACGATTATGTATGATCTCTCTGATGAGGGCTACAGAGATATTAATAGGAAGGCTGCTGCGTGGAGGAAAGTCGCTCAGGACGTTGAGATGTCAGGTCGGCTAAAAAATGTGATATTTAGTGCTATGTCAATAGTCCGATGTCTGTCACTGTGCGCAACGATACAGAAAACTTTTCCGTCTACAAATTCCCTTCATTTACCATGGATTTACTGTATAGCCTATTATATTATTTCCACCATGAAATGTGGGATATACATATTGAATTGTATTATATTACAGTTTTTACTAACTGCTTACACACATTTTCAAAACTAAGTCTCCTTTTTTCAAAACTCTACACACAATTCTCAAAACTGCACACACAAAATGCAAAATGATCACTAAGATCATCTGACAGCAATAGTCAAAGTAAATATGTCTAAATGAGACCACAAATGATGTTGAAAATATGTCCACAATGGCCACATTTGAACTAGTTTTTAACCTTGTATGAAGAGGGTCCATGAACGTCCAGATCGGAAGTCCAGAACACGTCAAAAAAAGACGTCATAAAAACTTTCATTCTGGCTCCTCAGTGGACGTCTTTTCAACGTCCGACTTTTGTGACAAAGACATTGAAAAGACGCCTTTTGGACATCATTTTGCTCAGTGGGTTACTGTTGTATACATTAGCATACAACAAAACTATAAACATTTACGTAAACCAAAACTATATTCTTTACAGTAGAATACAGTAAATTGTGTGTTGGGTCCCGGTCCAGGAATTGGCAGGGGGGGGGGGGGTGCAGTCCCCAGTGCTAAGCTTCATCTCTTCTCTGAGCTGGGTCTGGCCACAATACTTCAGCGTATTGGCAACAGAGGCAACCTCTATATCCCCACATGCGTCCTCCATTGTCTGGAGAAGCGGCATGTGGGCATAGGGTTGGCGATCATACACTTTCCAGCGCCAGGCTGAGAAGAATTCCTCTATGGGATTTAGAAAAGGTGAATATGGAGGTAGGTACAAAACTACAAATTGTGGATGGGTGGCAAACCAGTTTTGGACCAGAACAGCCCGGTGAAAACTAACATTGTCCCACACAACCACAAATCTAGCAGGCTCCTGATCTGGATCAGGCACAAGCATTGTGTGAATTGCATCCAGAAAAGTGAGTATATGGCCGGTGTTGTACGGACCCAGTGTGGCATTGTGATGGAGGACCCCGTTTTGAGTGATGGCAGCACATATGGTTATATTACCCCCACGCTGTCCAGGGACATTGGTAATTGCCCTCTGTCCTATTACATTTCGTCCACGGCACCTGGTTTTGGTGAGGTTGAAGCCAACCTCATCCACATAAATAAATTTGTGGCGAATTACATTGGCATCCATCTCCAATACTCTCTGTAACAGACAAAATTATATACAGATGAGTAAATATGGTATGTCTGAAGAACTGGAAGTAGTGTTGCATACATACCTCTACAAAGTCATGTCGCAGATTCTTGACTGTCAGAGTTTCTCTCAAATGGCACCTTGTAAAGTTGTTTCATCGTCACTTGGTGCCGTTGGAGGATGCGTTGTATGGTCGACAGACTTACAGCATTGATGTTGTTGAATATGGTGTCATTATTCAAGATATGCTCTCTTATCTCTCGAATCCTAATTGTATTGTTGGCCAAAACCATATTTATAATTGCAGTCTCTTGTACATCTGTAAACAAGCATCCTCGTCCTCCATGATGTCTTTGCCTTTCCACTCTGTACAGAATTAAAACAGTATGTGTTCAGCACAGGAACTGGAAATCATTTACAAAAAAAAGGTAGTACAGCATGATAACCAACCTCATTCATTCAATGCAGTGCAGTAAATGGATGGCTTAGAGTTACAAATGTTTATGCAATACTATGTAGTCATACGTATTTTACAGTACATTACTATAATGCTAAAATAGTCATTAGATAGTTGCATGCCTGTTCTCATTTCTGAAGGTTCGAATTATGGACGCCACTGTAAATCGACTCAAGTTGGGCTCAGTCCAGCCTCTCTCATGGTCAAACCGTGGTTGATTTTATGATCAACAAGTGTTGCCCTAATCTCATCAGAGATGGCTCTCCTTCCTTCTCTTATTTGCCCTCCTCTTCCCCTTCCCCTTCCCCTTCCTCCTCCCTCCTCCTCCTCCTCCTCCTCGTCGTCGTCGTCGTCGTCGTCCTCGTCCCCTGCCTCTTCCTCCTACTCCTCTTGCTCTCTGTTCATTGTTCGCATCCATTGTTCAAAACAGAATCTGACCTTTGACCTATTTATAGGCCTATCTATACTAAAGTAAAACAGTGATTGGTTAGTGAGCAGTTAAGCAATTAGTGTTTGCACATGTGAGGAGTGTGTCTGTGTGACCTGGTGAATAAGTGTAGCATTTTGATTGGTTGTGTTTGGAAAAGGAAAGCAAGTCACTTCCCAATAGATCTTTGTGTTTTAGGTAGAGAATTGTGTGTAGTGTTTTAAAAAAAGTGTTTTATGCAATTGAAAACTGAGTCAAAGGCTGAGAAATAGCTTATGGTTTTGAAGATTTGGCATGTAGTTTTGCACTTTGAGTGAGAGATTTCAAAAATCGTGTGACATGAAAAGATTTTGTGTGTAAGCAGTTGGTAAAAACTGTATTAATGTAGGCAATGTATTAAAGGACTAATGCAATATAATTACAGTATTTAATGTATTTAGGCTACTGTTTTTCATACAAATACCATAGAAACCATACAGTTACATTTTGCCATGATAGTGAAGTGCTATAGGCTATGCATGGTTTTATCTGTGGTTATCATGATCTAAATGCATGATACTGGATGACCAATGGTTAATTTGAATAAAACTCAAACAGTCAGAATATTACATTTTACCAAATAAAAATAAGGTTGTTACTTTTTTTAAAACAGATGTTACTGTTTTTACTAATGAACATAAATTTAACATAGTAAATCTGCATCTAACTCAGGATAATACTACTGTCAACTCACTGTCAAATATGCGTTTCGACACAAAACATGTAATATTAATATTGCAGCCTGCGCTGCCAACTGTGCTTTAAGATACATGCAATCAAAGTTAGGCAACACAAACCTGTAAACTTGAAAGAAATAAAGAAATGTGCTAAACATTGTCTGTGCTTTTCGGTGGAGGATGTAAGAAAAAAGTGGAGGGACCTCCGTGATGCCTATGTTCGGTATAGGAGGGAGGACCAGTCCAGGCGGGTAAGCGGGGCTGCTGCCTCTCAGAAAAGGCCCTGGCGTTAAGCCCAGATTATGTCCTTCCTCCTGCCGTTCATCACACCACGGAGGACAACCTCCAACCTCACTGAGACAGAGGGAGAGACCCAGGAGGGAGAGGGAGAGACCCAGGAGGGAGAGGTCTCGCAGGAGAGAGAGGGAGAGAATCAGGAGGGAGAGGGAGAGACCCAGGAGGGAGAGACCCAGGAGGGAGAGGGAGAGACCCAGGAGGGAGAGGTCTCACAGGAGAGAGAGGGAGAGAATCAGGAGAGAGAGGGAGAGACCCAGTAGGGAGAGGGAGAGACCCAGGAGGGAGAGGTCTCACAGGAGAGAGAGGGAGAGAATCAGGAGGGAGAGGGAGAGACCCAGGAGGTAGAGGGAGAGACCCAGGAGGGAGAGGTCTCACAGGAGAGAGAGGGAGAGAATCAGGAGGGAGAGGAAGAGACCCAGGAGGGAGAGGGAGAGACCCAGGAGGGAGAGGGAGAGACCCAGGAGGGAGAGGTCTCACAGGAGAGAGAGGGAGAGAATCAGGAGGGAGAGGGAGAGACCCAGGAAGGAGAGGGAGAGACCCAGGAGGGAGAGGTCTCACAGGAGAGAGAGGGAGAGAACCAGGAAAGAGAGAGAGTCACAGATCACACACAGGAGAGCGTGCGCCCACACGAAACAGAGGGCACACCAGACCTGTCAGGTGAGCGCAGGCATAGGCGGCGGGTTGTCTCTGCAAGCCCCTCAGCGTTTGAGCAAATGATTGCGACTGCTATCGAATCTGCCAATCAACCACCGACACAGGAGAAAGACCCAGACCAGGCCTTCTTGGACAGCCTGCTCCCCGCCCTAAAAAGGATGTCCATTCAACAAAACGCTGCTACGAAGCTGAAAATGCACCACCTGATATATGAAACTGAATTTGAGTGTAAGTATTTTGCTGTGAAAAATTCTACACACTGGCATTGATAATGTGTAACATGCTGCCATCTCACCTTATTCATTTTTATTTGTTTTTTTGTTTTTCAGAATCTGGTGGAGCTGAACGCGCGCACACACACACACACACACAGACAGACAGACACACACTCACCCACTAATGACACTCACAGACAGACAGACACACACACACACACACACAATAATACAAATTATTAAACACAATAATAAAGTTCACTTTAACTATTATTCAGTACTGTGGTAATTTTGATTTAGTTAAATGAAATGACACAACACTGACATGGAATTGCAATTTATGACATTGTGGTTGGCCCTTAAAAGGGCCTTTTGGTCTGTGATTATGACACAGGATCATGTCGGTGGACACCTCCCACAGAGGAAAAGTAGGTTGTGTAGGCCTCTCTGACACGAACAGCCTCCGCGCTGGAATTATTGGCACCTTGTCGGATGACACTGGGCAAGACAACACTGGGGGGTGGGTTGGGCGCTCGATTCTCCCTTGGTCTATAGGGGCGTGTTGGGGCATCACGGCGAAGAAGGTTGTAAAGGACACAGGTTGCCTTCACGCACACCTCCACATTGTGTGGATGCTGCCACATCACTCGATGGTGGACCCTGAACCTGGCTGCCAGCACACCAAAGGCTTGCTCTACTACCATTCTTGTCCGAGACATGCAATAGTTGAACATCCGACGGCGTCTGCAGAGGTTCCTTCCAGGATATGGACGCATCAGGTGACGTCGCAACGGGAAGGCTTCGTCCCCCACAAAGGTGTGAGGAAGTGGCCCGAGATCAACTGCTCCAGGGATGATGGCATCTGGTGGGACTCCCAAGGTGCCTTCCTGGAGAGCGCGACCAAAGGCAGACTCCCTCAGTGTGCCTCCATCACTCCCGTGACCATAGGCACCCACATCAATAATGCGGAAGCAGAGGTTGGCATCTACAACCGCAAGGAGCACAATGGAGAAGGTCCCATTATAATTTAAAAAAAAGGGAGCCTGAATTGGGTGGTGTCACGATCCTCATATGCTTCCCATCAATGGCCCCTACAAAATTGGGGAAGTCACGGTTGACCCAGAACTGCTCTGCAATATCCTGCCAATCACTCTCCTTTGGCACAGGCATGTACACATCCACTAGCTCCTCCCAGATAACCTTGGCCACCTCAGGCACAATGAGAGATACAGTGCTCCAGCCCACTCGGAAGCGGTAGGAGAGGGAGTGATAGGAGTCACCAGTCGCCAGGTGTCTGAAAGAACATAAATAAAATATTAATAATAACAACACATACATTTTTTGGCGGATACATTTCTAGATAAACAAGGACATCTTATATGTTTAGGGGCGAAAATAAGAATATTAAATAGTTTTTAGCGTAATAGAAAATACAGTTAACAAAATAGACTATAATATTGAAATAACCAAATGACTTGATGATGAAAAAGAAACTCACCGGAGACAGATGGCTAGGCGTTCTGTCGGACAAATACATCTCCGAAGCCGGGTGTTGATTGTCTTGATCCGTGGAGCAACACGGTGGAGGATTTCGTCAAACTGACAGCGCAACAGCCTGAAATACTCCCTGAAATCCTCACCGTTGTTCAGACGCAGCTCACCGACCAGACGGTGAGACTCTCCATATTGATTTCTCTCCGCCAGGTAGTATTTCACCCACACGGATCTCTTATTTTTCTGCTTGCGTCTCCAGTATAGGAGAGCACCAGCAAGTGCATTGACCAGCCGACGATTTGCCATCATTGCATTTTCTGTCTGTATGTGAATGAGCGGGGTGAGGGAAAATGGCCACAATATTTAATTATAGCCATTTTAATTATTTAATTATAGCCTACATTTTTAATTGTATAACTGCCCTAATAACATTATAAAATCCTGAAAATAAAAAAATGACATGACAACTTATCGTTATAAAATCATTTATTTTACTAAAAGTTAAGAATTCAGGTTTGTTTATCAGTACCATAGCAACGCTTAACTTCCGCTGGAAATGATGTTTTATAAACAAGGTTCGGGAGGAGCACGTTCAAATAAATCATTCCAATCAACTCGTCACCAAACTATTACATGTCTACCCTATCAGCACGAGAGTAAGCATATATAAATATCCACTGTCAATTCACCTAACATTCCTTGACAGTTTCAGCATCCCTCCACCACCCCGACTCCTCACTCCTGGCTCATTCTTCCACAGTCAGGAACGGGGGGAGTACTGTGATTTCGGGCCACATACCGAGCCCGGAGCCTTCTCCTCAGACAGCACGCCAAATATGCATTTATTCTATCTGACTTATTTGTAAGTGTGAACTCGTGAATTGTCGGATAGGAACTGTCCGTAGCTTTTCGCAAGAGTTTTTCAAATTTTTTGAACGCATCCAGATGACCAACGGACACGATTTTCTACGCACCGCACTCGTTCGGACCCGTTTCGGACCCATTCGCATGCGGTCTGCGAATCTCCGCCGTATCGCAGCTGATTTCAACTGCAAGTGTGAAGGCGGCGTTAATGAAATGTGGATCATTCCTTGCTCCATCTCTCTCTGCATCTGATTGAGAATCTATTTAATAAAGTTTGATGAATTATACATTTTTTCACACCATTACATCTGCTGTCATTCCTTCTCATGATCCACACGATACATTTCCATGGTTTCCTTCAATCTTCTGCCGTTCTTGAACATGTCCTGAATCACTCACGCACTCACACACGCGCTTCTCTTCTGTTTCACCCTCACAAACTCCAGCTTCATGTTCCTCAACTTTAAACTTTCCTTCTCCCATTAAAGTGCTTCCACATGAGCTATTTCTCTAGAAAAGTACAATAATTCAGTGTGAAGTTGAGTGAACAATTCAAGAAAATGTTATCTTGAGTCACTCGTGAATGAGTGCTTTTTATTCAAACGCAAGGAAGCCAATGCCAGTGAGAGATCAGCCGACATCAGCCAATGAGCAGTGAGATCAGCCAACATCAGCCAATGAGCAGTGAGATCAGTCAATGAGCAGAGTGCAATGAAATGAACGAGTGCAAATGCAGAAGTTAGCCATTAAAATGCCTCTAAATGAACTCAAATGTCTTCAGTAAAAATATCATTGATGGGTTTGGCTGCTCATGAATCCGAGGATCAGTTTCTGCCTGTGTGATAAAATCATATTCTAAATAATCAAATGCTTTGTAATAGTCAAGAAAGAGCCTAATACACATAGCTAGACAGATGGTGGAGTTAGATAACGGAGTGTGTAGGCGCACATGTTCCAGGAGTGTTTTAAAGAGCTGTGTTTCGCACAGAGGAATAATTTATCCAGTTGAACTTCCGACTTTCGTTCTTGATTAATAAAAACATTCTTGGCAAAAGCTTTCACTCTCTTCCAGTGCAGCTGAGATTGTGATTAAATGTCGTGTAATAACGTGAAGAAAAGCATTTTCTTAATAATCGGCTCTTCCTGGATCCCGGGGCGGCACTGCTTTATTTTCTATATTTGTTTTATACTTTAATTCTCTTTCATGTGTTGTGTGTGTGTGTCACGATTTATGAATTCGCTGTCTCCTTTCTTGTCTCGGGTGTGTGGGTTGGACGAGGTCGCTGATCACTGCCACTGGTCCGGATCCAGGCCGTATCCAGATCTGACTATGAGCTTTGCCTGGACCGGATGACAACGCAGTGCTGAAGTGCCAACTAGCCTCTCCCTATGGAGGATCCCTTTCCCACTCTACAGATAAAATGTTGTGATTCCGGTTCGCGTACCCACCCCGAAGTGATAAAATAAAACAAAATTCTGTATCAAATTACAGTTACTGTAAATCCGGCCTCTAGTTCATAAACGCCAGAGGAGAACTGGCCCCCGACTGAGCCTGGGTTCTCCCAAGGTTTTTTTTTCTCCAGTAGGTCACCTGATGGAGTTTTAGGACACCAGTAGGTCACCTGATGGAGTTTTTCGGTTCCTTGCCACTGTTGGCTTTGGCTTGTTCAGTTGGGGATATTCAAAATAATTAACCAAGCATTAATACCATTGATCAGCCCTACCAAACGTGGATGTTTTTTCACTAAGAAACAAACATTGTTATGTTATTTGATTGATATTGTGAAGCTGCTTTGATGCAATTTATATTGTGAAAAGCGCTATATAAATACACTTGACTTGACTTGACTTGACTGGTCAGTCACCCGCCGCGTCTGATCAGCACGCCAGCTGCAGCTGATCAGCGAACCCGATATAGTCCCTCTGTTTTCTCCTTGTCTTTGTCAGATCGTTGTTGGATGTTCCATGTATCCTGCCTGTCTCCAGTTCCCGTTTTGACCTGCCAGTTTCATCGGTTCTGCACTCCTGCACTTCGTTCCGTCAGCTACCTGTTATCCAGTCTTCGCTCTATTTCCTGGATCTTCCGTACAACGCTCGTCACCTTTATCATCATCTTCACCCTCTTTTACCATCAAGATCGGGTTGGACCTCAGCGTCCCTGTGCTGCCTTGTGCTTCTCTGACCGGACTTTAATATCATCAGCTACCAACACTCATAAATATTATATTGTACTTGCTATTGGATCTCCTGTTTATTCCCTGACAGTGTGTGTGTGTGTGTGTGTGTGACTTGTTACTTAAAACACACGTGTTATGTCCTATGAATGCCTAGGGGTCAGAACGTATCAAAGGTTAAGATTTTATAGAGCAATCGTCAGGGCCCTGCCACAGCATTACAGTAACAAAGTTCTTTTCAACAATTTTATTGAAAAGTTCTTAACACAACACAATTTACTCGGGAAGGAAACAAAGACTTCAGGAGGGGGCAATGCCAAAATAACAAACAAAAATTTAGTCTGCCTGGGGGAGTCAATTTCTTCCTAAACCTCTTAAAGAAATACAAATAAATAACAGAAATATACACTCTCTCCCTACCTGACCACAAACCAGGAAAAAACAGGGGATAGCAGAATAAAATGTTACCTTCAATTACCAGACAATGAACAAAGCAAATAATCAGATAAATAACAGCTTAATTGATAACGCAAAAGGTATGGACTGGGACGTCTCACAAAGAAGCAACAGAGCGTGGGCTCCAGGAGTTAACAATAAGCAGCAATAAAGCAACAGAAAGAGGCACAGGTCCTCACAGGGAACACAACCACTCAACAACTGGGCCGGGCAGGACACAGACCATGCTCTGGAGAAAGGTTCTCCCTGAATGATAGTTCTGCTGGCTTTTATTCTGCGTCCCTCCTGGTTGAAGAGCAGGTTCAACTGGAGACGTAATCAGCTGCCTGTCAGAGTGAAAAAGGGGGAGGAGCCAAAAGAGAGCAGGAGACACCAAAACAACACAAAACCACACACAATTAAAGATTCGCTTATTCACTCTATGTTACTTGTTTTTTCGTATATTTTTCACATAGACATTCTTGTATTAAAAATCTTTTGTTTCGTATCAAACATCAGTCTACATATGTATTATACACAGCTGATATCTGAAGCGGGTGAGTGATGGAAGATGAAGATGAGAAACTCCTCCAGTTGATGCTGGATGTGGAGAATCAGCTTTAATGAGCAGAAAAAACATGAATGAACTGTTCAAGATCAACAGTTTTATGAGAAGAAACACACGAGAAACCAGTGAGGAATGAACTGGACCAGATGAACAGCTTTATGAAGAGAAGCACACGAGAAACCAGTGAGGAATGAACTGGACCAGATGAACAGCTTTATGCAGAGAAGCACACAAGAAACCAGTGAGGAAGGAACTGGACCAGATGAACAGCTTTATGAAGAGAAGCACACGAGAAACCAGTGAGGAATGAACTGGACCAGATGAACAGCTTTATGAAGAGAAGCACACGAGAAACAGTGAGGAATGAACTGGGCTGGACCAGTAAAGATAAAGGAGCGATGCGGAAACAACCGAGAAGTGCCTCTTTGATATTGTGTTTCCTTTGTAGGCTATTTCCTTTGAGCTAAACCTTGTGAGTGAGTGAGTGAGTGAGTGAGTGAGTGTGTGTGTGTGTGTGTGTGTGTGTGTGTGTGTGTGTGTGTGTGTGTGTGTGTGTGTGTGTGTGTGTGTGTGTGTGTGTGTGTGTGTGTGTGTGTGTTAGGGGTTGAACGACTTCAGATTTTTTGAAGTAGACTGTTATGACATCAAATTCGAGTCGACGTCGACTAGTCGATGACGTCATTCATAAAAACACAGTCATTAATAAAAACACAAGAGATGGGACTGCTTTGCAACATGCCGCAATTTGCAATGAATTAACAGAAAATTATACAGATGCTGACAGCTCATAATGGGGCCATTTACACCTATTCACTGCATTTTTACTGATCTGTTTATCAAAAACAATTCCATTGGTCTTTGTCAGACACGTGGGTTTGTTGTGAGTGACATCAACGCGGGCGCCATTTTTGAGGTATCGCTACTGACTGTAAGCATTGAAGAGATTACAAGAGTAGAGATAACTCGCAAAACTGGAGAAACACAAGAAAACTGACAAAATGCCGTACCACAATAAACTCGATAAATATGGCAGGTACCGTTATTTGGAGAAATTGTCATCATTCAGAACAGATCCATATATGAGCAGATTGTAGTAAGTTGGAGTGCTGATCCCACATTGTTTTCTCATCCTCATACTTGGACATTGTCAACTATCTTGTTTATGGTATAAGCGCATATACCAGTGAAAATTTTAAAAACTATAAATCTCTTCAAACCCACGGACATTTTACCAACGGCTGTGTACAGGATTTATTTACATTCCCACCGAAGGACACAGTAGTAACAGCAAAGATACGTTTGCTGTATTGATGACGATGATAATGTCATGTTAAGGATGGTTTAGTTAGAAAAAAATAATGAAAAACACAATTCTCCAACAACAGAATACCCCAGCATCGATACCTTACAAATGGCGGCTACGCCCCATAATGCACTTCGTGTATCACGAGTGTGACGTCACCTGACAAAGACCGATTTACACCTGGTCACATAAATATGTTTTCGCAAAACGGATATAAATCCGATCTTCAAACAACGCGCTATATGCAGATTTAACGGATTTCACGTCACGGTCACCAACAGTACTGGTATCACTGGTAAGATCATTTTGTTTCTTTACTTGTAATGAAGATGATTGTGTGTTAAGCGTCTGCGACTTACTTTCACTTTAATTTGCGATAGTTTGTACGTTGGCTTGATGAAGAGATGCTCGAGCTGCATCTGTTTACATCATCATCATGATTATGATCGCATTAGTGATGCGCAGGTCCAAGTAATAATATTCCAATTAATTGCGAGTAAATTAGAGGTAGGCTACATCATTAATATGTTATAAATAAATGAAAAAAAATAATGTTTTAAAGATTTTCATAAAGAGACTGAACTCTAATTTCCTGGTAAAACAGTGAGCGTGCGTCATGCTTTTATTTATTTATTTATTTTTATTTATTTATTCGGGACAGTGCACATTAATGGACAATCTAACATTTCTGTAGAGACTGTAAATGAGCCAGGTTATAGCATAAATGCTAATTTTCACCTGTAGTCCCGAGGCAGGAAGACAACAACATAAAAATATGACAATATACAATATCAAGCAAAAAACACATTTGCACACATTCAGGCAGTATACTTTGTATCAATAAAATTATTCAAGATGAGGACATAACTGGGAACTTTTTAGATGCTGTTTAAGGTGCTTTTTAAATGTGCAGTAAGTGGGACATTCTCTAATGTTTGTTGGGATGCTGTTCCAAAAATGACCTCCTCTGACAGACAGAACAGTCTGTCCAAAGGTAGTTTTTCTATGCGCAATCTCTATCACCTCTGAATGAAGCTCTGGTACAACAACCTCTGTCAGGCCTTTGTTTAATGTATGTAGAAAGTGGACGTGGGGCCAGTCCATGCAAAACTTTATAAATTAAACAACTATTTTTAAAATGAATAAAATGTTCAAAACTGAGCATATTATATTTTCCTAAAATATTACACTGATGGTATGACAGAGGTTTTTGATCAAGTATTTTTATTGATTTTTTGAATAACATTTCTATGGGTTTTAAAATTGTATTTCCAGTGAGTGACCAGGTTGTGATGCAGTAATCTATATGTGAAAATATCATTGAGTGTAGGAACATTTTAGCAGAAGTAATTGTCATTGATGGTCTGATTTGTTTAAAGTTATATAAGTTGAATTTAATTTTGTTCGCTGTGAGTTTGATGTGTTTTTTAAAAGAAAGTGTTGGGTCCAGTGTGACCCCGAGGTACTTGAACTCCTCTACAATGTCAAGTTCCACTTCCCCCAGGAACACATTGGACCGCTCCAGTTTTCTGTTTTTTTTTTTTGTGTGTGAAAATCATGGCAACAGTTTTCTTTTTGTTCAGTATTAGGAAAGATTTAAACAGCCAATGCTGTATATTCTCCAGTGCTGATGTAAGGACGGATGATGCTTCCTGTGTGCTTTTAGCAGGTGTAAAAATAACCGCATCATCAGCATACATTTGAAAATTGACTTTTTGACCAACGTTTGCCAGATCATTTATATAAACAGAGAACAATACTGGTCCCAAAGTAGAACCTTGTGGAACCCCTGCTGAACATTCAAGATAAAACGACTTAGCGTCACCAATACTCACAGATTTTCTTCTGTTGGACAAATAAGATTGAAACAAATCTAGCGCATGTTCTGCAAAGGTGAAGTGAGTTAGTTTAGACAGAAGGGCTCGATGATCTACAGTATCGAACGCCTTCTTTAAATCCAAAAATACTGCACCAACACAGGTGGTTTTATCAAGCAAGGATTTGACTGTTTCCACAAAGACACAGTTTGACGTCTCTATGGAATGGTGCTGGCGGAACCCAAATTGCATGGGATGCAGGAGAGAATGGCTGTGGCTGAGGTGTTTATTCAGCAGCTTGGCGATCCACTTTTCTGCAACCTTAGATACAACAGGGAGGATGCTGATGGGGCGATAATTTGAAATGTTTGTTTTGTCTCCTGATTTAAAAATTGGTGAGACTATAGCCACCTTCCATCCCGATGGAACTACTGCCATTTTAATTGATAAATTTATCAAATGTTTTATCGGGCATACCAGCCCGTCTTTGTGTATTTTTTAAAAATGTGTGTCAAGGCCGTACGCATCTTTGGCCTTTGAGGGTTTCATAAACTTAATTATGTTAGCCACTTCCAGATCCGTTATTTGCTCTAACTTGAAAACCGACTGTTCAGGATTAATAGGCTTACGAGATATCTCTGAGGAACTAAACCTTTGTGTTATTTCATTGACAGAAATTATTAAATTCAGTTGCTAATTCTTTTGGATTATTTATCAGGTCGTTGTTAACTTTTATTTCCAATCTATCATTGTCCATTTTTTTTTTTTGCTTTCCAATCAATTTATTAATATTTTGCCATATTAGTTTGCCATTTCCATTTGCACTTGTAATGACATCCAAGAAAAAATCTGCCTTGGCCTTACGTAAGGTATGAGTTTTATTTCCCACGTAAGTAAATCTTTGCCTATCAATGGTTAGACCAGATTTTAAAAACACTTTGAGTAAGATGTCTCTTTCCTTCATAAGTATTTTGCATTGATTATTCAGCCAGGGTAGATGATTTCCCCTTTTTTTGCCTTTTCCTTTTTTTATAAAAGGTTCCATAACATCTGTAATTTTAGTGTTAAATATCTTGGAATTGGTTTCAATATCATTATCAGAAAACAATTCAGACCAATTTACCTCATTTAGAATAATATCAAGATTTTGATGTAGATGTTTTGGTATAAAATTGTAATGGTTATTAAATGTAGATGAATTAAATCGCTTTTTACTTAATTTTCGGGAGACAAATACAATATTATGATCAGAAAGCCCTGTAATGAGATTGTATGTTTTACCAATCCTCTCAGCATGATTTGTGAATAACAGATCTATTAAAGTTTCCGAATGGTTTGTTATTCTGGTTGGTGTTTTTATCATTTGTGTTAAATTAAAATAATCAGTAATGTGTTTAAGAGTTGTTCGTTCCCTCTTTACATTCCAGTTAATATTAAAATCACCCATTAAAATAATTTCCTTAGTTTTTTCACAGTGATTAAGAAGAAGTTTAAGTTGTTCATAAAAATCATTTTTTGCAGTGGGTTTTCTATATATACACACTATAACAAAAGACATTGTTGCAGAAAGTGATATGTCAACACCTACACATTCCAACACAATTTCACTTGGCCATTCAACCATTGTGCACTTTAGAGTATTTCTAACATACATTATTACTCCCCCACCCCTCCCATTATTTCTATCCTTTCTAAATTCATTATACCCAGGCATATTTACAACCGGCTCAGGAGAAGAATGGGTTAACCACGTCTCTGAAAGTCCTAAAAAGTCAATATTGGAACTACACAGCAGATGTTCTAGTTGTTCATGTTTTGCTTTCATGCTGCGTATATTTAAGTGTCCGCCAAATAGTCCCTTTACTTTTGATAACGGATCCCAAATTACCCTTGCCTGATTTAATGTGCGAAATATTTTGTTGGTTCTGTGCGGTTTGAAGACTGGATTCCTATGTTTTGTTGGAAGAGTCAGTTGATTAGCGTTGCAAAAATCAGCAGTGGTTGTTTGTGTTTGCGGAGTCACACGCTGACGCTCACCAGTACACGCTCCCGCGTCCTTCCTGCAGTGCTGCCCCTCCGGTGAGTGCACCGCCATCGGCACGATCCCCGCCGTCGCCGAGCCCACGGACTCGGAGAGTCCCAGCCCAACAAAGCCAGCAATGCTCTACACACACGGCGAAACAGCCCCTCCAAGGCCGCCCACGTCCCCACATGCCGCACCACCAGCCAACGACACACCCGCGCCGAAATAGGAAGAAGCGCCGGCAGGGCAAAGAGCACGCAACAGCCTAAGACGCGGAAGCCCCACAAACTTTCGTTTTCAACAATATCTAGTGTTCGGTTAGTAAAGTATTTACACACACTTGATGTACTGCAATAACCCTCTGGGCTCTTCATCTGTTGTCGTCTGCAACATGTTAGTATCAAAATTACCGCAATCATAGTGTCACATGATCAAAGCGACTAGTCGACGTCAAGCTTAAAGCGTCGCGGCATTGCATTAAGGTCGACTAGTCTTAATCTAAAAGATAAAATGTGTCCCTTCCCTGGGCCTGGTGCTGAGGTCATCATCATCAGGCTGGAGGTCGTCATCATCAGCGAGTGGTGAGAACAGCAGAGCTCATCATTGGACATAAACTCTCATCCTTACAGGACATCTATCAAACTTGCTGCTTGAGGAAGGCTCGCAGCATCATCAAGTGTGATGTATGGTAATTGTATTATTATTCCTTACCTGAGGATGGCGCTAGCAGTCTATAGATGTGTTGGGTTGTAACCTGTAAAAGAGGAGAATAACAAAAGTTGAGTAAAACAGCAAGTCGCATGAAACCAGTGTCTCTGTTATTTATTCAAACTTGCATCCACTAAACATCACATGGTATCAGAAGAAAACTATGGATCATTTGAAACCTCCTAACAGTTTGGATTTCAAAGGAAATCTGCCGGAAAACTGGCGAACGTGGATTCAAAAGTTTGATCTGTATCTCATTGCAACTGGCATTGCAGAGAAGAGTGACAAGGTAAAATGTGCGACATTTCTTCACGTGGCGGGAGATGATGCCATAAAGGTATTTAATACCATGGACTTTGATGATGATGTGGATGATTTTGAAGTGCTCAAAGAGAAGTTTAGAGAATACTGTGAGCCAAGAAAGAATATTACGTATCTGAGGCATATGTTTTTCACGAGAGCACAGGGACCGAACAAAACCATTGATGCATACGTGACTGACTTGAAAAATAAGGCGAAAGACTGTGAATTTGGAAGATTAAATGATGACTTGATTAAAGATTGCATTGTCTGTTGTGTTAACAATGACACAGTGAGAGCTAGGCTTCTCAGGGAAACAGATTTGAACCTAGCAAAGGCTGTGGATATCTGTCGTGCAAATGAAATAATCTGAAAGTGCTGCATCAAGAATCAGAAGTGGCTGTGAACAAAATCACAAAAACAAAGTCAACTGTCAGACAGGCAAAATTCAAGCACACAGGGAAAGAGAAGGAAGAGTGCACGAGATGTGGTTATGTACATGAGCCAAGGAAGTGTCCGGCATATGGCAAAATTTGTAACGAGTTCTCGTGGAAGAACCATTTTAGCCGCATGCACAAAACACCACAACAAAAAGGCAAACCTAAAAGATTTGAGAAAAAAGTCCATGAGATAGAACAACAAGAAGATGCTGATTTTTTTATAGGTACCATCGAAATTGAACGAAGTGAACAAGCAGCTAGCAAATGGCTGACCCATATGAATACAGTCTCTACCATGGAAAGGGAAAACAAGAAATGGACTCAAGAATTCAGAATAAACAACTGCATACTTACCTTTAAGCTAGATACAGGAGCAGAGTGCAATGTGTTGTCATTTAAAGATTTTGAGAAAACCACTAACAAGACAACAACTCTAAAGAAGTCTAACTGCACGTTAATTACATATTCTGGCCACACTATGGAGACAAAGGGTAAAGAAAGGCTTAAATGTGGTTGCAAAGACACTGAGTTTGATCTAGACTTCCAAGTTGTAGATGAAGATTCACCAGCAATTCTGGGAAGAGAAGCATGCTCAAAACTTGGACTGATTAAAAGAGTGTACAAAGTAGAGAACAAAGAACAAACTTGCAGTTTGAGTGAATATCAAGATGTTTTTACTGGTTTAGGATGTGTACATCACATACAGCTCAATCCAGACCCACATAGCAACATTGTGTCGGCCCAGACCCGGCCCACATCTGGCACTTGTGGAATGTGGATCTGGCCCACATGCAGCGTGGAATGACGGCCCTTGGGTGGCCCGCTCCTGTTTGGCAGATCTGGGCCACAAGCAGGCCATAGCAATGCCACATGTCAGCCAAGAGCAAAGAAATAAACCAGAACTGGACCTTATTTGAGACACAATGTCTGTGTATATTAAATATGGAGTCATTTCAGCCTTAATAAGCCTGTTAACAAGCAGAATCACTGAAGGAAAGAAGAGAACAGAAAAAGAGACGAGCAGAAACACAAGAACTACAACTGACTTCAGACACAGCCTCAGATGAAATCACTGAGGAGAAAAGAAGACATTAAATCTGTGAAGATCTCAGCAGAGGAGGATTAAACAACTCCACAAACAGCATTACCAGCTTCACTTATTACTAACCAGACTCACTTTATTTCTGTCAGACGTCTACAGGAGTTTTATTGAGAATTAACAGAGGTTTAACTGTTTCATTTGAAGGCACCATAACAGAGATTAGCGTTTCCATTAGTTGGTCTATGAATGAAAACATGTTTATATGTCAAAAAATTATCTATTTTCAAATTTGCATCTGTCAATACAGAATGAGATACTCTATAGTCTATTTTGCCATCAAAACTGCTGACAGTGTCTTTATCATAGGCTTTATATTTATACTTATCATGAAGTATAGGCCTTCCGCAACTCTCTCCCATTTGTCGAACAAGGGTGATCCAAATCACGTGACTTGACACTTTCAAGTAGGCTACACTTCGAGTTTGCAACGATGGACGACGGCAGGTTAACTGAAGAGGTGGAGAAACACCGACAACTGTACGATCCACAGGATCCTGCTATAAAGATCCACGAACAAAGGAGAAGCCATGGGACTCAGCCTACATATAATATCATGTCATTTTATTTTTTAAACAATCGAGTCCTGGTGTCCACTACTGAGGTCAGGTCATAGCATAACATATGAATAAAATATCGGGGTTTTCCCCCATTTGTTTCTTAATGCTCTTAAAAATAAAAAAAACGTATTTGAAAAAAACTTTCTGGGCCTCAGGAGGATATATATTCAGATAGGATAGGGTACAATAACAATTAATAGTAAATAATATTTACAAATTTTGTATAGCTTACGTAGTGTGTCTTCTGAGTGACGGCCCAACAAATATAGGCTCTTTAAAGCTACACACAATTTGTAAACAACCGGCTTGTAGACAACCCACATGAACCACTGAACCACTGCCACTCCCGGAAAAGAAAAAGAAAGACACCGAAAACGCCACTCAGCCACCACGCAACAGAAACGCCACGCTCACGCCACGCAGCCAGTGTCTCCCCGGCCTTACAGTGCAGTGAAATTACGCATGTTTGTTAGGTGATCACAGATTTAATGCATGTATTTAACAACCTTTGAAACCCCGTGCTGAATATATTGTCCTGTTTGTTGATGCTTTATTCTTCTCAGGTTTATTGATTAGAGTTGCACCTGACTGTGCATCAACCTGTTGTCCCCCCCCCCCCGGGTTTTAATACAATGATTGTCTAAAAATAAAATTCTTATAGGCTATTTATATCTGATGAGGTGTGTACTTGAGCGTTTTCCTTGGTTATTGAGCCACAGAAAGTCATTGGTCCAGTAGAGAACCTGTAAATCACTCCTATTATGAGTTGGGGTGGTTACATAACGGTGACGGGTCGCGGAACAGCCGCATATAGCGGTGATAGGTTGCGGGACAGCCGCATATAGCGGTGACGGGTCGCGGGACAGCCGTATATCCGTGACGGGTCGAGGGACAGGCGTAAAGCGGTGACGGGTCGCGGGACAGCCATAAAGCGGTGACGGGTCGCGGGACAGCCGTATATAGCGGTGACGGGTCGCGGGGCAGCCGTATATAGCCGTGACGGGTCGCGGGACAGCCGTATGTAGCCGTGACGGGTCGCGGGACAGCCGTATATAGCCGTGACGGGTCGCGGGACAGCCGTATATCCGTGACGGGTCGCGGGACAGCCGTATATAGCGGTGAGGGGTCGCGGGACAGCCGTATATAGCGGTGACGGGTCGCGGTACAGCCGTATAGCGGTGACGGGTCGCGGGACAGCCGTATGTAGCGGTGACGGGTCGCGGTACAGCCGTATAGCGGTGACGGGTCGCGGGACAGCCGTATATAGCGGTGACGGGTCGGTACAGCCGTATATAGCGGTGACGGGTCGCGGGACAGCTGTATACAGGCGTACATAGCTGTGACGGGTCGCGGTACAGCTGTATACAGGCGTACATAGCGGTGACGGGTCGCGGTACAGCCGTATAACGGTGACGGGTCGCGGGACAGCCGTATATAGCGGTGACGGGTCGGTACAGCCGTATATAGCGGTGACGGGTCGCGGGACAGCTGTATACAGGCGTACATAGCGGTGACGGGTCGCGGGACAGCTGTATACCGGCGTACATAGCGGTGACGGTCGCGGTACAGCCGTATAACGGTGACGGGTCGCGGGACAGCCGTATATAGCGGTGACGGGTCGCGGTACAGCCGTATAGCGGTGACGGGTCGCGGGACAGCCGTATATAGCGGTGACGGGTCAGTACAGCCGTATATAGCGGTGACGGGTCGCGGGACAGCTGTATACAGGCGTACATAGCAGTGACGGGTCGCGGGACAGCCGTATATAGCCGTGATGGGTCGCGGGACAGCCGTATACGGGCGTATATAGCGGTGACGGGGCGCGGGACAGCCGTATATAGCCGTGATGGGTCGCGGGACAGCCGTATATAGCGGTGACCGGTCGCGGGACAGCCGTATATAGCGGTGACGGGTCGCGGGACAGCCGTATAGCGGTGACGGGTCGCGGGACAGCCGTATACAGGCGTATATAGCGGTGACCGGTCGCGGGACAGCCGTATATAGTGGTGACGGGTCGCGGGACAGCCGTATACAGGTGTATATAGCGGTGACCGGTCGCGGGACAGCCGTATATAGGGGTGACGGGTCGCGGGACAGCCGTATAGCGGTGACGGGTCGTGGGTCCAAGCCGCACCGTAGATACAAAATAAAAGTTAAAAAATACTGTCAATTTCAGAATCACAATTGTATTGGACACCAATATATCCTTGGTAGAACCATAGACTGTAAATAGAAACCCACAAATCAAGAAAAACCACGTCGGACAGACAAATCACGTGGTCTCGCGCATCCAGTCGCTTCGGTTCTGAAATGCTCCTGGTGTGAGTTGGCACCGCCGTATATAGCCGTGACAGGTGCAGCGGTGACGGGTCGCGTTACAGCCGTAGGCTATTTAGCCGTGACGGGTCGCGGGACAGGTGCAGCGGTGACGGGTCGCGTTACAGCCGTAGGCTATTTAGCCGTGACGGAGCGCGGGACAGGTGCAGCGGTGACGGGTCGCGGTACAGCCGTATACTATATAGCCGTGACGGGTCGCGGGACAGGTGCAGCGGTGACGGGTCGCGGTACAGCCGTAGGCTATTTAGCCGTGACGGGTCGCGGGACAGCCATAGTATATTTAGCGGTGACGGGTCGCGGTACAGCCGTAGGTTATTTAGCCGTGACGGGTCACGGGACAACTGTAAATAGCCGTGACGGGTAGCGGGACAGCCGTATACAGCGGTGACGGGTCGCGGGAAAGCCATATATAGCGGTGACGGGCCGTGGGACAGCAGTATAGCGGTGACGGGAAAAAATAGTGGGTTCGTGGACAGTGGAATTTTGGGATGGCACTTGGTTCTATGGACTCAGGGGGGCCCACAGACTGCAGTAAATTACTATTTGTCCAATAACCCACTATATTTGTATGTAGCCCCTTGCTCCACGTTCCCCAAACTCTGATCGATCACAGCGCCAGACGAGGCCTTTCCAAAGAGCCCACCCACGATGTCCAGCTCACCAGGGCCCCCGAGTTACAGCCGTTTGAAGTCGGGGGTCCCTGCGACTAGGGGGGGGGGGGGCGTCCCCGGGGCCCGCGACTCTCGCGTTCAGGAGAGGGTGCCCGCGGGACATCCTCACCCGAGTTTGAGCTCTCTGTGTCTTCGCGTTGCCAAGATACGAGCCGTTTTGTCCCGGGGGTCGAGAGGTCACCGGCGGACGCCATTTTGATTGGCGCGCCGTGGTTTTCGGCTAATATCTCCGCCAAAACACCACCATTTTTCAAAAAAATGTAACATTCTTTTCAGCTCAACTAGACGGTTCCAAAGAGCCCGGCGCCCGCCGTATCCGTAGAGTTTTGGCCTAGATAATTGCGTTCTTTTTGTCTGTATCTCGGGGCCCCAGGGGCCCACGAGGCCGCGGGTGGTCTCAAAGTAAAGGTTTCGTCCTGTTGTAAACACGCTAAAACGTTAGATGCTCCCTTGTCATTTCTTTTGGAAATCAGACACCAGATATCAAAAATGGATACTGTGAGCTTAGTTTGTCAATTTCTAAGAATTATTTGTTGTTTTATAACCCGCGTCAGGGGCCCCTGGAGAGTCGGAATCTGAAGTCCCGAGGTGCCACGGTAAGGGGGCCGTCCCACGGGCCATTTGCAGGCATGTCGGTTTCGCGGACGGCGGCCTCTTTTTTCGGCCTTTCGGCCCCTGAACGAGGTCCCAGGGCCACCAAACTTTTCCAGGGGATCCCACTGAGTCTTGCTAAACACGTTTCATTAAAATATTCCGAAAGATCAGCTTAAAAACCACTTTGTCCGTGAAGACACAATTTTTCCCGCCAAATAGTGGTTTCGAGGACACTCGCTTTTATGCAAACTAAACACTATAATTACTTGAAAATTAGTGTGATGTGTTCAGTAGAGTGTGCTTAGTACAGTAGAGGGGGGTTAATAAAAAAATAATAAAAAAAATCTCCAGTGACCATCCACATTTTTCAGTCACCATCCACAATGAATGGGCTCGTCATGAACGTGGCATAAGAAACGCTTAGAAAGCGGCTAGGGCCCTCAAACTCTGGGGCCCCACTCGAGGTCACCAGACGACGGAGCTCGCCGAATTTCGGGGTCCTACGACCTTCTGTGTCCGTATGGTAGCTCGTTTCGTTAGTTTGACCTTTTCGACTCCTGTCAGTTTTAAAATGTGCTTTTTTCACACTTTTTCGACCTTTCGACCACTGAACGAGGGCCCAGGGCCACCAAACTTTTCCGCCCGCACCAGGGGGCCGTGGCGAGTCGGAAAACGTCGCCCCCTAGTCGATCGGCCATTGCGAAGCGGTGTCCACGAAACCACTATGGCAAAATACATTCATTTAATGGGCGAGTGGGATTTTTACAAAAATGTCCCAGGGACCCCAAATTCGGCAAGCTGACCCCTTGGCCCTCCCTGAGCGACGTACCGAAAGCACCGGGCTCTAGAGCAAAGTCAAATATTTCTTAGCCGCTGTGCGGAATTTCTCTCTCAGGGCTGTTTCACTCTCAGACTGAAAAGGCCCTTTCAGGCTTTTAAAAAATGTATGGGGGAGGGGCGATTTTTTCAAAAGGCCCTAGAGTTCCACGCTTCGGGGCCCCGCATCCCTGGAGAGTAGGAATCTGAAGTATCGAGGTACCACGACCCTCCGTCTGCGTACGGGGGCCGTCCCACGAGCCATTTAAAAGGCATAGCGGTTTCACGGACGAGCGTCCCTTTTCCGACCTCGCGACCCCTGAACGAGGCCCCAGGGCCACCAAACTTTTCCGCCCGCACCAGGGGGCCGTGGCGAGTCGGAAAATGGCGCCCCCTAGTCGATCGGCCCTTTGGAAGCGGTGTCCACGAAACCACTACGGCGAATACATTCATTTAATGGACGAGTGGGATTTTGATAGAAATGTCCCAGGGGCCCCAAACTCTGCACGGTGGCCCCTGGCCCCGCCCCGAGCGACATACCGAAGGTGCTAGGCTCTAGAGCGAAGGCAACACTTTCCCGCCCTTTTAACCCTAATCTCGGCCTTGTGTCTCTTTCACTCATGTACCCCAAGAGCCTTTTGAGTGAAAGTTGGTTAAAAGTGGCACACTTTTTTTTAGGAAGGTCCCAGATTTTCAAGCTTCGGGGCCGTGAGTCGGGGGCCCCTGGAGGGTCAGAATCTCAAATCTCAATGCGCCACGACCCTGCGTCTCCGTACAGGGGCCGTCCCACGGGCCATTTAACGGCGTAGCGGGTTCGCGGATGAGCGTCCCTTTTTTGACCTTTCGACCCCTTAACGAGGCCCCAGGGCCACCAAACTTTTTCGCCCGCACCAGGGCGCTGTGGCGAGTTGGAAAGCGGCGCCCCCTAGTCGATCGGCCCTTTCGAAGCAGCGTCCGTGAAACCATTGTGGAAAACCCATTCATTTAATGGGCGAGAGGGATTTTTATAGAAATGTCCCAGGGGCCCCAAACTCTGCACGGTGACCCCTGGGCCCGCCCCGAGCGACGTACCAAAAGCACCGGGCCCTTGAGCGAAGGCAAAACACTTTCAGCCTCTAACCCTAATTCTGACGTTAACCCTAATGCGCGGCCCCTTTTTTGCACTTTCGGCCCCTGAACGAGGCCCCAGGGCCACCAAGCTTTCCCGCCCGCACCAGGGGGCCATGGCGAGTCGGAAAACGGCTACGATCAGTTATGATCAGGGGCGTCATGCAAGCCAAAATTCTGGGGAGGCACAATCTGAGACGTTGCAATTGTTTTCTGCCGGGTGATATAGATCATGTTAGGAGGGGTCAGGGGTTTCTCCCCCTGAAAATGTTTAAATTCTGGCTGCTAAACATACCTTTTCAATGCAGTTTGGGAGGGACAGAAATACCTTAACGGAGCTAGCAGCAACCCTCCTCTATCTGAGGACTAAGTTAAAGTATCTATTTTGTAAGTTTATGTAAAAGACAGGTTGATGAAAGAACTGAAAGCTCAAATTCAAAATATAAAAAAAGGCATAATGCATCGAAGTTTAAGAGAAGAATGAAAAGTTCCTCTAAATGAACTCAAATGTCTTCAGTAAAAATATCATTGATGGGTTTGGCTGCTCATGAATCCGAGGATCAGTTTCTGCCTGTGTGATAAAATCATATTCTAAATAATCAAATGCTTTGTAATAGTCAAGAAAGAGCCTAATACACATAGCTAGACAGATGGTGGAGTTAGATAACGGTGGAGTGTGTAGGCGCACATGTTCCAGGAGTGTTTTAAAGAGCTGTGTTTTGCACAGAGGAATAATTTATCCAGTTCAACTTCCGACTTTCGTTCTTGATTAATAAAAACATTCTTAGCAAAAGCTTTCACTCTCTTCCAGTTCAGCTGAGATTGTGATTAAATGCCGTGTAATAACGTGAAGAAAAGCATTTACTTAATAATCGTCTCGGCTGATTCATTTTCCTGGATCCCGGGGCGGCACTGCTTTATTTTCTATATTTGTTTTATACTTTAATTCTCTTTCATATGTTGTGTGTGTGTGTGTGTGTGTGTGTGTGTGTGTGTGTGTGTGTGTGTGTGTGTGTGTGTGTGACTTGTCATTTAAAACACACATAAAACTTTCCACACATGGCAGCATGATTAAAAAATCTTTGGAAGATATCGCTGACCATTTAGTTAACCATAGCTATAGTAAAGTTCGTATTGAAGTTAGTTCATCTCATCTTTTTTCTCATTTTCTGTTCCTTCACATGTAGCTGTTAAAACCACATCCTGCTTCTTTCAGCTCGTTTCTCTGTCAGAGAAAACCACCATCACATGAAGTTTTATTAACTAAGTTCGGGAGGAGCACGTTCAGATAATTAACACGAGTGGACAGCAATCAGCAATCAATGATAAGAGGGTACATATAGACTCAGCAGTCTTACCTCGATCCATTGACAGTTTGCAGCATTTAGTATTTGCTTCTTTGCTCAGCTACTTGCGACTGTCTCTTACGAGCTCCTCTTCCGACGAAGAAATCACCAGGGATGCATCTTCTCACTCCGTCGATCCCACGGTAATCCCTCCTACGCCGGTCGGTGCACTTGAGCCCCCGGCCTCTCCTCGCGGCCGCACACCGGCCCGATCAGCCCGGCGCTCATCAAGACGCCATGACCAGTCTTCGCCGCCCCCGGCAAGACTTCCATCTTCTTCCCCAGCTTCCTCCTACCGTTCGGCCGTCCCGACGATCCCACCCATCGGGAAATGGACTGTAGCTGGATTGAGGCAAGCACTGGGTAACTCCGATTTACAAGCTTCAAGGAAAATGAATAAAGCGGAGCTGTATGATTTGTATATCTCCTTAAAGTCCACTCCTAAGACGACCCACAGGCAGAGCAAAGCCCGCAGGGCTCAAAATTCGCCTGCCCAGTCACCACCCTCGTCTCCCTGCACAGGACGCAGCTCGCTTCGCCCATCGAGCCGCCGCAGCAACAGGCCCTCAGCGAGCCAGGGCCGCGCTTCAGTTTTTATCACGGCAGGTCCACTACCACCTTTTGACGAGGCC
Organism: Meda fulgida; assembly: GCA_030578275.1. Classification (NCBI taxonomy): domain Eukaryota; kingdom Metazoa; phylum Chordata; class Actinopteri; order Cypriniformes; family Leuciscidae; genus Meda; species Meda fulgida. The sequence goes on from CM060618.1 coordinate 40,666,333, forward strand.
CAGCCCTCCACCTCTGCTTCCGCCACCGCAGCACCACGTACAGCCGGGCCCAGCGGCCTCCCCGCAGCCGCTCAGTTCTATACTCTATAGCTCTATATGCTGTACATAACCCTTTTCCTTTTCAGATGCCTCTAGCTCCAGTTCCAGACACTAGCGCGAAGTTATCGCCGCTAGCATCACAGACCCAACAATGTCAACAGTTCTACCTAACAGGTTACAACCCCGCCCACTTCCAGTGGCCTGCAGCACAAGTAACTCAAACAAGCGCGGGCCCGCCTCCGCTAGCTCACACTGCTTTCTATCATCCCTCACTTCCGCCGACTAACTTTTCTTCTCAATTTACAGCAGGTCATCCAATCACAAGGGCACCGCTGACATTCGCAGCCCCGGATTATACCCTTCCCAGCTCTATCATACTAACTAAATCACCATATTCTCCTTTCACAGCCAATCCGATGCCCGTGCCGCCCAACGCAGTTGCTATGGAACCCCCACCAGTTTCTCAATCCATCCGCGCTCAGATCCTCTCAGGTACGGATGTAGACCTCTCTTCTCTGTTGTCTCTCCTCCCTGCAGCTGAATCAGACCGCCAAGTGGATTGCGGTGATTTTTCAGTTACCCTGAAAAACACAAACATGCACTCATCTCGCGTCCTTTCATTTCCCGAATTCACGATCGCTTTTTCACGTTTCACTGAAATCATCTGTTCAGCCTTCCCCCACAGGTGGCGCGAACTGAACGATTATCAAGCAATCATTGCCGAACTCGCGCTGTCCTATGGGGGCGGGCATTTCTACACGTACCACAAACTTTTTTCTGCAAAAAGTGTCGTGCGAGTCGCACAATGGAATCAGTGCACATACTGGGGTGCACTTGACTCGGATCTCCACAGCAGGGTATTTTTAGGTTGCAAAAACATTACCTGTGCAGTTTGCAGGTCAGTGGCGCACTCAACCGCATCGTGCCCACAGGTTAACCCATCCTCTCTTCCCTACGTGGGAACAAGCCATGCTAAATCCACTAGCTATGTGCCGCGCGCAGCAACCACCACCAGCTCTTTGATGAAAGCAGGCAGCCTTGTAATCATTTCAACACGGGCAGATGTCAAAGAGCACGCTGCCGGTTTATGCACATCTGCAGCTTTTGTGGCGGCGCCCATGCTCGCATTAAATTCAGGATGCTGGCTCCAGAGGCGGATCAATTCCCAACTCCAGTTCCTCGCTATTCAGAACTAATATTCCCGTAACCCACCCGTTAAAACCCCTGCTTGATGCATCACTCGACAGTATCCTCCAAGCAGTATCTCCCAGGACCCTTCAAACCTACGTTACTGCTTGGAGATGTTTTAAAACATTCCATGTCTCTTATAACTTGCCTTTCCCTGATTTTTCTCTTCTGTCAATCACCTCTTTTATCTCCTACCTTAATATCAATTAGGGCCTACAAGTCGGGTCCATCAAAGGTTATTTGAGCGGCATCCAGTTTTTCCATAAATTGATGTACGGCGCTCCTTCCGCAGAGATAAACAATTCACAAACCTCCCTCCTGATTAAAGGGATTCAAAGATCCCAGCCCACCCGCCCCGATGCCAGACAACCCATAACGCTAGATATTCTCACCAAATGTATTCACGCCCTCCGCACAGGCTACCAGCCCCTCAGTTCCGCTCGCACACTTGATGCTATGTTTATCCTAGCCTTTTTTTTTTGGTTTTCTTAGATGCTCGGAACTCGCCATCACTTCCAAATTCGACCCAAAAATCCACCCCACCATCTCAGACTTATCAGTAATTGACGACGAAACCATTTCATATTTGATTAAACAAAGTAAGACTGACCAAACCAAAAAAGGTCATTTTTATCTACATTTTTAACCTCGCTTCGCAATCCAACCATACCAGTCAATTCTGGCATATCTACAATGGAGAAGTTCCCAGGCTAAATCTCCTCTGGAACCCCTGTTTTTAGACGAATCTAAAAAACCCGTGACACGTTTTTGGTTCCAGAAACACCTCAAATCTGTTCTCCAACAGTCAGGCATTCCAGCAAAGAATTTTTCAAGTGACTCATTCCGCATCGGGGCAGCAACTTCAGCAGCCCAAAAAGGCCTCTGCCAACAGCAGATTCAAGCCCTTGGGAGATGGTCCTCCGATGCTTTCCAAAGCTATATCAGGACCAACCGGTTCCACATTAAAAAAGCCCACCTAGTGAGTAGTAAAAAAATAAAATAAAAAAAAAAGCCAACATTGGTCTCACAGCGGACGGAGTGAGAACTTTCCCAGTAGAGCACTTACGTTTTCTCTTACATCCAGCGAGCATTTGGTCTCACAGCGGATTCAGTGTGAGAAAATCTCCTGGGCAAGCACTCATTTTTCCTCTTTCAATTTCCTCTTTCTGTCCAGCGAGCATTGGTCTCACAGCGGACGGAGTGAAAACTTTCCCAGTGGAGCACTTACGTTTTCTCTTTCATCCAGCGAGCATTTGGTCTCACAGCGGATGCAGTGTGAGAAAATCTCCTGGGCAAGCACTTATTTTTCCTCTTTCAATTTCCTCTTTCTGTCCAGCGAGCATTGGTCTCACAGCGGACGGAGTGAGAACTTTCCCAGTAGAGCACTTACGTTTTCTCTTTCATCCAGCGAGCATTTGGTCTCACAGCGGATGCAGTGTGAGGAAAATCTCCTGGGCAAGCACTCATTTTTCCTCTTTCAATTTCCTCTTTCTGTCCAGCAAGCATTGGTCTCACAACGGACGGAGTGAGAGCTTTCCTAGTAGAGCACTTACGTTTTCTCCTTCATCCAGCGAGCATTTGGTCTCACAGCGGATGCAGTGTGAGAATCTCCTGGGAAAGCACTCACTTTTCTCTTTTTAGTTTTCCTCTTTCCATCCAGCGAGCATTTGGTCTCACAGCGGATGCAATGTGAAAACCTCCTGGACAAGTACACTACAACCGCTCCTCGTTCGCAGACAAACAGGGGCCGTCAGTCCAGGCAGTGAACCACCATCACGGGCCTCCCCGATCAAGCATCCAGGCCCCTTCTCGAGATGCCAGCCCGCCAATCTCGGCACTCATTTGGGGGTCTTTAGACCGGCGGCTGTCCTCTGCTCTTTAGCCTATTGGGGGGAGTACTCTGGGTTCGGGCTGAACTCCCTCCGGACAGCACGCCAAATACGCATTAAATCTTACTCCCTCAAAATTATATGTAAGTGTGAACTCGTGAAATAGCCTACAGATATTAATAACTACACCTTAGTTGCAAGGCAGGTTTGAATCTTGCGTCAAGCGATCCAAACCTCTCCTGCAAATGTAATATTTGACAATTAGGGCATTCAAATTGGCTTTCTGACAAAAACCCTCTCACAACGTTTATTGACTTTATATTCATCTTCTCCACTTGTCTGATAACACTAGGCACAAGGGAAGCGCAGTTTCTCCAAGGTTAACCTCCTAAGACCTGAGAGTTTGCCTGGTGTGCATTTTATAATTGTTCTTGCTATTTGGGATAAGTAGGACCTAATAAGTATAATAACTAAAATTTGTTTTTGTACAGGAAGTAGTTTTTGCATAAAAGGATGTCCTCATGCGAGGACAGTGGGTCTATCTTAGCCTCCTGAGACCTGAGTTTTGGTTTGGCCTGCATTTTAGATTTCTTCTAGGTTTTTGGTTTTAGGAGGGACCAATAAATATAATAACCAGATATTATCTTTGAACATGAAGCACTTTTTGAAAAAACAAAAAAAAATTGTCTGTATTCACAGAAAACAATCAATACACCATTGTGAAACAAAGTGCAAATCTTTTTTTTTTTTACAGCCTGAGCACTGTGCCTGAACATTTTTCGTTGTTACTCTTGCATGTATAACTTCTGAACATTGATATGGAAAAACAAAATAAATAGAACAATAAAATATAATATCCATAATAATATATAACATCCACATAAAAAACATATCCAAAAAAATTTAAAATTTGCTTTCTTTTTTGTAACACTCCAAAACTTCTGCTTCTCCAAACTAGAAATGTTCTCTTTATCTGTGGGAACAGTGGATCACACTTAACCGGTGTGAAAGACTGTGTAACAGTTGCCCCTGAACCCACCACTGGCTTTAATCATGCCCAGGAGAGGTGCGCCATGACTGGGATAGTCAATTCAGAAAAATCCTCTTTTCCAGGAGGTTTTATGTTTTTCAGAGCTCCACCACGGTGGAGATTGAACTCACTCCCCAGCCAGAGTGCACTCTCTCCTGCCTGGGTCACAGTCATTGAAGCCCTGGAGGGTTGAACCCGTGTAACAGAGCATATGTGTGTGTGTGTGTGTGTGTGTGTGTGTGTGTGTGTGTGTGTGTGTGTGTGTGTGTGTGTGTGCGCGCGCGCGCGCGCGCGATCGCAATCGAGCAAGATAGAGTGTGTGTGTGCGCGCGATCGCAAGTGAGTGAGCGAGAGAGAGGGTGTGTGTGTGTGTGCGCGCGCGAGTGAGTTAGCAAGTGTGTGTGTGTAAGCGATCGCGAGTGAGCGAGCAAGACAGAGAGAGAGAGAGAGAGAGTGAGTGAGTGAGTGAGTGAGAGTGAATGAGTGAGCAAGTGTGTGTGTGTGTGTGTGTGTGTGTGTGCACGCGCGATCGTGAGTGAAGCCCCGCCCCGTTGAGTGTGTGTGTGTGTGTGTGTGTGTGTGTGTGTGTGTGTGTGTGTGTGTGTGTGTGTGCGTGTGCGCTCGAGTGAGTGAGCCTGCCACGAAGCTCAATGCAACTATAAATTTTCATTTTTTTGCAAACATCTTACAGTTTAAACAAAGCTTAGTCCCAATGTCCACATATGGGGACATCAACTTTAGCAGCATGGTAAATCTTTATTGTTACAAAAGTTTGTCAAATGTGCATGCCGTTTTAATCATACAACACTATTATGTATAACTTAACAAGAATCAACAATGAAATGTTATTAGATTGTTTACCTTCTGGAAGTTTTGGCCTGCAGTCTCATCCCAAGACGTCAGATAATTGACGCTTTTGACCATACGTCAACATCCGACGTTTTAGGGTACTCTTTAACGTCAGTATATGACGATCCCGGGGCGTCATATGACTGACGCTTTACCTTTAGCGTCAGTTAGATGACGCGGGTAGGTTTAGGTCTGGGGTAGGGTTAGGATTAGATAGCGTCATATACTGACGTTAAAGGGTACCCTAAAACGTCGGATGTTGACGTATGGTCAAAAGCGTCAGGCATATGACGTCTTGGGATGAGATTGGGTTGGAGTGGCTGCGTGACATGTGACCTGTTTTCTCCGCCATCTTTAAATTATTTATGTTAATGTTTTTCTCTTCTGACGCCACCAGATGGCAGTGTAAGTGTCCTCGTTTGTGAAAAACATGTTCCAGTTACACAGAATTAAGTATTATGCTGCACACAACCAAAAATGTGATGTCCACGTAAGTGCACGCAGGAGGCCCTGAGCTAGCTATCATCAGGACAAACTACCAAAACATACTGATAATATATTCCCTTCTCAGGAAGAAGTACAGACACTATTCACTTTCGTTTCTAGAGAAATACACATGAAAGAGGTACAATACTGTAAATCCGGTGAAGTCAAGTATAGTTTTGACCCCTGTAACATTAACTCGTCAGCTAGAAACAGATATATGGATGACACTTTCCATATTTCATTTCTGGGAGCCGGGCTAAATGAGCAAGCACTTTTACTGCATTCAGATATCAAATACAGACATTAGAGAATACATGAAAAGAACATTTCAGTAATCACACGGGTAACTTCTGTAACAAAGTAAAATCTCACGAGCCTAGACTCTCACAAGTCATTCAAGTCATTTGATATTTAGAAGTAAAAATATTGATTAATACATTGATTATAATCACTCATTACATATACATTTAAGCAGCAATTTATTCCAGAATCCACCCCACCCCCGTTTTAGACCAATGTGGGGTCCAATACCACTACATCTGTTCTTTCCATAAAGGCTGCTTCAAAATGTTAGATTTCTGACCCATGCTCTTGTCAGACAATATCTTTATCCTTCAAATACTTAACATGAACAAAATATTCTAGCACACGCCTACCGACATTTTGTGCTTGAGTAGTCGTAGATAGGTTGAAGTGCGGCGTGGATGCTGACGTGGCGGCGTTGAAGAATGAAGGTTGATCCGTGGATGGGACGAAGGCCAGCGCGGCAGATGTGGAGGGTCCTGTAGGCAAATCAGCCACGCCAGGAAAGGGGGAGAAGGCAGATTAGAAGTCTGAAGACGTTGATGACATGGATAATCCGGCTGCTTTCGTGGGCAAAAGCGGGCAAAAAACACTTCTAGCCTATACTTTCAAATCCTTTGACGGTTTCGGTGAGACCTTGAACGGCTTTTAGAAGCTGCACGTTGGATCCTTCTAACCCGAGATTAGGTGAAGGTGATGGCATTGGCGCAGAGGACTTTTGCCTTTTGGCTTGAGCTGGTGGAGAAGACTCAGCGGTGCGCTTCCTGCCTGCTGGTTTGGGTTGAGGGGTTGGAGCCGGGATGGCTGAAGTATCGTCCTCGGGTGGGGCAGCAGAGGTGCCCAGGGTGTTGGAAGCCAAGAGAATGAGATCATTGCGTGAAAGCTCGTTACTGACTGGGAAACCGCCCTCCTCCAGGATTTTCTCGGAGAGCAGTTGAGACCAGGGAGATTCCCGAGTTTGAATGCGGCTGCTTCAACACACTGACTGAGGAAAATGGGAAACTTGATTATCGTCTGAATCGGAAAAGTCAAAGTCTACGATCGCTTTTTGTGACATGGAGAGCTGCGTGAAAGATGCGTTTGAAGAGCAGAACTTTCATACGACACCTACAGGCAGCAAAATATGAGGGTAAGATCAGTCTTTTTATATTTTATGTCAATCTGTGATTGGCTGCACAAGCACAAGATTATAAATTAATGACGTGGCAGTGGAGTCTTTCTGGTAGAACTTGCGCTTACTCTTTCATTTCTGTAAATATTACTATATATTACTTTTCCTTTCAGACGAGACTCATGTTTATAACAGTAATCTTGGGGGGTGGACTCATTTAAACTAATGTAATCAGCTGGATTTAGCCAGGTTTCTGTCAAACACAAAAAGTCTAGGTTATAATCTAAAATCATATCATTAAAAATAAGTGCTTTTGAAGTAAGCGATCGAATATTCAGAAACCTGAGGTTTATCATTTGTTCATCTGTATTATATCTATTTTTTAATTGTTGAACAATTAAATTTTCACCCTTAAATGGGTTTAGGCGTTTTTTGTATTTCCTAATTCGGTCAACAGACACAGTCTGTATATGATGATATCTAGGTGAAAGAGTCTCTATGTGATGGGATTTATCTGACCTCAGTGACGTGAGACAGCTTGCAGACGGTTGGTTTAGCCAGTCTGTCTGCTTCCTGACCTGAGCCCCAAATCGTCATGTTTGAGCTCTAGGACTATGTGCCATCAGATTGGGGGGCACCACCTGAATCACCCCCTTATTTAGAAGGGAAGAGATTTCCTCTTTCAGAATGTGAGCGGCGCTCTCCTGCATGTGTAAAGAGAGAACATCGTTGAAATGCTGTTGTTTTATTACGAACTACAGTCTTTAGCCGTGCATTAGTGAGTGCATTAACCTCTCGCACGCCGAAACAGTTTGCCCAACTGACTCGTAACTCCTAATTGTCCGTAACTGAGGGGGCAGAAGCCTGTATTAATTGGGTGAGGGGAACAAAGCGTGTGCAGTGACACTACTGGTGCACTTTCCCTCACAGCAGACCCCCTGAATGTGGAGGGAAAACACACAAGGTCTACTGAACACATGGGCAAGGCAGCCTCGGGAGGAGGTTCACCAGCCCCTCCATGAGAGACCCTCTGTCTTTTGAACTGGGTTCTGGGGCAGGACGAGAGTCTGAAGGGCTTGTGAACGTGGACTCTGTTCCCCCATCGGTCGAAAGTCATGCAGGCCGTTTGCATTTCAAAATGGTGGGGGTAGGGTTTGAGGGTCTTCCGACCTCGGCGGTAGTCGTTTTCCCCCAGGGCTTAGCAGACGGTGCCTTACTCTGCTGTGGAGGACGCCTCTTCTCACTGTCAGCGAAAACCTGACAGGTTAAGCCAGAACGCATGCTCTCCCATCACAGAAAGGGCCATGGAGAGCTTGCAGGCTTGGACAGCCTGACAGGCATTACGGAGGACGAGGTCGTTAACTGCAAGGATCTCCTTCCACAGGGTCGGTGAGGGAGATCCTTTTTCCAACTGTCGCCCTAAATCCCCCAAAATCTAGGGAGGAGACGTTAAGGGCCCTGACAGTCAAGGCCGAGGACTTGTAAGCGGCCTGGTGAACTGAGGCAGAAAAGCGGTCCATCTTGTTGGGCAAGACCGGCTGAGTGAGCGAGCAGCCCGTCCTGGGCGGATTAATGTCCCTGGTGAAGGAGGGCTCGATCGCAAGTGAATCACACATGCCGAGTGCTGCCATGTCCTTTACCTTGAGGCCCACGAGACCGTGTTTGAGTTACTCCATGCCACCTGGGCGGAGCAGATTTTAAGTGAACTTAAAACAATCTTCACATAAACCTGTTATAATAAATGTAACATTGAATTATAAAATATTATAATAATCCAATAAAATGACCCAACAGGCTGCATTTGGTTTTAAAAATATAGACATGAAAACTTCATGTAAAATAAGGCCTAATGCAGCGAAGTTTAAGAGAAGAATGAAAAGTTCCTCATGAACTCAAATGTCTTCCGTAAAAATATCATTGATGGGTTTGGCTGCTCATGAATCCGAGGATCAGTTTCTGCCTGTGCGATAAAATCATATTATAAACAATCAAATGCTTTGTAATAGTCAAGAAAGAGCCTAATACACATAGCTAGACAGATGGTGGAGTTAGATAACGGTGGAGTGTGTATGCGCACATGTTCCAGGAGTGTTTTAAAGAGCTGTGTTTCGCACAGAGGAATAATTTATCCAGTTGAACTTCCGACTTTCGTTCTTGATTAATAAAATCATTCTTGGCAAAAGCTCTCACTCTCTTCCAGTTCAGCTGAGATTGTGATTAAATGCCGTGTAATAACGTGAAGAAAAGCATTTACTTAATAATCGGCTCGGCTGATTCATTTTCCTGGATCCCGGGGCGGCACTGCTTTATTTTCTATATTTGTTTTATACTTTAATTATCTTTCATGTGTTGTGTGTGTGTGTGTGTGTCTGTCACGGTTTATGAATTCGCTGTCTCCTTTCTTGTCTCGGGTGTATGGGTTGGACGAGGTCGCTGATCACTGCCACTGGTCAGTCACCCGCCGCGTCTGATCAGCACGCCAGCTGCAGCTGATCAGCGAACCCGATATAGTCCCTCTGTTTTCTCCTTGTCTTTGTCAGATCGTTGTTGGATGTTCCATGTATCCTGCCTGTCTCCAGTTCCCGTTTTGTCCTGCCAGTTTCATCGGTTCTGCACTCCTGCACTTCGTTCCGTCAGCTTCCTGTTATCCAGTCTTCGCTCTATTTCCTGGATCTTCCGTACAACGTTCATCACCTTTATCATCATCTTCACCCTCTTTTACCATCAAGATCGGGTTGGACCTCAGCGTCCCTGTGCTGCCTTGTGCTTCTCTGACTGGACTTTACTACCATCAGCTACCAACACTCACTCGATAAATATTATATTGTACTTGCTATTGGGTCTCCTGTTTATTCCCTGACAGTGTGTGTGTGTGTGTGTGTGACTTGTCACTTAAAACACACGTGTTACGTCCTATTTCAATTTCTTGAAATTTCTTACTAAACCTCTTAAAGAAAATACAAATAAATAACAGAAATATACACTCTGTCCCTACCTGACCACAAACCAGGAGAAAACAGGGGATAGCAGAATAAAATGTTACCTTCAATTATCAGACAATGAACAAAGCAAATAATCAGATAAATAACAGCTTAATTGATAAAGCAAAAGGTATGGACTGGGACGTCTCACAAAGAAGCAATAGAGCGTGGGCTCCAGGAGTTAACAATAAGCAGCAATAAAGCAACAGAAAGAGGCACAGGTCCTCACAGGGAACACAACCACTCTCAACAACTGGGCCGGGCAGGACACAGACCATGCTCTGGAGAAAGGTTCTCCCTGAATGATAGTTCTGCTGGCTTTTATTCTGCGTCCCTCCTGGTTGATGAGCAGGTTCAACTGGAGACGTAATCAGCTGCCTGTCAGAGTGAAAAAGGGGGAGGAGCCAAAAGAGAGCAGGAGACACCAAAACAACACAAAAAACCACACACAATTAAAGATTCGCTTATTCACTCTGTTACTTGTTTTTTTTCGTTTATTTTTCACGTAGACATTCTTGTATCAAAAATCGTTTGTTTCGTATCAAACATCAGTCTACATATGTATTATACACAGCTGATATCTGAAGCGGGTGAGTGATGGAAAATGAAGATCAGAAACTCCTCCAGTTGATGCTGGATGTGGAGAATCAGCTTTAATGAGCAGAAAAAACATGAATGAACTGTTCAAGATCAACAGTTTTATGAGAAGAAACACACGAGAAACCAGTGAGGAATGAACTGGACCAGATGAACAGCTTTATGAAGAGAAGCACACGAGAAACCAGTGAGGAATGAACTGGACCAGATGAACAGCTTTATGAAGAGAAGCACACGAGAAACCAGTGAGGAATGAACTGGACCAGATGAACAGCTTTATGAAGGGAAGCACCAGATGAACGGCTTTATGAAGAGAAGCACACGAGAAACAGTGAGGAATGAACTGGGCTGGACCAGTAAAGATAAAGGAGCGATGAGGAAACAACCGAGATGTGCCTCTTTGATATTGTGTTTCCTTTGTAGGCTATTTCCTTTGAGCTAAACCTTGTGCGTGAGTGAGTGAGTGAGTGAGTGAGTGTGTGTGTGTGTGTGTGTGTGTGTGTGTGTGAGAGAGAGAGAGAGAGAGAGAGAGAGAGAGAGAGAGAGAGAGAGTGTGTGTGTGTGTGTGTGTGTGTGTGTGAGAGAGAGAGAGAGAGAGAGAGAGAGAGAGAGAGAGTGTATTCATCTTTCCTCAAGTGTGTATGCTTTACTCCTAGAGTGTTATTTCAGTACTGAAAGGTATGTATGCGAAAAAAATATGGGCATCTGCAACGCTATCTCATGACCAATTGGTACAAATTTGTACGAGTGATTAAAAGGTGGCTAATTCGTTCGAATTCATACGACGATTTGTCTAAACCCACGTGATGGGTAGGTTTAGGGGCGGGGTCGATTAGGTTTAGGGGCGGGGTCAGGGGTAGGTCATTCTTATGAATTCATACGAATTTGGCAACTCGTAAAATATGAGTGAGGTCATATGAATTGTTACGAATTAGCCACCTCATAAAATTCGTAGGAATTGCCCTCTAAAGGGCCTGAAATAGCTCCCTCTGACGTTAAGGGCATGTATAGCTAAGTTCACATCAATTGTAACAATCTGATATGTAGTTGTTGTTTAGTTTTTTTTTCTAGATTATTAACAAGAAATCAAGGGATTCATGAATTGAGTTACACATTAATGAAATTGCTTCTTATATATTTTCAGAAAGACACTGCAATAGATTAAATGTGACATATATTTCCCAGACAAACGATTTCACATACAACAAATGACAGTCTTATTCAGATAATATCCCACAAGCCGTATGACCGGTTGAATGTCTATGTGCACAAGCCACGCGCGTTCGTCAGCACGGAACGATTTCTCCAAAGCAAGTCTTTCAAAACACCGTGACAAACCATAAAGCACAAACGAAAACATCCAGGGAACAGTCTTGTTAATCCAACAGCAAATGTCCAAAAAGTAATCCACAACGAAGAAAAAAAAAAACTCCATCAGTTTCATTGAATGAACAAAACTGCTCAAATGTTAGAGCCCATGAAACCGATCATTCTCACCGGTTTTGGGAGTTCGTTACCAGCGAAGGATGTTGGTATTCTGCAATCAAGCCCAGGTCGTTGGTGGATAGGGTTTTGAAATACGAGCTTAGTCCCAGGTCTCACGTAGTCTCCCTGTACAATTGAAGCCCCCCTCTTGTCCTCTTTTTAACTCAGTGCGTCATCCTCTGACAAAAAAATTCCCCAGTCAGCTGACGTGGTTTTGATCAGGCAATTCCAATCAGCTGATAGCTGACAGTCAGCTGATCTAGCCCGCGACAACATAAACACAGTCACGGCATGTGGTACAAATGACAGATACACTGGATCCCTACAGAGTTCATGGTAATGGAGGTACATCTAGATTCTCCTTTCATGCTAATAATTACAATATTATACATGAAAGAAAAGAAACAAAAAAAAAACATTGAACTCTAAAACTTATGTGGAGATGCCACATAGACCCCCCCTCCAGCCGGAGGCTTCTAGGGTGAGACACCATAATATTTTTTTAGATTCACCACATTTACAGTATCCTGTTTATCAGGTGGGATGCTCATTGGCTGATGTTGGCTGATCTCACTGCTCATTGGCTGATGTTGGCTGATCTCTCACTGGCATTGGCTTCCTTACGTTTGAATAAAAAGCACTCATTCACTAGTGACTCAAGATAATATTTTCTTGAATTGTTCACTCAACTTCACACTGAATTATTGTACTTTTCTAGAGAAATAGCTCATGTGGAAGCACTTTAATGGGAGAAGGAAAGTTTAAAGTTGAGGAACATGAAGCTGGAGTTTGTGAGGGTGAAACAGAAGAGAAGCGCGTGTGTGAGTGCGTGAGTGATTCAGGACATGTTCAAGAACGGCAGAAGATTGAAGGAAACCATGGAAATGTATCGTGTGGATCATGAGAAGGAATGACAGCAGATGTAATGGTGTGAAAAAATTTATAATTCATCAAACTTTATTAAATAGATTCTCAATCAGATGCAGAGAGAGATGGAGCAAGGAATGATCCACATTTCATTAAGGTGAGGGAAGTTGGAATATTAAATCAACGCCAGTATTTAATTTAACATACAGCAACCAGCATTTAGTCTTTGTGGTTATCCAACATTATAATTGCACTACTGCCCTGTACTGCATGAGCTTGATTGGAAAGATGTGTTGTGTCCTTTAGTGTTACTGATTTGGTATGATCCCCCCTTTCTTCAATCAATGGTATATTCCTCGCGTGTTGCGCTCTTCAGTTTGCGGGAAGCACTCCGAGGAGAGGTATGTGTCTCCGTTAATGGACGATTCAAACAAGCTCTTAGAGCATATTAAATAGAGGTTATTATGAAATCAGAACGAAATATGGTGGTAATACTGTTGGTGACCCTGTTGTTTGTTAAATAGATGGTTCTTCAGGTTTAATATAGTACATAAACTGTATTGCTTTAAACGTACGATTGTGTCATATTTCTATAAACGGTATAACACTTTAAGTATCAGTTAATGTCCTATGTTGGTTTTCATGGGTATGAGGATGCTTGTTAATGTTGATCTGGGTTTCACTTAATTTCATTTTGATGACATGAGTGGTTAATCTGTGCTGCACCGAGTGAAATGCGCGCCAGTAATCAACGGTGCATTCTGGGTAATGTAGTTCATGATTTAAAGCATGTTATGTGTGTTAAGAAGAAGCTGAAACTGAATTGTTTCTTTGATAATGTAAGTTGCCTGCATACTAGAAATATGGGACAATGTACTAACTGAGTGATGTATTTGCAGATTGTCAATCCAGAATAGATGATCGTAACTGTCCCATTTTATGCTTGCAGTAAACACGCAAAAGCGAAAAGACGTTGCTGGTGTTTCTCTTTATGGGGCTGACCCTGTGGTGCGTCTACTGACCCGCTGCACAGAGACTCTTGTTGACTGTAAGTTGTTTTGTTGTAAAACTTAGTTTGTGGCTAAAAGCTGTTTGCAGAGACGATTGGAAAGTCCCTCAACAGGGGATGTCCCCTAAAGCCGGGAACAGTGTGTGATTTCTGCAGCTTACCCACTCACACTGAACTAGTACAAACAGGGAACCCAGCAAACACAGAACTCAGTCTTTTTAATCTCAACCAACCACTGGGCCATCTCATTCACCGTCAAGCAAGGATACGAGAGAGTTGCGTTTAATTTACCTCAGCTAAATAAGATACGGAATTATACAAACACAACCTACAACTTCCTTGTCTAATGTGACATTTATTTGAACATCTTCTGGCCAGGTATGACAAATATTTACCTTTATGCCAAAAGTTATAATCCATAATGGCTTTAATGATGAGTAATTGAGTTCAACACTCCTTGAACAGGCAGCGACTTCAGCGCGTACTTGTTGCACGTTCATGCTTTTTACTTTTTTTGGAAACGCACAGAGATTATTTTTCTGTAACCGTCGCACACCTGTTTATTTTCCTTTGATCTGTCGTCTCATTCGTTTCTTTGCTAGATTTTCTCATGTCTGCTCATGCTAATTAACGTTAGTCTGTATATGTTTTTTTTCCTCTCACAAATGTCCGTCATGGCCGCAGCCGTTCCGCAACAAATCCGGACCTGGTGTGTATTGAAGGACGGCGGAGTACGGAGCCGACACGCAGCCATTCTGCAGTTGGTGGAAATCCGGGGTAATGAAGCAAAGTTTCATCATGCTGGCATACGTGGAAAGTTTTAAACCACGTGTGTTTCAAGAGAAACTCCCACACGGCAAAGAGAAATCCTGATCAAACAATCATCAGTTTATAGAGTGGAAGAATCTGCGCGTCGGTGTATTCCAGCGAACACGGAGAAATCATGTTCATAACCTTTACAACTCACAACTACAGCACACACACACACACACACACACACACACACACACACCACACACCACACACACACCACACACACACACACACACACACCACACACACAACAAATAAAAGAGAATTAAAATATAAAACACTTCCGCGTTTCCAGGAAACAAGACTGCCATGATAACACGATCTGTCTCTGTATTAGTCTCTTTCTTGACTATTACAAAGCATGTCATTGTTTAGAATATGATTTTATGTTACAGGCAGAAACTGATCCTCGGATTCATGAGCAGCCAAACCCATCAATGATATTTTTACTGAAGACTTTTGAGTTCATTTAGAGGAACTTTTCATTCTTCTCTGAAACTTCGCTGCATTTTGTTTTATAGGCCTATCTATATTTTTTAACCCAAATGCAGCCTGCAGGGTAATTTTATTGGGTTATTTTTAATATTTTATAGGTAAATGTGGCATTTATTATAAGGGTTTATGTCAATATTGTTCACTGCAATTAAAAGTTGTTATATTTTTAAAAGCCTAATAAATGTCTTTCAGGTAATGCAGAATGGCTACTAATAGATTTATAATCACAAGTGGTATAATAATAATAATAATAATAACAATAATAGCAATAATAAATACAATGTAAAATCAATTGCAAAATAATATAAACAAAAATAAAAATAGTACATTAAATAGTGACAAGTACCCGAAACGAGTATCTACTTGTCATAAAAGTCGGTTTTAAGAAAATAAAGATGAATATGTAGATTTCAGGAAATGTACTCTATAATATAATATACAGCCTAATATAAGCTAAACCTATGATATAAATCATGTCAACTCATGGCTCAACTTGCACCGCTAAGTAGCGACACCGTCTGACGGACTCCGGCCAACTAATGTTACTCTCAGGGTCGGGTGGGGAAAATGTGACATTACTGTGAAACAAAACAGAAATGTGACTAGAAGTGCCATCACAGTTTTGAGTGACTATGGCTGGAGTTATTTAGCACATATTAAAAATGCTCAACCTTCATAATTAATTCGTATTTTGACTGAAAATATTTTTGTACAAAGGGGGCGTTTTGCCCCAGAACTATAAAATTATAGTTTTTAATCTCTAAAAGTAAAAGGCAAGTAATGTAACAACGTGTGTATATATATTCACATTTATTTCAGGAATGTCCAAAATAGCCAAATTTGTAAAAACTGTATTTATACATATAACATTTAACTAAGCCGTGCAAACACCTTCACACAGTTCCCTGTTGAATAGTGATGGCCTGTTGTAGTGCTTGCTCTGTATAAACACCACGGTTACTTCTTAGTAGAGGTCCTGGGTAAGATCTGAATGCACTTCATTTAGCGGAGAATATCTCAGCTGTTATAGACTAATATGACCCCGTTGAGCAACGTGGGATGTGTGCCAAAATCTCTCTCCGGGACGAGAGTCCTGAAAATGACCACAACAGGTGATGTCATATATAACACGCGCTGAAGCCCAGCGAGTTTCTTTCCGGAAGAAAATATTTCAGTGTTCCACAAATTTTGACTTCGGATCTGTTTATGGGTTAAATATGTTTATAAAATTCTTACGATTTTTTTGGAGTAAACGGGGTAAGATTTTTACCAAAAACAATGCGTGACTGAAGTAAATCAGCGAGTTTTTCCCTCAGATGTCACTGACTGACCGACTGACGCTCGATGTATTTTCAGTCAAATGTACTCAATCAATCAAAACTTTTATTACAGACTCAAGGTCCAAATCTTACTCACAACAACACATAAATATATATCCATAAACGCACATGCATACACGCATACCTACACAAAATAATAATAATAATTTAAAAAGAGAATCATTGTTACAGGAGACAGTGATACCAGTGTTTCCACATACGGGGTTGAGAACGTGTGGCACTTAGCCGTATGTTAGTTAAGCCCATTATTATTTCATTTTGTGACCCATTAAGCCGGCACATGAATTTAAACATTAGTTTCTTAAAACAGCATAAAGCTCCTCACTCTTGCAACCACACACATCTCACTTGCACTACACTTGTACTCTCAACTGTCTTAACACTCTTAATCAACTCAGCAGATCCAAACAACCATACGACAGTCATAAAGTTATACAGTGTTAGTAAAGTCATAACGCTGCACTTTTATGCTCTGCATCGGCCATTCATACTTTGATATTTTTGTGCAATAACACATAATCATAAGATACCATAAGATAAAGAAAAGTAGTATTTTTTTCTACTGTATCTATTTGGCTACATTTGCTGAAAAAATATTTTAGACTAGAGTATTTATTATAAATATTTCGTTTTGAATAATTTAACTAATTTGTAACACACATAGGAGTTTGTATTGGAATCTTTTTATTGTTAATGTTTTCCCAGATTTTGCAGTATATGTCAACACTTACTTTCACTTTCATTATTTCATTAGTGACCATAGCGCCCTCTTGTGCCCTACATATTCAAATTATGCCATTTCTGCATGTCATTGTTTTGGAACAATTTATATGACTTTCTTCTGAAATGTGATGCTTCCTGAGAGGAAAAGATGGAAATTAAGGTTATTTGTTGAAAACTTCATATTTTAAGGGGTAATTTTCACTGGTTTAAATGCACATCACTACACATTTTCCATGCATGTTTAAATGTTCGTTCCACAACTAAATATTAATATAGTGCATTCATTTGGTTGTTTAAAACATTTCTCTTCTCAGCACTGAAACATGAACAGAATCAATAAAACATGTGCAGAGGTTCAGACTGGCGGGAAGGGGGGTGCTGTGGGGGTGCAGCCCCCCTCGTCATAGCATCAGCACCCCCTGGTGGGGGGCTGTGGACTAACATGACATTGTACTTAAAAACGTGAAATAAAATGGGCATCGATGGACAGCGTTAACTAACGCTCTTATGCCTAATGTACTGAGTGTTCAAGCTACCGAGAAAATAAAATAAAGTTCGAGTTTGTCATGCTTTGTTCCGATCAGAGCTCGAGCGGAGAGGTAATCGGATTTCTGAATATTACGCTCCGCTCGCTCTTTCATCACTGAGCAAAATGATGTCCAAAACACGTCTTTTCAACATCTTTGTCACAAAAGTCGGACGTTGAAAAGACGTCCACTGAGGAGCCAGAATGAAAGTTTTTATGATGTCTTTTTTTGACGTGTTCTGGACGTCCGATCTGGACGTTCATGGACCCTCTTCGTACAAGGTTAAAAACTAGTTCAAATGTGGCCATTGTGGACATATTTACAACATCATTTATGGCCTCATTTAGACAATTTATACTGTTTCTGGACCAAATAAACACTCAGGATGCATTAAATTATTTTTATGTAATTTCCTTACATTGTTTAGATGAGGTTTAGATGTTGATGTTTCATTTTAAGGCACCATTGTGGTGATCAGTGTTTGCTTTAGTTGGGCTCTTGTAACTGTGTGTGTGTATAACACCATTGTTGTGGCAGAGAAAGCCAAGAAAAAGTGCAGTCGGCTGTCATCAGCTCCATGTTGATGAAGACAAAATCAACTCAAAGCTAGCATATAACATTGTTATTGAAGATTAGTCTTTTTATCTGGCATTAATAACCATCAATATTGTGGAACTGCTTTATTTGACCCAGTAGCATTAAAATGATCACTTTTAGAAGGTGAATAAAGAGCATGTGCACACAATGTTTTGAGGAAGAATATCAGTCACACACAGACATAAAGATTTTGGATATGATTCTCAATAACGGTGACAACCAAAACTAAAAAACTTGGGAATCAAGGATATTTTGAACTATGAAAGCTACCCATCATGCATTGCAGCATGAAGCTTTTTTTTATTGTCACTATTGTTGTGAATCATATGCAAAATATTTATTTCTGTGTGTGACTATATGACACGTTTTCTCAAAACATTGTGTGCACATGCTCTTTATTCACCGTCTAATAAGTGATCATTTTAATGCTACTGGATCAAATAATGCAGTTCCACAAGATTGATGGTTATTAATGCGAGATAAAAAGACTAATCTTCAATAACAAAGTTATATGCTAGCTTTGAGTTGATTTTGTCATCATCAACATGGAGCTGATGACAGCCGACTGCACTTTTTCTTGGCTTTCTCTGCCACAACAATGGTGTTATACACACACACAGTTACAAGAGCCCAACTAAAGCAAACACTGATCACCACAATGGTGCCTTAAAATGAAACATCAACATCTAAACCTCATCTAAACAATGTAAGAAAATTACATAAAAATAATTTAATGCATCCTGAGTGTTTATTTGGTCCAGAAACAGTATAAATTGTCTAAATGAGGCCATAAATGATGTTGAAAATATGTCCACAATGGCCACATTTGAACTAGTTTTTAACCTTGTACGAAGAGGGTCCATGAGCGTCCAGATCGGACGTCCAGAACACGTCAAAAAAAGACGTCATAAAAACTTTCATTCTGGCTCCTCAGTGGACGTCTTTTCAACGTCCGACTTTTGTGACAAAGATGTTGAAAAGACGTGTTTTGGACATCATTTTGCTCAGTGATGAAAGAGCGAGCGGAGCGTAATATTCAGAAATCCGATTACCTCTCCGCTCGAGCTCTGATCGGAACAAAGCATGACAAACTCGAACTTTATTTTATTTTCTCTGTAGCTTGAACACTCAGTACATTAGGCATAAGAGCGTTAGTTAACGCTGTCCATCGATGCCCATTTTATTTCACGTTTTTAAGTACAATGTCATGTTAGTCCACAGCCCCCCACCAGGGGGTGCTGATGCTATGACGAGGGGGGCTGCACCCCCACAGCACCCCCCTTCCCGCCAGTCTGAACCTCTGCACATGTTTTATTGATTCTGTTCATGTTTCAGTGCTGAGAAGAGAAATGTTTTAAACAACCAAATGAATGCACTATATTAATATTTTGTTGTAGAACGAACATTTAAACATGCATGGAAAAAAATCGTAAGAATTTTATAAACATATTTAACCCATAAACGGATCCGAAGTCAAAATTTGTGGAACACTGAAATATTTTCTTCCGGAAAGAAACTCGCTGGGCTTCAGCGCGTGTTATATATGACATCACCTGTTGTGGTCATTTTCAGGACTCTCGTCCCGGAGAGAGATTTTGGCACACATCCCACGTTGCTCAACGGGGTCATATTAGTCTATAACAGCTGAGATATTCTCCGCTAAATGAAGTGCATTCAGATCTTACCCAGGACCTCTACTAAGAAGTAACCGTGGTGTTTATACAGAGCAAGCACTACAACAGGCCATCACTATTCAACAGGGAACTGTGTGAAGGTGTTTGCACGGCTTAGTTAAATGTTATATGTATAAATACAGTTTTTACAAATTTGGCTATTTTGGACATTCCTGAAATAAATGTGAACATATATACACACGTTGTTACATTACTTGCCTTTTACTTTTAGAGATTAAAAACTATAGTTTTATAGTTCTGGGGCAAAACGCCCCCTTTGTACAAAAATATTTTCAGTCAAAATACGAATTAATTATGAAGGTTGAGCATTTTTAATATGTGCTAAATAACTCCAGCCATAGTCACTCAAAACTGTGATGGC
The DNA here is from genome assembly GCA_030578275.1 of Meda fulgida. Taxonomy (NCBI): domain Eukaryota; kingdom Metazoa; phylum Chordata; class Actinopteri; order Cypriniformes; family Leuciscidae; genus Meda; species Meda fulgida. The sequence continues at coordinate 40,686,657 of CM060618.1, forward strand.
ACTTCTAGTCACATTTCTGTTTTGTTTCACAGTAATGTCACATTTTCCCCACCCGACCCTGAGAGTAACATTAGTTGGCCGGAGTCCGTCAGACGGTGTCGCTACTTAGCGGTGCAAGTTGAGCCATGAGTTGACATGATTTATATCATAGGTTTAGCTTATATTAGGCTGTATATTATATTATAGAGTACATTTCCTGAAATCTACATATTCATCTTTATTTTCTTAAAACCGACTTTTATGACAAGTAGATACTCGTTTCGGGTACTTGTCACTATTTAATGTACTATTTTTATTTTTGTTTATATTATTTTGCAATTGATTTTACATTGTATTTATTATTGCTATTATTGTTATTATTATTATTATTATTATACCACTTGTGATTATCAATCTATTAGTAGCCATTCTGCATTACCTGAAAGACATTTATTAGGCTTTTAAAAATATAATAACTTTTAATTGCAGTGAACAATATTGACATAAACCCTTATAATAAATGCCACATTTACCAATAAAATATTAAAAATAACCCAATAAAATTACCCTGCAGGCTGCATTTGGGTTAAAAAATATAGATAGGCCTATAAAACAAAATGCAGCGAAGTTTCAGAGAAGAATGAAAAGTTCCTCTAAATGAACTCAAAAGTCTTCAGTAAAAATATCATTGATGGGTTTGGCTGCTCATGAATCCGAGGATCAGTTTCTGCCTGTAACATAAAATCATATTCTAAACAATGACATGCTTTGTAATAGTCAAGAAAGAGACTAATACAGAGACAGATCGTGTTATCATGGCGGTCTTGTTTCCTGGAAACGCGGAAGTGTTTTATATTTTAATTCTCTTTTATTTGTTGTGTGTGTGTGTGTGTGTGTGTGGTGTGTGTGTGGTGTGTGGTGTGTGTGTGGTGTGTGTGTGTGTGTGTGTGTGTGTGGTGTGTGTGTGGTGTGGTGTGTGTGTGTGTGTGTGTGTGTGTGTGTGTGTGCTGTAGTTGTGAGTTGTAAAGGTTATGAACATGATTTCTCCGTGTTCGCTGGAATACACCGACGCGCAGATTCTTCCACTCTATAAACTGATGATTGTTTGATCAGGATTTCTCTTTGCCGTGTGGGAGTTTCTCTTGAAACACACGTGGTTTAAAACTTTCCACGTATGCCAGCATGATGAAACTTTGCTTCATTACCCCGGATTTCCACCAACTGCAGAATGGCTGCGTGTCGGCTCCGTACTCCGCCGTCCTTCAATACACACCAGGTCCGGATTTGTTGCGGAACGGCTGCGGCCATGACGGACATTTGTGAGAGAAAAAAAAACATATACAGACTAACGTTAATTAGAATGACCAGACATGAGAAAATCTAGCAAAGAAACGAATGAGACGACAGATCAAAGGAAAATAAACAGGTGTGCGACGGTTACAGAAAAATAATCTCTGTGCGTTTCCAAAAAAAGTAAAAAACATGAACGTGCAACAAGTACGCGCTGAAGTCGCTGCCTGTTCAAGGAGTGTTGAACTCAATTACTCATCATTAAAGTCATTATGGATTATAACTTTTGGCATAAAGGTAAATATTTGTCATACCTGGCCAGAAGATGTTCAAATAAATGTCACATTAGACAAGGAAGTTGTAGGTTGTGTTTGTATAATTCCGTATCTTATTTAGCTGAGGTAAATTAAACGCAACTCTCTCGTATCCTTGCTTGACGGTGAATGAGATGGCCCAGTGGTTGGTTGAGATTAAAAAGACTGAGTTCTGTGTTTGCTGGGTTCCCTGTTTGTACTAGTTCAGTGTGAGTGGGTAAGCTCGCAGAAATCACACACTGTTCCCGGCTTTAGGGGACATCCCCTGTTGAGGGACTTTCCAATCGTCTCTGCAAACAGCTTTTAGCTACAAACTGAGTTTTACAACAAAACAACTTACAGTCAACAAGAGTCTCTGTGTAGCGGGTCAGTAGACGCACCACAGGGTCAGCCCCATAAAGAGAAACACCAGCAACGTCTTTTCGCTTTTGCGTGTTTACTGCAAGCATAAAATGGGACAGTTACGATCATCTGTTCTGGATTGACAATCTGCAAATACATCACTCAGTTAGTACATTGTCCCATATTTCTAGTATGCAGGCAACTTACATTATCAAAGAAACAATTCAGTTTCAGCTTCTTCTTAACACACATAACATGCTTTAAATCATGAACTACATTACCCAGAATGCACCGTTGATTACTGGCGCGCATTTCACTCGGTGCAGCACAGATTAACCACTCATGTCATCAAAATGAAATTAAGTGAAACCCAGATCAACATTAACAAGCATCCTCATACCCATGAAAACCAACATAGGACATTAACTGATACTTAAAGTGTTATACCGTTTATAGAAATATGATACAATCGTACGTTTAAAGCAATACAGTTTATGTACTATATTAAACCTGAAGAACCATCTATTTAACAAACAACAGGGTCACCAACAGTATTACCACCATATTTCGTTCTGATTGCATAATAACCTCTATTTAATATGCTCTAAGAGCTTGTTTGAATCGTCCATTAACGGAGACACATACCTCTCCTCGGAGTGCTTCCCGCAAACTGAAGAGCGCAACACGCGAGGAATATACCATTGATTGAAGAAAGGGGGGATCATACCAAATCAGTAAAACTAAAGGACACAACACATCTTTCCAATCAAACTCATGCAGTACAGGGCAGTAGTGCAATTATAATGTTGGATAACCACAAAGACTAAATGCTGGTTGCTGTATGTTAAATTAAATACTGGCGTTGATTTAATATTCCAACTTCCCTCACCTTAATGAAATGTGGATCATTCCTTGCTCCATCTCTCTCTGCATCTGATTGAGAAGCAACTAGGGTGCTTTTCAATATCCCTCTTCGTCTCCTCGATCCTCCGTCCTCCATCCTATGACCCGGAAACCGATCGAGCTCAGCCATCTTGAAGGACATCTCAATTCTCTAATTGCACCGCGAGGAGTCGACCCACTAAGCAAAATGATGTCCAAAAGACATCTTTTCAACATCTTTGTCACAAATTTGGACGTTGAAAAGACGTCCACTGAGGAGCCAGAATGAAAGTTTTTATGACGTCTTTTTTTGACGTGTTCTGGACGTCCGATCTGGACGCTCATGGACCCTCTTCGTACAAGGTTAAAAACTAGTTCAAATGTGGCCATTGTGGACATATTTTCAACATCATTTATGGCCTCATTTAGACAATTTATACTGTTTCTGGACCAAATAAACACTCAGGATGCATTAAATTATTTTTATGTAATTTCCTTACATTGTTTAGATGAGGTTTAGATGTTGATTTTTCATTTTAAGGCACCATTGTGGTGATCAGTGTTTGCTTTAGTTGGGCTCTTGGTCCCAGATCTTCTTGCTTTTCTTTGGCTGCTGTAACTGTGTGTTTGTGTAACACCAGGGGCGTCACCAGCCGATTTTGCCGGGGCTTAAGCCGCGAATGTTTTGAGTCAAGCCCTGAATGTAATGATGACTGTCACTGAGCAAATATGAAACTCGACAAACAATAGCCTATATAAACGCCAGAAATCACAAGTTGCTTTATTTCATTGCGCTTTGGCTTTGCATGCATACAGCCTGTAAAAAATAGATCTTAAAATTAATCTAGCCTATAGAATACATTTCTTTGCTGTCGGTAGCCTATGGGCCACTCCGTTTCTTCCTCTCTGTTAAATATGCAGCAGCAGCAGGTAGGGGAGGAGCTAGCACAGTCAACCGCAAGAGCGCGAGTTAAGGCCGGAGACACACTGGCTGCGTGGCGTGCGCGTCTCAGTTGCGTGGCGTGTCCGTTTTTATTTCTGCTCCCATGTTAACAGGTTAGAGCTTGCACACTGCCTGCGTGACACGCGCGTCGGAAAACATAGAACCGACGCCTATTTTTCACGCAACACGCAAGCGTGTTGGAAGCGTTTCCAGGCAAAATAGAATAGGAAAAGATGTTTTTATGTCATTTTTTTACACGAATACAAATTAATAAATTACATTTTGATTTTTGAAAGTCTAGGTTTTGACATAAATTTAAATATAAATGTCCTTTAAAAAAATGAAATAATAAAGAATTATCGATTTTCAAATATTGCCATTATTTTTGCCTATACATATAATTTCATGTCATTTTATTTTTTAAACAATCGAGTCCCGGTGTCCACTACAGAGGTCATAGCATATAACATATATATTTTTTCTAATTTGTTTCACATGCTCTTAACAATTTGATTAGGCCTACATGAAAAAAAAAATTGAAAAAAACTTTCTGGGCCTCAGGAGGATATAAAGATAGGACAGAACGTAGTGACGGTTAAACAGGTAGGCTAAATACTCTTTGCTACACAACATTTGTAAATGTTATTGAAATACAGACAGCCCACTTATTTTTCGGATTTTTGGAAGATGTGTGATAACAGTTGAAATTGTTGTCGTAAAGGCAAGAGCAACACACCGCTAATCCAAATGTAGACTGGTCTGTCGCCGCCATCCCTCTATGTCACCAGAAGCAGCAGCGCCGCGTCAGACATGCTTCTGGTGTGCAAAGACACAGAAAACGCGACGCAACCGCCACGCAGCTGACACGCAACAGAAACGCCACGCTCACGCCACGCAGCCAGTGTGTCCCCGGCCTTAACAACTGAGACAGTCAGCGAGCGGGAAAGAAAAAATTAAAGAAAAATGAAGCAAACGAGACTTTAGGGATTTTTCGGAAAGAAGTCAGTGGGTAAAAATTCAGTTCCCTATCAAGGCTACGGAACTCGACATTACAGATGTCGTATATGGGAACTCCTCTCATCCTTCACTTCCGCTGAAATCTTATAGGCTAACGCCAGCAGAGCTGGCCAATTGACGCAAATATGCAAATACTGAACTTCGTAGCAGTAAAAAGCAAGTGCAGCGTCAATTCCCTTCAGAATCTCTCTCTTCACGCTTAAATCGTGTGCTAGAAAGCTGATACTACAACTTGGATTATTTCGCCGTCATTGAAGTTGCGCCGAGATACTTGCACTGTCTCCTGCATCCAATGGCAACTAACTGCAACTTGTGCTAGGATCACATCTTGCCCCCCGACATGCACCTGTTCTGTGTCGCGTGTATGGGGCTGGCCCATGCCGAGTCAGCCCTCAGGGACGGAGGGTCCTGCGACCACTGCGCGGACATGTCTCTTCGAGCTCTCAAAGCCAGGAGGGAAGAGGCTCGCGCAGCAGCGGGGATCGGGCCTACCGCCGCCACTGAGCCGCTGGTAGCCCCCCCCAACCGCGGAGTCGAGGTTCCGTTCCCCGGTGAGCTTTCCCGACCCCACCTTTCAGCCCCCTCGCGAGGTCGCCGACTTTGTCTCCTTCGGGGTGAGTGAGGAAGACGACTCCATGTCTCTGTTTGCCTCCGAGAACGACTGGGGTGTGGAGCAGGCTGCATCGCGGACGGCCGCGGAGCAAGAGACCCCGGCGGACCTGCAGGACGAGCTTTTCCGTATCCTCTCGAAGGCCGTCGAGGAACTGGACCTGTCGTGGAAGGCTCCCGACGAACCTTCAAAGAGCAAACTGGATACGTGGTTCCTCCAATCGAGCCGCCGTCAGGCCGCTTCGAAAAGAGGAACACCGTTTTTTCCTGGCGTGCATGAGCACGTGGTGAAGTCGTGGGTGGCCCCGCAATCGGCACGCACCCTCACTTCCACCCAAGCCATGTTTGCCCCCGTGGACGAGGCGGGGGACCACGGCTACCTCCGCATCCCCCCCGTCGAGGAGACCGTCGCCGCGCACCTCTGCCCGTCGGCTCCCGCCCTGGGCTCGGACCGCAGCCTGCCGTCCCGAGCCTGTAGATTTACGGCCCACCAAGCTAACAAGGCCTACGGTGCCGCGGGGGAGGCGGTTTCTGCGTTGCATGCCATGGCCGTTCTCCAAGTGCTGCAGGCTAAGCAACTCAAGTCTCTGGATGACGCTGCCTCTATCGACACTGACGCCACCCGAGATCTCCGTTCGGCCACGGACCTCGCGCTCCTGGCCACGAAGCGTTCGGCCCAAGCAATTGGCCGTTCGATGGGGTTCCTGGTGGTCCTCCACAGACACCTGTGGCTCACCCTGTCGGACGTACAAGAGGCCGATAGGAAGACGCTGCTGAACGCACCGATCTCCCCTGCAGGCCTGTTCGGAGACGCCTTGGAGAAAGTCACTGAGCGTTACTCCGAGACGCAGAAGAAAGCGAAACCCATGAGCCACGTGATTCCTCGGAGGGCGCCGCGGCAGCCTCGCTCTCGTTCGTCTTCCGCCTCGGGCCGCCAACCTCAGGCCGCGGCTAGAAGACAGGCAGCGCCCCGCCCGGGACCGGATGCCCGTAGAGGCCGTAGCGGCCAGTGGCATGGAGCGGGCAGCAAGAGGGCGCAGAGGAGCCCGCGCAGAAAGCCCACCGCGTCCCCTGCGAGGCCTAAGCAGTCGTCCTGACCGCTCGGGCAAGAGGAGAAGAGAGCGCCAGGTCGGCCCCACGTCAAAGCGGCGCGCTATAGGCACTTGGTCCCTCTGCGTTCTGCGAGCGACGCGTGCAGTTGTTTTGTGAATGTTGTTTCTTGTTCAAAAATAAAGCAGATCACTACTTCACAAACAGAGCTTTTTTCTCCTCTTGCACCACACACTGTGTTACCCGCCCTGCCTTCGAGCAGCGTAGAGTCACGGTCAATAAATATTCCCAGCCCTCACATAGCGGCGATGACCGCAGGTTTAGATCAGCCCACGCTCAGTCGTTTTCAAGCAGCGTGGGAAGCTATTCCGGGCATTTCGCCGTGGGTGTTGAATATAATTCGGCGCGGATACACACTTCAGTTCAAACGCAGACCACCCCGCTTCCGCTGCGTAATTCAGTCATTAACTTTGCCCCAAAACGCTCACGTGCTGAGGCAAGAAGTGTGCAGCTTGCTCGAAAAGAAGGCTATAGAACCGGTTCCCCCGAAAGAGTGGGAGGGCGGATTCTACAGCCGCTACTTCGTTGTACCTAAGAAAGGAGGGGGTCTCCGCCCCATTCTGGATCTGAAACCGGTCAACAGAGCGCTTCACAAGCGCGCCTTCCAGATGACTACTCTGAAGCAAGTCCTGGCGCAAATTCGCCCCGGGGATAGGTTCGCTTCAGTGGATTTAAAGGACCCTTACTTTCATATCCAGATAGTAAAGCGTCACAGGCGATTCCTAAGGTTTGCATTCGAAAATTCGGTGTACCAATATACAGTGCTCCCGTTTGGACTAGCCCTAGCCCCCCGAACGTTTTCGAAAAGCGTGGACGTGGCACTTTCACCCCTCAGATCGAGCGGGATGCGCGTCTTGAACTATCTGGACGACTGGCTGGTTCTCGCGCAGTCGAGAGAAATGCTGGTCAGCCATGTGGAAGCCCTCCTTCGATACCTGGGGATGCTCGGTTTGAGGGTGAACGTCCAGATAAGTGTGCTCACACCGAGCCAGACTACAACATTCCTGGGAGTGTGCTTGGATTCAGTGAGAATGAGAGGGCGCTGTCTCGTTCCCCCCAGGAGGTAAACGCGCTGACCGCGCGATGGCCGAAAGTCCGCCTCTATGCTTTTCCTCCGGTGAAAATTTTGCCCATGGTGTTGTGCAAAATCAGGGAGGAGAAGGTGGCGGTCACTCTGGTAGCCCCGAACTGGCCGAATCAGCCCTGGTTCGCGGATCTGGTAGAGTTACTGGCAGGACAGCCATGGGAGATTCCGCTCAGGAAGGACCTTCTGTCTCAGGCGAGCGGAACGATCTGGCATCCCAACCCCGGGCTGTGGAACCTCCATGTGTGGCCGCTGCAGGGTCGCTGAGCGGGCGGGACACGCTGCACGCGCGTGTTTTGAATACCATCGCGGAGGCGCGAGCTCCGTCCACCAGGCGCCTGTATGGAATGCCCCCTTAACGTCAAGGCGAATTCGACTAGAGCGATTGCCTCCTCGTGGGCTTGGACTAAGGGTATGTCTATTCAGGATTTATGTCTTGCGGCTGGCTGGTTTTCTCAGAACACGTTTGCCAGGTTTTACAAGTTGGATTTGCCCTCTGTAGCGTCTCAAGTGCTTTCGGTGAGTTGATTGCACACACAGCACTGGATAGAGCTGCTCTGCGCTTTGCTTATGAGTTGTTCTGTGTGCTCTTTGTGTATTTGTACTGTTGTCACCGCTATGCGTTGACCTTCTCTTACTGTGGTTATTGCCCTGTTTTTCGACAGTGCAAAACTTCCCCCTAGTTATACTGCTCGGGATATGCAAATTCTGGCAGTGTTTGTGAGCTTGTGATTGGTCCCCTTGGGCCAATCAGAGGTTAGAGGTTCGCTATTGGTCAATCTCGGCCTATCAGACGCTTGCATACTGGGGAGGGGAGGTTTTGGTATTGGGTCTGTTGTCAGTGGTTGTTTGCTGCCACGGCGGGATTCTATACAGTTCCCATATACGACATCCGTAATGTCGAGTTCCGTAGCCTTCTTAGGGAACCTCGGTTCCCTTAAAGGCAAGGAACTCGACATTACGGATGTCGTATATGGGAACTCCTCTCATCCTTCACTTCCGCTGAAATCTTATAGGCTAACGCCAGCAGAGCTGGCCAATTGACGCAAATATACAAATACTGAACTTCGTAGCAGTAAAAAGCAAGTGCAGCGTCAATTCCCTTCAGAATCGAACAAAAAACGCTAAATCAATAGCGAATATTATAATATTATAAGTATATATAATATAACGTTAGCACTTAGGCCTACTGGCATTTTCTAGTACCGAATCTCTTCCGGATAAAAACACAGGAGAAGAAGCTGAAACAAGTGATAGAAGATTGCTCACTCTCTCAAATATAAAATAACGTGATCATCATCAAACACTAAACGTAAATCAAAAATCCGCAAATGGGTCCGGGATTCGCGGGACAGCCGTATATAGCCGTGACGGAAAGCGGGACAGACGCATATAGCCGTGACGGAAAGCGGAACAGACGCATATAGCCGTGACGGGACGCGGGACAGGCGTATATAGCCGTGACGGAAAGCGGGACAGACGCATATAGCCGTGACGGAAAGCGGAACAGACGTATATAGCCGTGACGGGACGCGGGACAGGCGTATATAGCCGTGACGGGTCGCGGGACAGCCGTATATAGCTTTGACGGGTCGCGGGACAGCCGTATATAGCCGTGACGGATAGCGGGACAGCCGTATATAGCCGTGACGGGACGCGGGACAGCCGTATATAGCCGTGACGGGACGCGGGACAGCCGTATATAGCCGTGACGGGACGCGGGACAGCCGTATATAGCCGTGACGGAAAGCAGGACAGACGTATATAGCCGTGACGGGTCGCGGGACAGCCGTATAGCCCTGACGGATAGCTGGACAGACGTATATAGCCGTGACGGTTTAATATGCTAGATATAGATATCCCCCATTTAGCATTTTATGTTTTGTGGTTAATTTTTAATTAGTCATATGTTAGATAAGTATATACTTTTTAAATATTGTTTATCCTTATTATTATTTATGGGCCTAACAGTAAATTTATTACAATCAACACCTGCAACACTTTGAATGGTAATCAAATTGCACTTCCAAAAGTCATACATTTGTGAGAGAAAAAAAAACGTTATATACAGGGAGTGACTACTTATAACTTTTAGCATAAAGGTAAATATTTGTCATACCTGGCAAGAAGATGTTCAAATAAATGTCACATTAGACAAGGAAGTTGTAGGTTGTGTTTGTATAATTCCGTATCTTATTTAGCTGAGGTAAATTAAACGCAACTCTCTCGTATCCTTGCTTGACGGTGAATGAGATGGCCCAGTGGTTGGTTGACATTTAAAAGACTGAGTTCTGTGTTTGCTGGGTTCCCTGTTTGTACTAGTTCAGTGTGAGTGGGTAAGCTCGCAGAAATCACACACTGTTCCCGGCTTTAAGGGACATCCCCTGTTGAGGGACTTTCCAATCGTCTCTGCAAACAGCTTTTAGCCACAAACTGAGTTTTACAACAAAACAACTTACAGTCAACAAGAGTCTCTGTGTAGCGGGTCAGTAGACGCACCACAGGGTCAGCCCCATAAAGAGAAACACTGTTGTGGCAAACTTCAGAGTTTTTCTGGTCAGGTTCTCAATCTCGAATTCAGGTCTCAAGAAATCGTGCAGAGTCGAGGTTTCAGGTCCCAGAAGAAAATAACTTTATTGAGCAGTTCAACAAAGTGAGATCCTGGCCAGGCATCTGATTCTACAAGGGCCAGTGCTCAGGTCTTATAACTTTTTCTTATCGTTTGGTGTCCAATTAGCGTTTGTACAGTTATCTTTTTCTACTTACTCCTCCTTGGTCTGTCGCCAAACTAACTTCAAACTAACTGTCATACTCCCCTTTGTCTTGATCAAACTAACTTCAAACGATTAAACTAACTGTCACCATCAAAGCCAATACATCTCAAACTATCTGTCATACTCCCCTTTTTCTTATCAAACTAACTTCAAACGATTAAACTAACCGCCATCATCATTTGACAGAAAGTTTAACCGCAAGGGGCGGGACTAGATCAAAGGTCATCATCCATCATTTTGACAGAAAGTGCAACCGCATCAATGCCTTTTTCTTATTGGTGGCAAGACGTCAGCGCATGCGCCTTTTAAACATCTACCCATGTATTCAGGCCTAGTTTTCTCTAGTATAGACATCACAGATTCAGACCTGGTTTTCTCTAGCATTACAGCATTTTATATCCATGTATGAGACATGTATGAGACAAATGCAATTCCCCAACAACACCAGCAACGTCTTTTTCGCTTTTGCGTGTTTACTGCAAGCATAAAATGGGACAGTTACGATCAGGGACGTCATGCAAGCCAAAACTCTGGGGAGGCACAATCTGAGACGTTGCTGATATCCGTTTCTGACGGGTGATATGTGAGGAGGGGTCAGAGTAGGGCTGCACGATTAATCACACAATATTGTTATGCGCAACTCGTCAGTAAAGCTGGTTCCTTGATTAGTAGTAAATCACCTTCACCTGCTTTCAGATGGACGATATGATGCAGATATGAGTGTCTGTGAAATTAACACTCAAGAGTAATAATAATAATCATAATAACTTAATAATCGGCTCGGCTGATTCATTTTCCTGCATCCCGGGGCGGCACTGCTTTATTTTTTATATTTGTTTTATAGTTTAATTCTCTTTCATGTGTTGTGTGTGTGTGTCACGGTTTATGAATTCGATGTGTCCTTTATTGTCTCGGGTGTATGGGTTGGACGAGGTCGCTGATCACTGCCACTGGTCAGTCACCCGCCGCGTCTGATCAGCACGCCAGCTGCAGCTGATCAGCGAACCCGATATAGTCCCTCTGTTTTCTCCTTGTCTTTGTCAGATCGTTGTTGGATGTTCCATGTATCCTGCCTGTCTCAAGCTCCCGTTTTCACTCTATTTCCTGGATCTTCCGTACAACGTTCATCACCTTTATTATCATCTTCACCCTCTTCTTACCATCAAGATCGGGTTGGACCTCAGCGTCCCTGTGCTGCCTTGTGCTTCTCTGACTGGACTTTACTACCATCAGCTACCAACACTCACTCGATAAATATTATATTGTACTTGCTATTGGGTCTCCTGTTTATTCCCTGACTGTGTGTGTGTGTGTGTGTGTGTGTGTGTGTGTGTGTGTGTGTGTGTGTGTGTGTGTGTGTGTGTGTGTGTGTGTGTGTGTGTGTGTGTGTGTGTGTGTGTGTGTGTGTGTGTGACTTGTCACTTAAAACACACATGTGTTACGTCCTATGAATGGCTAGGGTTCAGAACGTATCAGAGGTTAAGATTTTATAGAGCAATGGTCAGGGCCCTGCCACAGCACTACAATAACAAAGTTGTTTTCAACAATTTTATTGAAAAGTTCTTAAAACAACACAATTTACAATTTTTATTCAGGAGGGGGCAATACCAAAATAACAAACAAGATGTCTGCCTGGGGGAGTCAATTTCTTACTAAACCTCTAAAAGAAAATACAAATAAATCACAGAAATATACACTCTCTCCCTACCTGACCACAAACCAGGAGAAAACAGGGGATAGCAAAATAAAATATTTCCTACCTCCCTACAATTACCAGACAATGAACAAAGCAAATAATCAGATAAATAACAGCTTAATTGATAAAGTAAAAGGTATGGACTGGGAAGTCTCACAAAGAAGCAATAGAGCGTGGGCTCCAGGAGTTAACAATAAGCAGCAATAAAGCAACAGAAAGAGGCACAGGTCCTCGACAGGGAACACAACCACTCTCAACAACTGGGCCGGGCAGGACACAGACCATGCTCTGGAGAAAGGTTCTCCCTGAATGATAGTTCTGCTGGCTTTTATTCTGCGTCCCTCCTGGTTGATGAGCAGGTTCAACTGGAGACGTAATCAGCTGCCTGTCAGAGTGAAAAAGGGGGAGGAGCCAAAAGAGAGCAGTAGACACCAAAACAACAAAAAAACCACACACAATTAAAGATTCGCTTATTCACTCTGTTACTTGTTTTTTTTCGTATATTTTTCACGTAGACATTCTTGTATTAAAAATCGTTTGTTTCGTATCAAACATCAGTCTACATATGTATTATACACAGCTGATATCTGAAGCGGGTGAGTGATGGAAAATGAAGATCAGAAACTCCTCCAGTTGATGCTGGATGTGGAGAATCAGCTTTAATGAGCAGAAAAAACATGAATGAACTGTTCAAGATCAACAGTTTTATGAGAAGAAACACACGAGAAACCAGTGAGGAATGAACTGGACCAGATGAACAGCTTTATGAAGAGAAGCACACGAGAAACCAGTGGGGAATGAACTGGACCAGATGAACAGCTTTATGAAGAGAAGCACACGAGAAACCAGTGAGGAATGAACTGGACCAGATGAACAGCTTTATGAAGAGAAGCACACGAGAAACCAGTGAGGAATGAACTGGACCAGATGAACAGCTTTATGAAGAGAAGCACACGAGAAACCAGTGAGGAATGAACTGGACCAGATGAACAGCTTTATGAAGAAAAGCACCAGATGAACGGCTTTATGAAGAGAAGCACACGAGAAACCAGTGAGGAATGAACCGGGCTGGACCAGTAAAGATAAAGGAGCGATGCGGAAACAACCGAGATGTGCCTCTTTGATATTGTGTTTCCTTTGTAGGCTATTTCCTTTGAGCTAAACCTTGTGCATGAGTGAGTGAGTGTGTGTGTGTGTGTGTGTCTGAGAGAGAGAGAGAGAGAGAGTGTGTGTGTTCATCTCTCCTCAAGTATGTATAACTCATTGCTTTACTCCTAGAGTGTGTGTTCAGTACTGAAAAGTATGTATGCGAGGACAAACTCATTTGTGTATTAGACTGGCAACTGAAAATTACTCACTATTAACTGATTGCCTGGACTTAAATTCACCTGAAGATTTCTGTATTTCATGAATAATGGGAAATTCATACATAGTGTGCTAAGACCACAGTTCACTTACACTTCCTTTTTTTGAGGGGGGGGGGGGGGGGTGGTTGTTCCTTCACAAGGAGAGAGACAGGGTATAAATCTAAAAGATAAAATGTCTCCCTTCCCTGGGCCTAATGCTGGGGCTCGGGCTGGGCCTAATGCTGGGGCTCGGGCTGGACCTGATGCTGGGGCTCTGGCTGGACCTGATGCTGGGGCTCTGGCTGGGCCTGATGCTGGGGCTCTGGCTGGACCTGATGCTGGGGCTCTGGCTGGGCCTGATGCTGGGGCTCTGGTTGGGCCTGATGCTGGGGCTCTGGCTGGGCCTGATGCTGGGGCTCGGGCTGGTCCTGATGCTGGGGCTCAGGGTGGACCTGATGCTGGGGCTCGGGCTTGACCTGATGCTTGGCCTCTGGCTGGACCTTATGCTGGGGCTCGGGCTGGGCCTGATGCTGGAGCTCTGGCTGGACCTGAGGCTGGGGGTGGGGCTGTGCCTGAGGCTGGGGGTCGGGCTGCGTGTGTTTGTGTGTGTATTCATCTCTCCTCAAGTGTGTATTGCTCATTGCTTTACTCCTAGAGTGTGTGTTCAGTACTGAAAAGTATGTATGCGAGGACAAACTCATTTGTGTATTAGACTGGCAACTGAAAATTACTCACTATTAACTGATTGCCTGGACTTAAATTCACCTGAAGATTTCTGTATTTCATGAATAATGGGAAATTCATACATAGTGTGCTAAGACCACAGTTCACTTACACTTTCTCGTTTTTGAGGGGGGGGGGGGGATTGTTCCTTCATAGGGAGAGAGAGACGGGGTATAAATCTAAAAGATAAAATGCGTCCCTTCCCTGGGCCTGATGCTGGGGCTCGGGCTGGGCCTGATGCTGGGGCTCTGGCTGGACCTGATGCTGGGACTCTGGCTGGACCTGATGCTGGGACTCGGGCTGGGCCTGATGCTGGGACTCGGGCTGGGCATGATGCTGGGGATCGAGCTGGACCTGATGCTGGGACTCGGGCTGGACCTGATGCTGGTGCTCGGTCTGGACCTGATGCTGGGACTCGGGCTGGTCCTGATGCTGGGGCTCGGGCTGGACCTGATGCTGGGACTCGGGCTGGACCTGATGCTGGGGATCGAGCTGGACCTGATGCTGGGACTCGGGCTGGACCTGATGCTGGGGATAGAGCTGGACCTGATGCTGGGACTCGGGCTGGGCCTGATGCTGGGACTCGGGCTGGTCCTGATGCTGGGGATCGGGCTGGACCTGATGCTGGGGCTCGGGCTGGACCTGATGCTGGGGCTCGGGCTGGACCTGATGCTGGGACTCGGGCACGACCTGATGCTGGGACTCGGGCTGATCCTGAGGCTGGGGGTGGGGCTGTGCCTGAGGCTGGGGCTCTGGCTGCGTGTGTTTTTGTGTGTATTCATCTTTCCTCAAGTGTGTATTGCTCATTGCTTTACTCCTAAAGTGTATGTTCAGTACTGAAAGGAATGTGTGGACAAACTACTTTGTGCATCAGACTGGCAACTGAAAATTACTCACTATTTACTGGACTTAAATTCACCTGAAGATTTCTGTATTTCATGAATAATGGGAAATTCATACATAGTGTGCTAAGACCACAGTTCACTTAAACTCCATTTATTTTTTGAGGGGGGGGGGGGGTCCTTCACAGGGAGAGAGACGGGATATAAATCTAAAAGATAAAATGTCTCCCTTCCCTGGGCCTAATGCTGGGGCTCGGGCTGGGCCTGATGCTGGGGCTCGGGCTGGGCCTGATGCTGGGGCTCGGGCTGGACCTGATGCTGGGGCTCTGGCCTGACCTGGTGCTGGGGCTCTGGCTGGGCCTGATGCTGGGGCTCTGGCTGGGCCTGATGCTGGGGCTCGGGCTGGTCCTGATGCTGGGGCTCGGGCTGGACCTGATGCTGGGGCTCTGGCTGGACCTGATGCTGGGGCTCGGGCTGGTCCTGATGCTTGGGCTCTGGCTGGACCTGAGGCTGGGGGTGGGGCTGTGCCTGATGCTGGGGCTCGGGCTGGACCTGATGCTGGGGCTCTGGCTGGACCTTATGCTGGGGCTCGGGCTGGGCCTGATGCTGGGGCTCTGGCTGGACCTGAGGCTGGGGGTGGGGCTGTGCCTGAGGCTGGGGGTGGGGCTGCGTGTGTTTGTGTGTGCATTCATCTCTCCTCAAGTGTGTATTGCTCATTGCTTTACTCCTAGAGTGTGTGTTCTCTCTGGCTGGGCCTGATGCTGGGGCTCTGGCTGGGCCTGATGCTGGGGCTCGGGCTGGTCCTGATGCTGGAGCTCAGGCTGGACCTGATGCTGGGGCTCGGGCTGGACCTGATGCTGGGGCTCTGGCTGGACCTTATGCTGGGGCTCGGGCTGGCCCTGATGCTGGGGCTCTGGCTGGACCTGAGGCTGGGGGTGGGGCTGTGCCTGAGGCTGGGGGTCGGGCTGCGTGTGTTTGTGTGTGTGTTTATCTCTCCTCAAGTGTGTATTGCTCATTGCCTTACTCCTAGAGTGTGTGTTCAGTACTGAAAAGTATGTATGCGAGGACAAACTCATTTGTGTATTAGACTGGCAACTGAAAATTACTCACTATTAACTGATTGCCTGGACTTAAATTCACCTGAAGATTTCTGTATTTCATGAATAATGGGAAATTCATACATAGTGTGCTAAGACCACAGTTCACTTACACTTTCTTGTTTTTGAGGGGGGGGGGGGATTGTTCCTTCATAGGGAGAGAGAGATGGGGTATAAATCTAAAAGATAAAATGTGTCCCTTCCCTGGGCCTGATGCTGGGGCTCGGGCTGGGCCTGATGCTGGGGCTCTGGCTGGACCTGATGCTCGGACTCTGGCTGGACCTGATGCTGGGACTCGGGCTGGGCCTGATGCTGGGGATCGAGCTGGACCTGATGCTGGGGATCGAGCTGGACCTGATGCTGGGACTCGGGCTGGACCTGATGCTGGGGCTCGGTCTGGACCTGATGTTGGGACTCGGGCTGGTCCTGATGCTGGGGCTCGGGCTGGACCTGATGCTGGGACTCGGGCTGGACCTGATGCTGGGGATCGAGCTGGACCTGATGCTGGGACTCGGGCTGGACCTGATGCTGGGGATAGAGCTGGACCTGATGCTGGGACTCGGGCTGGGCCTGAGGCTGGGGATCGGGCTGGACCTGATGCTGGGGATCGGGCTGGACCTGATGCTGGGACTCGGGCTGGACCTGATGCTGGGGCTCGGGCTGGACCTGAGGCTGGGGCTCGGGCTGGACCTGATGCTGGGACTCGGGCTGGACCTGATGCTGGGACTCGGGCTGGTCCTGATGCTGGGGATCGGGCTGGACCTGATGCTGGGGCTCGGGCTGGACCTGATGCTGGGGCTCGGGCTGGACCTGATGCTGGGACTCGGGCGCGACCTGATGCTGGGACTCGGGCTGGACCTGAGGCTGGGGCTCGGGCTGGACCTGATGCTGGGACTCGGGCTGGACCTGATGCTGGGACTCGGGCTGGTCCTGATGCTGGGGATCGGGCTGGACCTGATGCTGGGGCTCGGGCTGGACCTGATGCTGGGGCTCGGGCTGGATCTGATGCTGGGGCTCTGGCCTGACCTGGTGCTGGGGCTCTGGCTGGGCCTGATGCTGGGGCTCTGGCTGGGCCTGATGCTGGGGCTCGGGCTGGTCCTGATGCTGGGGCTCGGGCTGGACCTGATGCTGGGGCTCTGGCTGGACCTGATGCTGGGGCTCGGGCTGGTCCTGATGCTTGGGCTCTGGCTGGACCTGAGGCTGGGGGTGGGGCTGTGCCTGATGCTGGGGCTCGGGCTGGACCTGATGCTGGGGCTCTGCTGGACCTTATGCTGGGGCTCGGGCTGGGCCTGATGCTGGGGCTCGGGCTGGACCTGAGGCTGGGGGTGGGGCTGTGCCTGAGGCTGGGGGTGGGGCTGCGTGTGTTTGTGTGTGCATTCATCTCTCCTCAAGTGTGTATTGCTCATTGCTTTACTCCTAGAGTGTGTGTTCTCTCTGGCTGGGCCTGATGCTGGGGCTCTGGCTGGGCCTGATGCTGGGGCTCGGGCTGGTCCTGATGCTGGAGCTCAGGCTGGACCTGATGCTGGGGCTCGGGCTGGACCTGATGCTGGGGCTCTGGCTGGACCTTATGCTGGGGCTCGGGCTGGCCCTGATGCTGGGGCTCTGGCTGGACCTGAGGCTGGGGGTGGGGCTGTGCCTGAGGCTGGGGGTCGGGCTGCGTGTGTTTGTGTGTGTATTTATCTCTCCTCAAGTGTGTATTGCTCATTGCCTTACTCCTAGAGTGTGTGTTCAGTACTGAAAAGTATGTATGCGAGGACAAACTCATTTGTGTATTAGACTGGCAACTGAAAATTACTCACTATTAACTGATTGCCTGGACTTAAATTCACCTGAAGATTTCTGTATTTCATGAATAATGGGAAATTCATACATAGTGTGCTAAGACCACAGTTCACTTACACTTTCTTGTTTTTGAGGGGGGGGGGGGATTGTTCCTTCATAGGGAGAGAGAGATGAGGTATAAATCTAAAAGATAAAATGTGTCCCTTCCCTGGGCCTGATGCTGGGGCTCGGGCTGGGCCTGATGCTGGGGCTCTGGCTGGACCTGATGCTCGGACTCTGGCTGGACCTGATGCTGGGACTCGGGCTGGGCCTGATGCTGGGACTCGGGCTGGACATGATGCTGGGGATCGAGCTGGACCTGATGCTGGGACTCGGGCTGGACCTGATGCTGGGGCTCGGTCTGGACCTGATGCTGGGACTCGGGCTGGTCCTGATGCTGGGGCTCGGGCTGGACCTGATGCTGGGACTCGGGCTGGACCTGATGCTGGGGATCGAGCTGGACCTGATGCTGGGACTCGGGCTGGACCTGAGGCTGGGGCTCGGGCTGGACCTGATGCTGGGACTCGGGCTGGACCTGATGCTGGGACTCGGGCTGGTCCTGATGCTGGGGATCGGGCTGGACCTGATGCTGGGGCTCGGGCTGGACCTGATGCTGGGGCTCGGGCTGGACCTGATGCTGGGACTCGGGCGCGACCTGATGCTGGGACTCGGGCTGATCCTGAGGCTGGGGGTGGGGCTGTGCCTGAGGCTGGGGCTCTGGCTGCGTGTGTTTGTGTGTGTATTCATCTCTCCTCAAGTGTTTATTGCTCATTGCTTTACTCCTAAAGTGTATGTTCAGTACTGAAAGGAATGTATGCGTGGACAAACGCCTTTGTGCATCAGACTGGCAACTGAAAATTACTCACTATTTACTGGACTTAAATTCACCTGAAGATTTCTGTATTTCATGAATAATGGGAAATTCATACATAGTGTGCTAAGACCACAGTTCACTTAAACTCTATTTATTTTTTGAGGGGGGGGGGGGGGTTCCTTCACAGGGAGAGAGACGGGGTATAAATCTAAAAGATAAAATATCTAAAAGATAAAATGTCTCCCTTCCCTGGGCCTAATGCTGGGGCTCGGGCTGGGCCTGATGCTGGGGCTCGGGCTGGACCTGATGCTGGGGCTCGGGCTGGACCTGATGCTGGGGCTCGGGCTGGACCTGATGCTGGGGCTCAGGCTGGACCTGAGGCTGGGGCTCGGGCTGGACCTGATGCTGGGACTCGGGCTGGACCTGATGCTGGGACTCGGGCTGGTCCTGATGCTGGGGATCGGGCTGGACCTGATGCTGGGACTCGGGCTGGACCTGATGCTGGGGCTCAGGCTGGACTTGATGCTGGGGCTCGGGCTGGACCTGAGGCTGGGGCTCGGGCTGGACCTGATGCTGGGACTCGGGCGCGACCTGATGCTGGGGCTCTGGCTGGATCTGAGGCTGGGGGTGGGGCTGTGCCTGAGGCTGGGGCTCTGGCTGCGTGTGTTTGTGTGTGTATTCATCTCTCCTCAAGTGTGTATTGCTCATTGCTTTACTCCTAAAGTGTATGTTCAGTACTGAAAGGAATGTATGCGTGGACAAACTCCTTTGTGCATCAGACTGGCAACTGAAAATTACTCACTATTTACTGGACTTAAATTCACCTGAAGATTTCTGTATTTCATGAATAATGGGAAATTCATACATAGTGTGCTAAGACCACAGTTCACTTAAACTCTCTTTATTTATTTTTTTGAGGGGGGGGGGGTGTTCCTTTACAGGGAGAGAGACGGGGTATAAATCTAAAAGATAAAATGTCTCCCTTCCCTGGGCCTAATGCTGAGGTCATCATCATCAGGCTGGAGGTCGTCATCATCAGCGAGTGGTGAGAACAGCAGAGCTCATCATTGGACATAAACTCTCATTCTTACAGGACATCTATCAAACTTGCTGCTTGAGGACGGCTCGCAGCATCATCAAGGACTGCACTCACCCTGCTCGTTACCTGAATGAGCAGGGTGAGTGCACTCCTTTGTAATGTTTAGTGGATGCAAGTTTGAATAAATCACGGAGACACTGGTTTCCTGCGACTTGCTGTTTTACTCAACTTTTGTTCTTCTCCTCTTTTACAGGTCAAGTCAAGTGTATTTATATAGCGCTTTTCACAACATAAATTGCATCAAAGCAGCTTCACAGTATCAATCAAATAACATAACAATGTTTGTTTCTTAGTGGAAAAAACATCCACGTTTGGTAGGGCTGATCAATGGTATTAATGCTTGGTTAATTAATTTGAATATCCCCTAGGTTACAACCCAACATATCTAAAGACTGCTAGCGCCATCCTCAGGTAAGGAATAATAATACAATTACCATACATCACATCTCCCTGTCTGTGTGTGTGTGTGTGTGTGTGTGTGTGTGTGTGTGTGTGTGTGTGTGTGTTTGTGTGTGACTTGTCACTTAAAACACACATAAAACCTTCTGCACATGCCAGCATGATTAAAAATCTTTGGAAGATATCGCTGACCATTTAGTTAACCATAGCTAAAGTAAAGTTTGTATTGAAGTTAGTTAATCTCTTTTTCTCATTTTCTGTTCCTTCAGCTGCAGCTGTTAAAACCACATCCTGCTTCTTTCAGCTCGTTTCACTGTCAGAGAGAACCACCATCACATAGCCTACAGATATTAATAACTACACCTTAGTTGCAAGGCGGGTTTGAATCTTGCGTCAAGCGATCCAAGTCCACTCCACTGGGAACAGTGGATCACACTTAACCGGTGTGAAAGACTGTGTAACAGTTGCCCCTGAACCCACCACTGGCTTTAATCATGCCCAGGAGAGGTGCGCCATGACTGGGATGCTCAATTCAGAAAAATCCTCTTTTCCAGGAGGTTTTATGATTTTCAGAGCTCCACCACGGTGGAGATTCAACTCACTCCCCAGCCAGAGCGCACTTTCTCAGGCTCTGGTCAATGCTTTTAAGGCCCTGGAGCTTTGAGACCACCGAAACTTTTTGGACTTTGTCATTTTTAAAAGCTTGACTCCAGAGTCAAACCCACCATGGGCATTTGAGCTTGATTCGTTCCCAGGAAGTCTGCCGCTCCAGCTCCTCTACAAAATCCCGAAGGTCCGTTTTAGGGCCGTCTTTGCTTCAGACGGAGCTCCAGGGGTGGCTGGCGAATCTGACTCTGGCCCAGTACGGGCCATCCTCCCTGGCTGGTCTGAGAACATGGAGCTCTGAACCCACCCCAACTTTTAGGACTTTGTCATTATTAAGAGCTTGGCTTCAGAGTCAACATCACCATGGGCTTTATTTGTAACCAGGAGAAGTGCGCCATGCCTGGGATGCACTTTTCAGAAAAATCAGCCCGTCTTTTCCTGGAGGTTTCATGTTTTTCAGAGCACCACTACGGCGGAGATTGAACTCACTCCCCAGCCAGAGTGCACTCTCTCCTGCCTGGGTCACAGTCATTAAAGCCCCTGGAGGTTTGAACCCGTGTAACAGAGCAAATGTGTGTGTGTGTGTGTGTGTGTGTGTGTGTGTGTGTGTGTGTGTGTGTGTGTGTGTGTGTGTGTGTGTGCGATCGCGATTGAGCAAGAGAGAGAGTGTGTGTGTGCGCGCGATCGCAAGTGAGTGAGTGAAAGAGAGGGTGTGTGTGTCTGTGTGCGAGTGAGTGAGCAAGTGTGTGTGAATAAGCGATTGTGAGTGAGTGAGCGAGCAAGAGAGAGAGAGAGAGAGAGTGTGTGTGTGTGTGTGTGTGTGTGTGTGTGTGTGTGTGTGTGTGTGCGCGCTCGAGTGAGTGAGCCTGCCACGACGCTCAATGCAACTATAAACCCAGGTTCATCTAAGCTTATGGCGCTTTTTCACTGCATGGTACGGCACGGTTCGGTTCGGTACGGCACGTTTTGGCACTTTTCCACTGCATGGTATGGCACGGTTCGGTTCGATATGGCACGCTTTAGTGCTTTTCCACTGCATGATACGGTACGGCTTGGTACGGCTCAGTACGGTTCGCCTAAACTTAATTAGTCCCAATGTCCACATATGGGGACATCAACTTTAGCAGCATGGTAAATCTTTATTGTTACAAAAGTTTGTCAAATGTGCAGAGGTGTCAAATCCAGGGTCAGAAAGTAAAAGTCCTGCCATATTTTTATTTCACCCATGAACTCACACAGCAAAAACTTCTGTGTTACAGTTTTTCTCGATTGTTTACACACATTTTCTGAAAGAATGTCTCATTTTCTCAGAACTCTACACACAAATCAAAAAACACACACACACAAAGGGCAAAACCCTTCAATTCTCCTGCAAAATGAAACTTTACATTCAAAACAATGTTATTTCTTCTCAAAATGGCATTTTGTTTTCAAATGACACACACAAACCATCATCTGAATAGACATTTATAAGAACCAGTTGAACACTGATGTGCTTAATGTAAAACACTTCTCCATTCATCATAATGACCTAGGCCTTTTTTGTTCAGTGTTACACTTACTACAGACAGTACATACATAAGTGTGTTGTAAAATATATGAGAATATTGTTTTTATACTCAGAACACACAAATACACGGTAACAAATATATTTTATTTTTCCCACAAAAACAATGTACACAGTGTAGATCCCATTCCCAACCAACACAAAGTTGCACATACACTACGTACAAAAAAAACAGAAGAATTTACTGTACTGTACAAGTAAAAAAAACTTTTTTTTCCAATGTTGGCATCCATTGCTCCATTGAAGAGCTCACCTGTTGCCCTTTTATGCTAAAGCTCTGATTGCTAATTGTAAAACTGTGTGACGGGTGTGTGTGACGGGTGTAAAACTGTGTGACAGGTGTGTGTGACGGGTGTAAAATTCTGTGACGGGTGTTTGCCCTTGTGATGAGTCAGTATGCATATTTGAATGGCAGTGTGTTCCTTGTGAAAACAAGATATTTTCTGCATGAAAATTGTGCCAAAGGCAGAGAATTGTGTGTAGTGTTTTGAAAAGAGTGTGTCTTAGAACTGCAATTTGAGTGTAAAGCAGGAATTGTGCTTGTAGTTTAGCAGAATTGGTTCAGGGGGTTGGTGAATGAGTTACATGTTGTGGTCATTGTGTCTGAAGTACCAGAATTTGTGTGTAAACAATTGAGAAAAAGTGTAAATGAACTCTCATGGGAGTTTATTTGGCTCCAGACTCAAGAGTGTTAAAGTTAATGATATAATAAGTGATTGATTGAGCGATGTCTGAGTATTATTGAAGTCACCTGATGATAACAAGCAGAATCACTGAAGGACAAAGGCACATTTTTTAAGTTTCCGTTATGGTGGTCAGTGTTTACTTTAGTTGAGCTCTTGACACATCATCAGAACAACTTTTAAGATAAATTTTGGATTTCATTGAAAATGCAGAAAAGAGTATATTGTATACTGATATTCTGTTGAAATCAATCAAATAAATTTTTCTTAATGAGTTCTGCATTCAGCTTAGCGTCAACAAGTGAGTTCATCTAAACATAACCAACGATACTTGATCAGCTTTTATTGTTGTTCATCTAACAGGACACACAGACATCAAGAATCAGCCTGTGATTCTCACCAATGGTGACAATAATAAAGCATGTTGCAGTGCATTCTGGGTGCCACCAATCAAAACTCATCCATGGCTCCCATCATGCATTGAGGTATGAATAAATTATGATCTGAATTTTCTTAGTAATTTCCTTTTCCTAATTGAATATTCAGTTTGTCACCATTTTTGAGACTCATACACTGAATATTGATGTCTGTGTGTGCCTAAAACAAAGACTTACTACTCTATCAGAACAACTTTAAATAAATCATTTAGATTAAACAGAAAAATCTGGATTTTTTCATTTAGAAACTCTGTGATTCTGCAATAACTATCTTGCTTTTATGCTAAGAGAAAGCTCTAAATGAGTTCAGTGACACTGATCAAATTATGATTATGTGTAAACATGATACCATCTGATCACCTTTTCTCTTTGTTCATCCGGCTATTGTAACTCAATTGCAGTCAAACAAAAGATTAAGTTAAATATTTTAAGTTCACCTGCCCAACTAAAACAAACACTGATCTCCCTAATGTGACTAAATATTTAGATTTGCTCCTTCAGTGATTCTGCTTGTTATCATCAGGTGTCTTCAATAATGCTCAATCATCACTCAATTAATCATTTAATTAGCTCATTAACTTTAACACACTTGATTGTTAACTTAACACTCATATTTTAACACTTTAACAATATTGAGTATGGAGCCAAATATTCTCCCATGAGAGTTCATTTAACACAGGAGTTTTTGCTGTGTGAGTTCATGGGTGAAATAAAAATATGGCAGGAATTTTACTTTCTGACCCTGGATTTGACACCTCTGCAAATGCGCATGCCGTTTTAATCATACAACACTATTATGCATAACTTAACAAGAATCAACAATGAAATGTTATTAGATTGTTTACATTATGGAAGTTTTGGCCTGGAGTGGCTGCATGACATGTGGCCTGTTTTCTCCGCCATCTTTAAATTATTTATGTTAATGTTTTTCTCTTCTAACGCCACCAGATGGTAGTGTAAGTGTCCTCGTTTGTGAAAAACATGTTCCAGTTACACAGAATTAAGTATTATGCTGCACACAACCAAAAATGTGATGTCCCCGTATGTGCACGCAGGAGGCCCTGAGCTAGCTATCATCAGGACAAACTACCAAAACATATTGATAATATATTCCTTTCTCAGGAAGAAGTACAGACACTATTCACTTTCGTTTCTAGAGAAATACACATGAAAGAGGTACAGTACTGTAAATCCGGTGAAGTCAAGTATAGTTTTGACCCCTGTAACATTAACTCGTCAGCTAGAAACAGATATATGGATGACACTTTCCATATTTCATTTCTGGGAGCCGGGCTAAATGAGCAAGCACTTTTACTGCATTCAGATATCAAATACAGACATTAAAGAATACATGAAAAGAACATTTCAGTAATCACATGGGTAACTTCTGTAACAAAGTAAAATCTCACGAGCCTAGACTCTCACAAGTCATTCAAGTCATTTGATATTTAGAAGTAAAAATATTGATTAATACATTGATTATAATCACTCATTACATTTACATTTAAGCAGCAATTTATTCCAGAATTCACCCCTTCAGTCCC
Source organism: Meda fulgida (assembly GCA_030578275.1). Lineage (NCBI taxonomy): Eukaryota > Metazoa > Chordata > Actinopteri > Cypriniformes > Leuciscidae > Meda > Meda fulgida. Next base: position 40,711,675 of record CM060618.1, read on the forward strand.
CCGTTTTAGACCAATGTGGGGTCCAGTACCACTACATCTGGTCTTTCCATAAAGGCTGCTTCAAAATGTTAGATTTCTGACCCATGCTCTTGTCAGACAATATCTTTATCCTTCAAATACTTAACATGAACAAAATATTCTAGCACACGCCTACCGACATTTTGTGCTTGAGTAGCCGTAGATAGATTGAAGTGCGGCGTGGATGCTGACGTGGCGGCATTGAAGAATGAAGGTTGATCCGTGGATGGGACGAAGGCCAGCGCGGCGGATGTGGTGGGTCCTGTAGGCAAATCAGCCACGCCAGGAAAGGGGGAGAAGGCAGATTAGAAGTCTGAAGACGTTGATGACATGGATAATCCGGCTGCTTTCGTGGGCAAAAGCGGGCAAAAAACACTTCTAGCCTATACTTTCAAATCCTTTGACGGTTTCGGTGAGACCTTGAACGGCTTTTAGAAGCTGCACGTTGGATCCTTCTAACCCGAGATTAGGCGAAGGTGATGGCATTGGCGCAGAGGACTTATGCCTTTTGACTTGAGCAGGTGGAGAAGACTCGGCGGTGTGCTTCCTGCCTGCTGGTTTGGGTTGAGGGGTTGGAGCCGGGATGGCTGAAGTATCGTCCTCGGGTGGGACAGCAGAGGTGCCCAGGGTGTTGGAAGCCAAGAGAATGAGATCATTGCGTGTCAAGTTGTGTGTGTTTTTTAACTGACCACAGCTCTGCCCAAACTTGAAAACTGCTTTATCTCTGATGAACGCAAAAGACAACTCAAATCTGTTCACTTTATGATTTTTTATTTCTTCAAGATGGTTTGATAGATTAGGGATGAGACAGAATAGATTGATAACCTTTAAAATACACAAACCAAAAGCATGAATTAGTTACAAATAAATCACAAATCAATCTCAATACAACTTTCTCAAAGTAATAATAAATAAATGCTACTGAATCCTCTTACCAAACAAAGTCATTCAGATCAACCTAGGATCTCTAATAATAAAAATACCAATCCCGTAATTAAACTTATACAAATGCTTACAGCAGATTTACAATAATAAAGTTTTCCTTATTTAATTTAAATTGTATGTTACAACCAAGCAAAAGCAAACATATGAACATAGAGAAGCCTGAACTCAACACATTCAAACACATTTTAATCTTCTACTGTCCTACCAGTTGCGTCTTTGAGATGATCAGGAGCTGTGGTCATAGTAGCTTTGCCCAGGAACAAGTGAGAGAGAGTGAGCCAACTGAGCTCTCCACAAACATTTCAATGCCATGCACTTCCTGTGGGCAGGCAAATATGGTCCCAAGAGCACTTCCCAAAAGTTGGTTCCACCAACTTTTGTTGCATGGTTGGCCCCTGCAGTTTGGGAGTGTTCTAGGAGTGACCTGAATATAGGCTTAGAGTGCTCAGCACAACTTATAATCACGAATTGACACAACACCTCCCACTTGACCTCCTGGTTCTTCAACCCAAGGAGGTCACACCAGTACTGTAATGTGTTGGATATAGTTACTCCATTTTTGATCCTGTTGCTACTGCTGCTCTTCAACTGGAAGCAGGACAACTATCCGTCTGACATCTCTGAAGAACCGTTGCAGGTATCTTGGTTGAGTGTGTTTCGATCTTTTAGTGGGCTTCACAGTTGCGACTGGGTAGCTGGGAAAGGATCGGAGATATAGATCCCTCACAATTCCCTTCCTGTCAGTGTTCACGTCAATGACCCTGGCAAGCCTGAACTGACCTCTCAAGGCGTTCTGGTCAGCCAGCCAGATGACATCTCCAATTGCTACATTTCTATGAGCTGTGTGCCACTTGGTCCGGACAAACAGGTTTGGTCCGGCTAACTGGCTCCATTTCCTCCAGCACCGGTCAACTTCTGTTTGGATGGTTCTTAATCTCCTGTAAGAGTAGCCTTCAAAGTCAAAGGTCCCTGGATCGCCTCTGGGACCAGTTCTTCCGAGCAGAAGTGAATTTGGGCTAATGTATTCTACACAGTCTTCCCGGCTCTGAGTCCTGGCATCAATAGGTCGTTCATTGGCGAGGTTGGAAGCCATATAAAGGAAAGTTTGAAACTCACCCCATGTGAAGACTCCATCACCCACCAGATTGTGCAAAGCCCGCTTCACAGTACGGACAGCAGCCTCAGCAGCTCCATTTCTGTGAGGTGAGTCCGCTGGATGGATCTTCCAGCTCCATTCTGTGCCATGCTTGGAGCCTTCATCTTCAAGCTTTGATTTTTCCAGTCGGTCCAGAAACAGGTAGAGCTCTTTGAGGGCCGGTCTTGCTCCGACAAAGTTCTTCCCAGGATCCGACCACAATTTCCTTGGATGTCTTCTTAGTGCTGTAAATCTTTGGTAGGCTAACAGGAGGCCTTCAGCTGACTGGTCACTGACAAGGTCTGTGTGCATAGCTCTGGACGCCATGCAACAAAAGACGATTCCCCACACTTTGAGTTTCATTTTCTTTCTCACCTCATCCTTCACTTCATACGGTCCTAATAAGTCCACTGTTGTGTACTCAAATGGATTGGCTGGTGTTATTCGCTCCGATGGAAGGTCACTCATGATCTGTTGGCATCTTCGGGCCTTAAGTCTCCTGCATGTCACACAGCTATCAACGATCTTCTGAGCTAGTTTCCGGCCTCTTACCACCCATGCTTTCCTTCTCATCCGGAGGAGTGTGCCTGCAATTTCTTCATGATTTGCCCTGTGGGCTTCTTGAGCTAGAAGGGTGGATACCCATGATGTGCAGGGCAAGACTGGTACTGCAGTTTTCTCTTTATTAAAGATTTGGAATCTTCCTCCACAGAGCAAAAGTCCAGTGCTTTCCTCTCTGACCACAGCAAGCCTGCTGAGTGTGGTGTCTGGCAAGGTTACCTCCATTTGAGCCGAAAGGAAGAGATCCCTGAGAGCATCCTCACACTCCATGATGGTCAGTGTAGTTCTCTTGACTCTGTACTTGATCTCAAGAGCTGAAGGAACCTCCCTACTCTTTGGCTTGCTTGTGGTTGAGGTCTTGGCCAGCATTTCTTTCCACTTTGTGGCAGCTCTCCACACCCAGGCAATGACTCTTATCAATCTGGTCAAACTGCTGAACTTACTGATGTTAAGGATTTTCCTTATTGAAGAACCAGAAGGTGGCCTCCAGACTTGGATTTGGTGCCCTTTTTCACTAAGGTTGCTTTGCAGGTCCTTGTTTTGGTTAGAGGTCGGGGACATTGACATTGCAGTGGCAGGTCGAGCATATTGGACCCGTGCTCGGGTCAGTGCTGCTGTAAAACATTTCCTTTGGAGCTTGTTTATACCTTCTTTAGCATCTGCAGCGACATCTTTGGCTGACTTTGTCGGCCACTCCTCCACAGGTCGTTTCAGAAACTCTGGGCCATTTTGCCACACAGAATTCTCTTTGAGGTCTTCTGGGGTTGCTCCTCTTGTTGTGAGGTCAGCAATGTTTTGCTCACCTGGAATCCATCTCCAGTCTTCAACTGATGTGGACTTCTGGATCTCTCCCACTCTGTTTGCAAAAAAGGTCTGGTACCATAACTGTCCCTTTGGATTACACCCAGCACAGTTTGACTGTCCAGCAGATGGAGCCAACGTTCAACTTGTATCCGACTGTGCTTTTCAATGTATTTTCTGAGTCTCGCAGCAAACACAGCCCCACAGACCTCAGCCTTCACTGGTTCTCCCTTTTGGTCAAGTGGTGTGAGCTTGGCTTTGGACTCAACAAGCCGGACCAGAATGCCTTGCTCGGTCTCCCACCTGAAGTATGCAATAGCTCCATAGCTCTGGTCGCTACCATCTGAGAATGTTATTCCCAAGGGTTCCCCAATACTTCTGACTGGTGTGAGGCTTCTATGGAAGGTAATTTGGTTGAGGCGTGTGTATTCCTCAAACAGATGGATGGCTTCTTCTCTAAGTCTTTCAGACAGAGGTGTGTCCCATGTGTCTCGTGTTAGAGTTTTGCCTCCAGCTTCTTGAAATACTTTCCTGACTAGAATGGCTCCTTTCTGTTTGGCAGGTGTTGCAAGGCCTGTTGGGTCATATAAACTAGCTACTTGGCTAAGCAGTTGTCTTCTAGTCAATGGGTTTGGAGTTTTTTGTCTCACCTCTTCTTCGACAAGATTTTTGCTGATTCTCATCTTCTTTTTCCTCTTTGAGAAGTTTATCGAGGTCATAAGGTACAGTTTGTCTGGTTCGACCAGGTAACCAACTCCAAGGGCTTTGTTGTCTCCTTCTCTCATTTGGTTGGGGAGAATGAAGACTTCATCTGACGATGCTGGATGTTCTGATGTAGACGTCTGCCTCCCACTTTGGCCTGATCGGACCCACGGCTTAAGGAAGAATCCACCTGCCTTCAGAATTTCTTCGACTTTTTTGGTGATTTTGTTGAGCTCTTCCAGGTCATTATGGGATGTCAGAATGTCATCTACATAAGAATCCTCCTCAAGAACCCTCCGTTCCTCCTCCAGATGATTGAACATGGGCAGCCTTGCTGTCTCTCTCATGGCCAGTTGTGCGATGCACCCTGCTGGTCGATCGCCAATGTTGACCCTGGTGATAGCATATTCCTCAATTTCTTCATCTTCCCTGTCTCTCCAGAGAAATCTATGGAGGTGCATCTCCAGGTCTTCAAGCCACACAGAGTTGTACATCTTCTTAATGTCGCCGAGGGCAGCATGAACTCCTCTCCTGAATCTTAGTAGCACTGCTCAGATGGGATTAAGTACATCAGGCCCTTTCAGGAGAAGGTCATTCATGCTGATTCCTCTATACTTCTGGCTGCTGTTCCATACTAGTCAGACAGGTGTTGTTACAGAGTGTGAGTTCGGCACCACCAAGTGACTGACGTACCATACTGGTCCTTTCCAGTCAGCAATGGTCTCTCTAGTCAGTTTCTTTGCTGCCCTACTTTCCACCATCTCATGGACTTGAGTTGTGTATGCTGTACGCCACTCTGGTTCCTTCTTGAGTTGTTCCTCCGTCCTCAGAAACGTGGCTTCCACTGCGCTTCTGTTGTTGGGCAGGGAACTTGGATCTTCAATCCAGGGGTATTTTGTGTCCCAGTGAGGCTCCCGACTATGTGCATCTGATTTCACATAGCTGAGGCCTTGCCTGATCATCTCAAGCTCTCTTTCTTCACTCAGAGTCATGTCTTTGCCTCCTGGCTGACAGTTACCACACCGGCATCCTTCACACATGGGTTCGCAGGCCGCACCAATGCTGTCCCACTTCCACCAGTCCAAGAACTCCCTGCCAATAACAGTGGTTCTGGTTTCAGCTCTAGATTCTTGCATCTCAGCAATTTCTTGATACTTCACTGCTGTGATTCTCATTGATCGTGCAAAGTGAGTCTCAGAATTGTGCAGGGCCATACCCACTACTTCACAGAGGTCCGGATGTGCTCCGCCAACGGTCTTTCCTAAAGGGCCTTCCCACAGGACAAGATCTCCTACTACTTTTACTCTCTGTGGAGCAAGTCTTCCTTCACGGTGGCTTATGAGAAGCTCAACATGTTCTGGTCTGTGAAGATCTTCCAGGTTGGTGGCGGGAAAGAACTTCTTAAGTTGCTGTGCTTTGATTACTCTGTGAACTTTTGCAATTTCATCCAACCCATAACAGACCAGCTCATGAGCTCTCTCTGTGCTTCTAGGTGTCTTGACTCTTACCTTGAGTAAGTATCTTTTGGTCTTTACCTTCATGGCCATGCCTCCAACTCCATGGACGACAAGCGTGATCTTTTCACTCTGAAGCCTCAATCTCCTGGCAGCTATATGAGTGATGTAGTTGGTATCTGATGCGAAGTCAATGAGAGTTCCAATTTTCTGTCCTGCGTTGGTGGTTATTTCGAGAAGCATAAGAATAACTGGTAACTCACGTGTGCTTGAGTCCATCACTCCAGGAAGGCTTCTTCTAGTGCCGTGTGATTTTTCAGCCATATTGGTGAAGGCTCTCCTGACTTTTTCTGCCATGTCAGGGGTAAGCTCAGACATCAATTTCTCTTGCTCCTCTGTGAATATTTGCCTCCTGGTGCTGGGTTTTCCCACTTTCACAGATTCTTTCCCCTTGAATCCTCCTTTCAGGCAGAGAAAGAAATGGTGATCTGAAGAGCTTCCTCTTCTGCAGTCTCTGTTCCTGCACAGGTAAACGTCTGTACATTCCTCATCCTCTTCATGACATCTGAGGCATCTTCTGCATGCTCCCAACCTTTCGATAGCATTCAGCTTCAGGTCTTAATTCTTTAAACTGCTTACAAAAGAATATTTTATCACGATGCTTCTCATCTCCACAAACAACACATCCTCCTTTCCTTGTGGACTTTGTGGAGGCATACCTCTTCTCCAGGTACGTAGCTTTCTTTTCAGGTTTTTCACTTACACCCAATTGGTCTAGTTTCTCTAGAATGTCCTCTTGCGTCTTCAAGAATGTTAGAAGGATGTCGAAGTGATTGTCATGTGTGACTCCATTTCTTGGATTGACCATAAACGCCAGCCAGTCCCTCTTTATGTTATCTGGGAGCTTGCTCTCTATGGATCTGATCACAAGGGGATTCTTTATGGGTCCAATGCTTTCGAGTTCCGTGAGGTCATTCAGAGCTTTTTCCACAGCCTGAATTAGGTCAATTACCTTCCTTGGCTGGTGTGACCTTAAAGGAGGGATCCTCTCTAGGTCCTCTATCTCCAAAGCAATCGTTGGCTTGTTTCCATACCTGTTTTCAAGTACTCTAAATATGTCTTCAGCACTGTTGTATGTTGTCAAGCTCAGGTCTCTACATATTCTCTCATCCACACTGTCAAGGAGTTGGAACTTCTTCACTTCCACTGATCCAGTCGGCTCTCCCTGCTTTTGTAGACTTTCCCAGTCTCTCCTCCATCTATGGAAACTCCTCCTCATCCCAGTGAATTTAGGTAGACTGGTTGGCTTTATTCTCACCACTGGTTGGGGAACTGTGGTTGGAATAGGCTGTTGGTCTGGACCTCTTTTCTCTTCTGCAATTTTTTGTGCGGTGAGGAATTCTGCCTTTCTGGCCTCCAGGTTGCTGCCGAATATTCTCAGGTCTCCTAATCTGCCTCTCAGGTATGCTGTCTGATCATGTGGGATCCATTTCTCCCAGTCTTTCAGGCTTACAGTTGCACCATGGATTAGCCTCCTTGCTCTTTCCAGCTGTAGTTCATAGCCATCTCTATTGATAGCAGTGATGGGGCTTGCTTGGGCTCTGTCACAGGCTTTTTCCGCTTCTTGGATTGCAAAGTCTACTTCCTCTTTACCATATCTTGGCCAGAGGTTGGATTGGACTGTCTTACGGATGTCCCCCAGTCTGATGTCGCACTCTTCCATTGTCCTTTCAAGCTCAGCCTGCTGGTGCTCGTCGAGCTTGACTTCTTCATCCTCCTCAGTTCCCACTTCAGCCAGTAGGCCAGCCCTGTAGTCCTCATTTGCATCGCTAACATACCTTGCCAGGGAACTGAGCTTGCTGAACTCCTCTTGGAGTTCATGCTTAATCATACTATCTGCAGCTTTGCTCAGATAGTTTGCTTGCTTGGTGAAAGCAGATTTAGCCAAAGTCCGCTCTTGCTTCAGTTGCTTGACTGTTTTCCCAAGAGTTTCCTTTGCCATGGTGTAGTTTCCAGTCAATTTTTCCTTTGCGTTGACAGCTTGACCTCAGGCCTTTGATCCTTGTTCTCACTGCCACGCTGGTTATCAACTGTCAAGTTGTGTGTGTTTTTTAACTGACCACAGCTCTGCCCAAACTTGAAAACTGCTTTATCTCTGATGAACGCAAAGGACAACTCAAATCTGTTCACTTTATGATTTTTTATTTCTTCAAGATAGTTTGATAGATTAGGGATGAGACAGAATAGGTTGATAACCTTTAAAATACACAAACCAAAAGCATGAATTAGTAATAAATAAATCACAAATCAATCTCAATACAACTTTCTCAAAGTAATAATAAATAAATGCTACTGAATCCTCTTACCAAACAAAGTCATTCAGATCAACCTAGGATCTCTAATAATAAAAATACCAATCCCGTAATTAAACTTATACAAATGCTTACAACAGATTTACAATAATAAAGTCTTCCTTATTTAATTTAAATTGTATTTTACAACCAAGCAAAAGCAAACATATGAACATAGAGAAGTCTGAACTCAACACATTCAAACACATTTTAATCTTCTACTGTCCTACCAGTTGCGTCTTTGAGATGATCAGGAGCTGTGGTTATAGTAGCTTTGCCCAGGAACAAGTGAGAGAGAGTGAGCCAACTGAGCTCTCCACAAACATTTCAATGCCATGCACTTCCTGTGGGCAGGCAAATATGGTCCCAAGAGCACTTTCCAAAAGTTGGTTCTACCAACTTTTGTTGCATGGTTGCCCCCTGCAGTTTGGGAGTGTTCTGGGAGTGACCTGAATAAAGGCTTAGAGTGCTCAGTACAACTTATAATCACGAATTGACACAACATTGCGTGAAAGCTCGTTACTGACCGGGAAACCGCCCTCCTCCAGGATTTTCTCGGAGCGCAGTTGAGACCATGGAGATTCCAGAGTTTGAATGCGGCTGCTTCAACACACTGACTGAGGAAAATGGGGAACTTGATTATCGTCTGAATCGGAAAAGTCAAAGTCTACGATCGCTTTTTGTGACATGGAGAGCTGTGTGAAAGATGCGTTTGAAGAGCAGAACTCTGCTACGACACCTACAGGCAGCAAAATAGGAGGGTAAGATCAGTCTTTTTATATTTTATGTCAATCTGTGATTGGCTGCACAAGATTATAAATTAATGACGTGGCAGTGGAGTCTTTCTGGTAGAACTTGCGCTTACTCTTTCATTTCTGTAAATATTACTATATATTACAGCAACACCTCCCCCTTTTCCTTTCAGACGAGCCTCATGTTTATAACAGTAATCTTGGGGGTGGACTCATTTAAAGTAATGTAATTGTCTGGATTTAGCCAGGTTTCTGTCAAACACAAAAAGTCTAGGTTATAATCTAAAATCATATCATTAACAATAAGTGCTTTTGAAGTAAGGGATCGAATATTCAGAAACCCGAGGTTTATCATTTGTTCATCTGTATTATATCTATTTTTTAATTGTTGAACAATTGCATTTTCACCCTTAAATGGGTTTAGGCGTTTTTTGTATTTCCTATTTCGGTCAACAGACACAGTCTCTATATGATGATATCTAGGTGAAAGAGTCTCTATGTGATGGGATTTATCTGACCTCAGTGAAGTGAGACAGCTTGCAGATGGTTGGTTTAGCCAGTCTGTCTGCTTCCTGACCTGAGCCCCAAATCGTCATGTTTGAGCTCTAGGAGTATGTGCCATCTGATTGGGGCGCACCACCTGAATCACCCCCTTATTTAGAAGGGAAGAGATTTCCTCTTTCAGAATGTGAGCGGCGCTCTCCTGCATGTGTAAAGAGAGATCATCGTTGAAATGCTGTTGTTTTATTAGAAACTACAGTCTGTAGCCTTGCATTGTTGTGCGCATTAACCTCTCGCAAGCCGAAACAGTTTGCCCAACTGACTCGTAACTCCTAATTGTCCTTAACTGACCTGAAATATGCACACCCAGCTTGCTCATTTGTGGTGCAATGACTGCCTCTAGTGGATGAACTAGGGTCAACATGCAGGGGTTCAGAGAGATGTTCTCTCTCTGCAGATAGAGATTCTCTCTTTGTGACGAATTCATTTGATTTAATTGTTTTAATGTGTTTTTTGTGTGTGTTTGGAACACAGGGGCAGAAGCCTGTATTAATTGGGTGAGGGGAACAAAGCGTGTGCAGTGACACTACTGGTGCACTTTCCCTCACAGCAGACCCCCTGAATGTGGAGGGAAAACACACAAGGTCTACTGAACACATGGGCAAGGCAGCCTCGGGAGGAGGTTCACCAGCCCCTCCATGAGAGACCCTCTGTCTTTTGAACAGGGTTCTGGGGCAGGACGAGAGTCTGAAGGCTTGTGAACGTGGACTCTGTTCCCCCATCGGTCGAAAGTCATGCAAGCCGTTTGCATTTCGAAATGGTGGGGGTAGGGTTTGAGGGTCTTCCGACCTCGGCGGTAGTCGTTTTCCCCCAGGGCTTAGCAGACAGTGCCTTACTCTGCCGTGGAGGAGGCCTCTTCTCACTGTCAGCGAAACCTGACAGGTTAAGCCAGAGCGCATGCTCTCCCATCACAGAAAGGGCCATGGAGCGCTTGCAGGCTTGGACGGCCTTACAGGCATTACGGAGGACGAGGTCGCTAACTGCAAGGATCTCCTTCCACAGGGTCGGTGAGGGAGATCCTATTCCAACTGTCGCCCTAAATCCCCCTAAATCTAGGGAGGAGACGTTAAGGGCCCTGACAGTCAAAGCCGAGGACTTGTAAGCGGCCTGGTGAACTGAGGCAGAAAAGCGGTCCATCTTGTTGGGCAAGACCGGCTGAGTGAGCGAGCAGCCCGCCCTGGGCAGATTAAGGTGCCTGGTGAAGGAGGGCTCGATCGCAGGTGAATCACACATGCCGAGTGCTGCCATGTCCTTTACCTTGAGGCCCACGAGACCGTGTTTGAGTTACTCCATGCAACCAGATTCATCTTATTAACCAAAACCATCAAATCACCTTTTCTATTTGTTCATCTGCCTATTATAACTCACATACAGCAGACAAACAAAATCTAAAGTTAATGATTTAAGGGTCAAGATCCCAACTAAAGCAGACACTGATCATCATAATGGTGACTTAAAATTCTGGTTTTCTCCTTCAGTGATTCTGCTTGTTAACATCAGGTGTCTTCAATAATGCTCAATCATCACTCAATTATTCACTTAATTATCTCATTAACTTTAACACTGCTTGAGTGTTCATTTAACACTCTGCTCAGAGTTTATATAATTCACACTTTTCAGTGTTAATTTAACTGGGGATTTTGCTGTGCAGGTAATGAGCAGGGTGAGTGCAGTCCTTGATGATGCTGCAAGCCGTCCTCAAGCAGCAAGTTTGATAGATGTCCTGTAAGGATGAGAGTTTATGTCCAATGATGAGCTCTGCTGTTCTCACCACTCGCTGATGATGACGACCGCCAGCATGATGATGATGACCTCAGCATAGGGCCCAGGGAAGGGAGACATTTTATCTTTTAGATTTATACCCTGTCTCTCTCCTTGTGAAGGAACAACCCCCCCCCCCCCCCCCCCCTCAAGAAAAAGAAAGTGTAAGTGAACTGTGGTCTTAGCACACTATGTATGAATTTCCCATTATTCATGAAATACAGAAATCTTCAGGTGAATTTAAGTCCAGGCAATAAGTTAATAGTGAGTAATTTTCAGTTGCCAGTCAAATACACAAATGAGTTTGTCCTCGCATACATACTTTTCAGTACTGAACACACACTCTAGGAGTAAAGCAATGAGTTATACATACTTGAGGAGAGATGAACACACACTCTCTCTCTCTCTCTCTCTCTCAGACACACACACACACTCACACACTCATGCACAAGGTTTAGCTCAAAGGAAATAGCCTACAAAGGAAACACAATATCAAAGAGGCACTTCTCGGGTTGTTTCCGCATCGCTCCTTTATCTTTACTGGTCCAGCCCAGTTCATTCCTCACTGTTTCTCGTGTGCTTCTCTTCATAAAGCTGTTCATCTGGTGCTTCTCTTCATAAAGCTGTTCATCTGGTCCAGTTCATTCCTCACTGGTTTCTCGTATGCTTCTCTTCATAAAGCTGTTCATCTGGTCCAGTTCATTCCTCACTGGTTTCTCGTGTGCTTCTCTTCATAAAGCTGTTCATCTGGTCCAGTTCATTCCTCACTGGTTTCTCGTGTGTTTCTTCTCATAAAACTGTTGATCTTGAACAGTTCATTCATGTTTTTTCTGCTCATTAAAGCTGATTCTCCACATCCAGCATCAACTGGAGAGTTTCTGATCTTCATCTTCCATCACTCACCCGCTTCAGATATCAGCTTTGTATAATACATATGTAGACTTATGTTTGATACGAAACAAAAGATTTTTAATACAAGAATATCTATGTGAAAAAATACGAAAAAACAAGTAACATAGAGTGAATGAGCAAATCTTTAATTGTGTGTGGTTTTTTGTGTTGTTTTGGTGTCTCCTGCTCTCTTTTGGCTCCTCCCCCTTTTTCACTCTGACAGGCAGCTGATTACGTCTCCAGTTGAGCCTGCTCTTTAACCAGGAGGGACGCAAAATAAAAGCCAGCAGAACTATCATTCAGGGAGAACCTTTCTCCAGAGCATGGTCTGTGTCTTGCCCGGCCCAGTTGTTGAGAGTGGTTGTGTTCCCTGTCGAGGACCTGTGCCTCTTTCTATTGCTTTATTGCTGCTTGTTGTTAACTGCTGGAGCCCACGCTCTATTGCTTCTTTGTGAGATGTCCCAGTCCATACCTTTTGCTTTATCAATTAAGCTGTTATTTATCTGATTATTTGCTTTGTTCATTGTCCGGTAATTGTAGGGAGGTGGGTGCCATTTTATTTTGCTATCCCCTGTTTTCTCCTGGTTTGTAATGTTTTTATTAAACAAGAACGAAAGTCGGAAGTTCAACTGGATAAATTATTCCTCTGTGCGAAACAGCTCTTTAAAACACTCCTGAAACATGTGCGCCTACACACTCCACCGTTATCCAACTCCACCATCTGTCTAGCTATGTGTATTAGGCTCTTTCTTGACTATTACAAAGCATTTGATTGTTTAGAATATGATTTTATCACACAGGCAGAAACTGATCCTCGGATTCATGAGCAGCCAAACCCATCAATGATATTTTTACTGAAGACATTTGAGTTCATGAGGAACTTTTCGTTCTTCTCTTAAACTTCGCTGCATTATGCCTTATTTTACATTAAGTTTTCATATCTATATTTTTAAACCCAAATGCAGCCTGTTGGGTCATTTTATTGGGTTATTATAATATTTTATAAGTAAATGTAACATTTATTATAACAGGTTAATGTGAAGATTGTTTTAAGTTCACTTAAAATCTGCTACGCCCTGGTTGCATGGAATAACTCAAACACGGTCTCGTGGGCCTCAAGATAAAGGACATGGCAGCACTTGGCATGTGTGATTCACCTGCGATCGAGCCCTCCTTCACCAGGCACCTTAATCCGCCCAGGGCGGGCTGCTCGCTCACTCAGCCGGTCTTGCCCAACAAGATGGACCGCTTTTCTGCCTCAGTTCACCAGGCCGCTTACAAGTCCTCGGCCTTGACTGTCAGTGCCCTTAACGTCTCCTCCCTAGATTTTGGGGGATTTAGGGCGACAGTTGGACAAATGATCTCCCTCACCGACCCTGTGGAAGGAGATCCTTGCAGTTAACGACCTCGTCCTCCGTAATGCCTGTCAGGCTGTCCAAGCCTGCAAGCGCTCCATGGCCCTTTCTGTGATGGGAGAGCATGCGTTCTTGCTAACCTGTCAGGTTTCGCTGACAGTGAGAAGAGGCCTCCTCCATGGCAGAGTAAGGCACTGTCTGCTAAGCCCTGGGGGAAATGACTACCGCCGAGGTCGGAAGACCCTCAAACCCTACCCCCACCATTTCGAAATGCAAACGGACTGCATGACTTTCGACCGATGGGGGAACAGAGTCCACGTTCACAAGCCCTTCAGACTCTCGTCCTGCCCCAGAACCCCTGTTCAAAAGACAGAGGGTCTCTCATGGAGGGGTTGGTGAACCTCCTCCCGAGGCTGCCTTGCCCATATGTTCAGTAGACCTTGTGTGTTTTCCCTCCACGTTCAGGGGGTCTGTTGTGAGGGAAAGTGCACAAGTAGTGTCACTGCACACGCTTTGTTCCCCTCACCCAATTAATACAGGCTTCTGCCCCTGCGTTCCAAACACACACAAAAAACACATTAAAACAATTAAATCAAATGAATTCGTCACAAAGAGGGAATCTCTATCTGAAGAGAGAGAACATCTCTCTGAACCCCTGCATGTTGACCCTAGTTCATCCACTAGAGGGAGTCATTGCACCACAAATGAGCAAGCTGGGTGTGCATATTTCGGGTCAGTTACGGACAATTAGGAGTTACGAGTCAGTTGGGCAAACTGTTTCGGCTTGCGAGAGGTTAATGCGCACAATAATGCAAGGCTACAGACTGTAGTTTGTAATAAAACAACAGCATTTCATCGATGTTCTCTCTTTACACATGCAGGAGAGCGCCGCTCACATTCTGAAAGAGGAAATCTCTTCCCTTCTAAATAAGGGAGTGATTCAGATGGTGCCCCCAATCTGATGGCACATAGTCCTAGAGCTCAAACATGACGATTTGGGGCTCAGGTCAGGAAGCAGACAGACTGGCTAAACCAACCATCTGCAAGCTGTCTCACGTCACTGAGGTCAGATAAATCCCATCACATAGAGACTCTTTCACCTAGATATCATCATATAGAGACTGTGTCTGTTGACCGAATTAGGAAATACAAAAAATGCCTAAACCCATTTAAGGGTGAAAATTTAATTGTTCAACAATTAAAAAATAGATATAATACAGATGAACAAATGATAAACCTCGGGTTTCTGAATATTCGATCCCTTACTTCAAAAGCACTTATTTTTAATGATATGATTTTAGATTATAACCTAGACTTTTTGTGTTTGACAGAAACCAGGCTAAATCCAGACGATTACATTACTTTAAATGAGTCCACCCCCCAAGATTACTGTTATAAACATGAGTCTCGTCTGAAAGGAAAAGTAATATATAGTAATATTTAGAGAAATGAAAGAGTAAGCGTAAGTTCTACCAGAAAGACTCCACTGCCACGTCATTAATTTATAATCTTGTGCAGCCAATCACAGATTGACATAAAATATAAAAAGACTGATCTTACCCTCCTATTTTGCTGCCTGTAGGTGTCGTAGCAAAGTTCTGCTCTTCAAACGCATCTTTCACGCAGCTCTCCATGTCACAAAAAGCGATCGTAGACTTTGACTTTTCCGATTCAGACAATAATCAAGTTCCCCATTTTCCTCAGTCAGTGTGTTGAAGCAGCCGCATTCAAACTCGGGAATCTCCCTGGTCTCAACTGCTCTCCGAGAAAATCCTGGAGGAGGGCGGTTTCCCAGTCAGTAACGAGCTTTCACGCAATGATCTCATTCTCTTGGCTTCCAACACCCTGGGCACCTCTGCTGCCCCACCCGAGGACGATACTTCAGCCATCCAGGCTCCAACCCCTCAACCCAAACCAGCAGGCAGGAAGCGCACCGCCGAGTCTTCTCCACCAGCTCAAGCCAAAAGGCAAAAGTCCTCTGCGCCAATGCCATCACCTTCGCCTAATCTCGGGTTAGAAGGATCCAACGTGCAGCTTCTAAAAGCCGTTCAAGGTCTCACCGAAACCGTCAAAGGATTTGAAAGCATAGGCTAGAAGTGTTTTTTGCCCGCTTTTGCCCACGAAAGCAGCCGGATTATCCATGTCATCAACGTCTTCAGACTTCTAATCTGCCTTCTCCCCCTTTCCTGGCGTGGCTGATTTGCCTACAGGACCCACCACATCCGCCGCGCTGGCCTTCGTCCCATCCACGGATCAACCTTCATTCTTCGATACCGCCACGTCAGCATCCACGCCGCACTTCAATCTATCTACGGCTACTCAAGCACAAAATGTCGGTAGGCGTGTGCTAGAATATTTTGTTCATGTTAAGTATTTGAAGGATAAAGATATTGTCTGACAAGAGCATGGGTCAGAAATCTAACATTTTGAAGCAGCCTTTATGGAAAGACCAGATGTAGTGGTATTGGACCCCACATTGGTCTAAAACGGGGGACTGAAGGGGTGGATTCTGGAATAAATTGCTGCTTAAATGTATATGTAATGAGTGATTATAATCAATGTATTAATCAATATTTTTACTTCTAAATATCAAATGACTTGAATGACTTCTCTAGGCTTGTGAGATTTTACTTTGTTACAGAAGTTACCCGTGTGATTACTGAAATGTTCTTTTCATGTATTCTCTAATGTCTGTATTTGATATCTGAATGCAGTAAAAGTGCTTGCTCATTTAGCCCGGCTCCCAGAAATGAAATATGGAAAGTGTCATCCATATATCTGTTTCTAGCTGACGAGTTAATGTTACAGGGGTCAAAACTATACTTGACTTCACCGGATTTACAGTATTGTACCTCTTTCATGTGTATTTCTCTAGAAACGAAAGTGAATAGTGTCTGTACTTCTTCCTGAGAAGGGAATATATTATCAGTATGTTTTGGTAGTTTGTCCTGATGATAGCTAGCTCAGGGCCTCCTGCGTGCACATACGGGGACATCACATTTGGTTGTGTGCAGCATAATACTTAATTCTGTGTAACTGGAACATGTTTTTTCACAAACGAGGACACTTACACTGCCATCTGGTGGCGTCAGAAGAGAAAAACATTAACATAAATAATTTAAAGATGGCGGAGAAAACAGGTCACATGTCACGCAGCCACTCCAACCCGATCTCATCCCAAGACGTCATATGCCTGACGCTTTTGACCATACGTCAACATCCAATGTTTTAGGGTACCCTTTAACGTCAGTATATGACGCTATCTAATCCTAACCCTACCCCAGACCTAAACCTACCCGCGTCATCTAACTGACGCTAAAGGTAAAGCGTCAGTCATATGACGCCCCGGGATCGTCATATACTGACGTTAAAGGGTACCCTAAAACGTCGGATGTTGACGTATGGTCAAAAGCGTCAGTTATCTGACGTCTTGGGATGAGACTGCAGGCCAAAACTTCCAGAAGGTAAACAATCTAATAACATTTCATTGTTGATTCTTGTTAAGTTATGCATAATAGTGTTGTATGATTAAAACGGCATGCACATTTGACAAACTTTTGTAACAATAAAGATTTACCATTCTGCTAAAGTTGATGTCCCCATATGTGGACATTGGGACTAAGCTTCGTTTAAACTGTAAGATGTTTGCAAAAAAATGAAAATGTATAGTTGCATTGAGCTTCGTGGCAGGCTCACTCACTCGAGCGCACACACACACACACACACACTCAACGGGGCGGGGCTTCACTCACGATCGCGCGTGCTCACACACACACACACACACACACACACACACTTGCTCACTCATTCACTCGCACTCACTCACTCTCTTTCTCTCTCTCTCTGTCTTGTGCGCTCACTCGCGATCGCTTACACACACACACTTGCTCACTCACTCGCACACACACCCTCTCGCTCACTCACTTGCGATCGCGCGCACACACACACACTCTATCTTGCTCGATCGCGATCGCGCGCGCATACACACACACACACACACACACACGCGCGCGCTCTGTTACACGGGTTCAACCCTACAGGGCTTCAATGACTGTGACCCAGGCAGGAGAGAGTGCACTCTGGCTGGGGAGTGAGTTCAATCTCCACCGTGGTGGAGCTCTGAAAATGATAAAACCTCCTGGAAAAGAGGATTTTTCTGAATTGACCATCCCAGTCATGGCGCACCTCTCCTGGGCATGATTAAAGCCAGTGGTGGGTTCAGGGGCAACTGTTACAGTCTTTCACACCGGTTAAGTGTGATCCACTGATCCCACAGATAAAGAGAACATTTCTAGTTTGGAGAAGCAGAAGTTTTGGAGTGTTACAAAAAAGAAAGCAAATTTTAATTTTTTTTGGATATGTTTTTTATGTGGATGTTATATATTATTATGGATACTATATTTTATTGTTCTATTATTTTGTTTTTCCATATCAATGTTCAGAAGTTATACATGCAAGAGTAACAACGAAAAATGTTCAGGCACAGTGCTCAGGCTGTAAAAAAATAGATTTGCACTTTGTTACACAATGGTGTATTGATTGTTTTCTGTGAATACAGACCATTTTTTTTGTTTTTTCAAAAAGTGCTTCATGTTCAAAGATAATATCTGGTTATTATATTTATTGGTCCCTCCTAAAACCAAAAACCTAGAAGAAATCTAAAATGCACACCAAACCAAAACTCAGGTCTCAGGAGGCTAAGATAGACCCACTGTCCTCGCATGAGGACATCCTTTTATGCAAAAACTACTTCCTGTACAAAAACAAATTTTAGTTATTATACTTATTAGGTCCTACTTATCCCAAATAGCAAGAACAATTATAAAATGCACACCAGGCAAACTCTCAGGTCTTAGGAGGTTAACCTTGGAGAAACTGCGCTTCCCTTGTGCCTAGTGTTATCAGACAAGTGGAGAAGATGAATATAAAGTCAATAAACGTTGTGAGAGGGTTTTTGTCAGAAAGCCAATTTGAATGCCCTAATTGTCAAATATTACATTTGCAGGAGAGGTTTGGATCGCTTGACGCAAGATTCAAACCTGCCTTACAACTAAGGTGTAGTTATTAATATCTGTAGGCTATGTGATGGTGGTTTTCTCTGACAGAGAAACGAGCTGAAAGAAGCAGGATGTGGTTTTAACAGCTGCATGTGAAGGAACAGAAAATGAGAAAAAAGATGAGATGAACTAACTTCAATACGAACTTTACTTTAGCTATGGTTAACTAAATGGTCAGCGATATCTTCCAAAGATTTTTAATCATGCTGCCATGTGTGGAAAGTTTTATGTGTGTTTTAAGTGACAAGTCACACACACACACACACACAGACACACACAACACATGAAAGAGAATTAAAGTATAAAACAAATATAGAAAATAAAGCAGTGCCGCCCCGGGATCCAGGAAGAGCCGATTATTAAGTAAATGCTTTTCTTCACGTTATTACACAGCATTTAATCACAATCTCAGCTGCACTGGAAGAGAGTGAAAGCTTTTGCCAAGAATGTTTTTATTAATCAAGAACGAAAGTCGGAAGTTCAACTGGATAAATTATTCCTCTGTGCGAAACACAGCTCTTTAAAACACTCCTGAAACATGTGCGCCTACACACTCCACCGTTATCTAACTCCACCATCTGTCTAGCTATGTGTATTAGGCTCTTTCTTGACTATTACAAAGCATTTGATTATTTAGAATATGATTTTATCACACAGGCAGAAACTGATCCTCGGATTCATGAGCAGCCAAACCCATCAATGATATTTTTACTGAAGACATTTGAGTTCATTTAGAGGAACTTTTCATTCTTCTCTTAAACTTCGATGCATTATGCCTTTTTTATATTTTGAATTTGAGCTTTCAGTTCTTTCATCAACCTGTCTTTTACATAAATAGATACTTTAACTTAGTCCTCAGATAGAGGAGGGTTGCTGCTAGCTCCGTTAAGGTATTTCTCTCCCTCCCAAACTGCATTGAAAAGGTATGTTTAGCAGCCAGAATTTAAACATTTTCAGGGGGAGAAACCCCTGACCCCTCCTAACATGATCTATATCACCCGGCAGAAAACAATTGCAACGTCTCAGATTGTGCCTCCCCAGAATTTTGGCTTGCATGACGCCCCTGATCATAACTGATCGTAGCCGTTTTCCGACTCGCCACGGCCCTCTGGTGCGGGCGGGAAAGCTTGGTGGCCCTGGGGCCTCGTTCAGGGGCCGAAAGGTCAAAAAAGGGACCGCGCATTAGGGTTAGCGTCAGAATTAGGGTTAGAGGCTGAAAATGTTTTGCCTTCGCTCAAGGGCCCGGTGCTTTTGGTACGTCGCTCGGGGCGGGCCCAGGGGTCACCGTGCAGAGTTTGGGGCCCCTGGGACATTTCTATAAAAATCCCACTCGCCCATTAAATGAATGGGTTTTCCACAGCGGTGTCACGGACGCCGCTTCGAAAGGGCCGATCGACTAGGGGGCGCCGTTTTCCAACTCGCCGCAGCCCCTTGGTGTGGGCGAAAAAGTTTGGTGGCCCTGGGGCCTCGTTCAGGGGTCGAAAGGTCAAAAAAGGGACGCTCGTCCGCGAACCCGCTACGCCGTTAAATGGCCCGTGGGACGGCCCCCGTACGGAGACGCAGGGTCGTGGCGCATTGAGATTTGAGATTCTGACCCTCCAGGGGCCCCCGACTCACGGCCCCGAAGCTTGAAAATCTGGGACCTTCCTAAAAAAAGTGTGCCACTTATAACCAACTTTCACTCAAAAGGCTCTTGGGGTACATGAGTGAAAGAGACACAAGGCCGAGATTAGGGTTAAAAGGGCGGGAAAGTGTTGCCTTCGCTCTAGAGCCTAGCACCTTCGGTATGTCGCTCGGGGCGGGGCCAGGGGCCACCGTGCAGAGTTTGGGGCCCCTGGGACATTTCTATCAAAATCCCACTCGTCCATTAAATGAATGTATTCGCCGTAGTGATTTCGTGGACACCGCTTCCAAAGGGCCGACCGACTAGGGGGCGCCATTCTCCGACTCGCCACGGCCCCCTGGTGCGGGCGGAAAAGTTTGGTGGCCCCGGGGCCTCGTTCAGGGGTCGCGAGGTCGGAAAAGGGACGCTCGTCCGTGAAACCGCTATGCCTTTTAAATGGCTCGTGGGACGGCCCCCGTACGCAGACGGAGGGTCGTGGTACCTCGATACTTCAGATTCCGACTCTCCAGGGGCCCCTAATGCGGGGCCCCGAAGCGTGGAACTCTAGGGCCTTTTGAAAAAATCGCCCCTCCCCCATACATTTTTTAAAAGCCTGAAAGGGCCTTTTCAGTCTGAGAGTGAAACAGCCCTGAGAGAGAAATTCCGCACAGAGGCTAAGAAATATTTGACTTTGTTCTAGAGCCCGGTGCTTTCGGTACGTCGCTCAGGGAGGGCCAAGGGGTCAGCTTGCCGAATTTGGGGTCCCTGGGACATTTTTGTAAAAATCCCACTCGCCCATTAAATGAATGTATTTTGCCATAGTGGTTTCGTGGACACCGCTTCGCAATGGCCGATCGACTAGGGGGCGACGTTTTCCGACTCCCCACGGCCCCCTGGTGCGGGCGGAAAAGTTTGGTGGCCCTGGGCCCTCGTTCAGTGGTCGAAAGGTCGAAAAAGTGTGAAAAAAGCACATTTTAAAACTGACAGGAGTCGAAAAGGTCAAACTAACGAAACGAGCTGCCATACGGACACGGAAGGTCGCAGGACCCCGAAATTCGGCGAGCTCCGTCGTCTGGTGACCACGAGTGGGGCCCCAGAGTTTGAGGGCCCTAGCCCCTTTCTAAGCGTTTCTTATGCCACGTTCGTGACGAGCCCATTCATTGTGGATGGTGACTGAAAAATGTGGATGGTGACTGGAGATTTTTTTTAATTTTTTTTTATTAACCCCCCTCTACTGTACTAAGCACACTCTACTGAACACATCACACTAATTTTCAAGTAATTTCAGTGTTTAGTTTGCATAAAAGCGAGTGTCCTCGAAACCACTATTTGGCGGGAAAAATTGTGTCTTCACGGACAAAGTGGTTTTTAAGCTGATCTTTCGGAATATTTTAATGAAACGTGTTTAGCAAGACTCAGTGGGATCCCCTGGAAAAGTTTGGTGGCCCTGGGACCTCGTTCAGGGGCCGAAAGGCCGAAAAAAGAGGCCGCCGTCCGCGAAACCGACATGCCTGCAAATGGCCCGTGGGACGGCCCCCGTACCGTGGCACCTCGGGACTTCAGATTCCGACTCTCCAGGGGCCCCTGACGCGGGTTATAAAACAACAAATAATTCTTAGAAATTGACAAACTAAGCTCACAGTATCCATTTTTGATATCTGGTGTCTGATTACCAAAAGAAATGACAAGGGAGCAGCAATGTATTAATTTTTTATGATGACCCACTGGGTCCTATGGACAGCTAACGTTTTAGCGTGTTTAGAACGGGACGAAACCTTTACTTTGAGACCACCCACGGCCTCGTGGGCCCCTGGGGCCCCGAGATACAGACAAAAAGAACGCAATTATCTAGGCCAAAACTCGACGGATCCGGCGGGCGCCGGGCTCTTTGGAACCGTCTAGTTGAGCTGAAAAGAATGTTAAATTTTTTTTGATTTTATTGATATTAGCCGAAAACCACGGCGCGCCAATCAAAATGGCGTCTGCCGGTGACCTCTCGACCCCCGGGACAAAACGGCTCGTATCTTGGCAACGCGAAGACACAGAGAGCTCAAACTCGGGTGAGGATGTCCCGCGGGGACCCTCTCCTGAACGCGAGAGTCGCGGGCCCCGGGGACGCCCCCCCCCCCACGGTCGCTGAGGCCCCCTTTAAACGGCCGTAACTCGGGGGCCCTGGTGAGCTGGACATCGTGGGTGGGCTCTTTGGAAAGGCCTCGTCCGGCGCTGTGATCGATTCGAGTTTGGGGAACGTGGAGCAAGGGGCTCCTGAAAAAAACAAAAGAAACCCATTTGTCTGGACTCCCGTACATCTGGAGATTGTTTTTTTTTTAAATCTGTTGTCGTGACAATTAACGAGGCTGGGGATTGGTTACAAACACGGGTGTGAGAAGCCACCATTTCACTACATCTGCTGACGTTTGACAAGTGAAGGTGAGATTCTCTAACTCTATTCTCTAACATCATAGTTTATGCAGTCGTAAATGATTTTAAATTGTACTATAAAGTGTTATCGTGCGATGTCGTATTATACATAGCTTTATTACACGTATATGACTATTTTTCTTTTTTTCTGTCCTAAATTGATCAATCCGGGGAAGTTATTTAATGCCAAGTCCCCCGGAAGGCCTAACATTTGTATTCATTTCATTTTTTACCATCAATGAAGCCCCATATACAATTGTCAGAAGCTGACTTTAAAGATGGTTAACAGATACGGAAATGGTAAGTAGTTCCTTATGCCACCACAAAATATTACAAATGGTTTATTGCACATTACATCTTAGACTTTTTTGTGTCATACACTGTATACAGCTATCCCGCGACCCGTCACCGCTGTATACGGCTTTCCCGCGACCCGTCACCGATATATACGGCTTTCCCGCGACCCGTCACCGCTGTATACGGCTGTCCCGCGAGCCGTCACCGCTGCATCTGTCCCGCGATCCGTTACGGATAAATAGCCTACGGCTGTCCCGCGACCCGTCACCGCTGCAGCTGTCCCGGGACCCGTCACGGCTAAATAGCCTATGGCTGTACCGCGACCCGTCACCGCTGCACCTGTCCCGCGAGCCGTCACGGCTATATAGCCTACGGCTGTACCGCGACCCGTCACCGCTGCACCTGTCCCGCTTTCCGTCACGGCTAAATAGCCTACTGCTGTACCGCGACCCGTCACCGCTGCACCTGTCCCACGGCCCGTCACGGCTAAATAGCCTATGGCTGTATACCGCTGCACCTGTCACGGCTATATACGGCGGTGCCAACTCACACCAGGAGCATTTCAGAACAGAAGCGACTGGATGCACGAGACCACGTGATTTGTCTGTCCGACGTGTTTTTTCTTGATTTTTGGGTTTCTACTTACAGTCTATGGTTCTACCAAGGATATATTGGTGTGCAATACAATTGGGATTCTGAAATTGACAGTGTTTTTTTACTTTTATTTTGTATTTACGGTGCGGCTTGGACCCGCGACCCGTCACCACTATACGGCTGTCCCGCAAACCGGTCACCGCTATATACGGCTGTATACGTCTGTCCCGTGACCCGTCACGGCTATATACGGCTGTCCCGCGACCCGTCACCGCTATATACGCCTATATACGGCTGTCCCGCGACCCATCACGGCTATATACGGCTGTCCCGCGACCCATCACGGCTATATACGGCTGTCCCGCGCCCGTCACCGCTATATACACCTGTATACGGCTGTCCCGCGACCCGTCACGGCTATATACGGCTGTCCCGCAACCCGTCAACGCTATATACCCCTGTATACGGCTGTCCCGCGACCCGTCACGGCTGTATACGGCTGTCCCACGACCCGTCACCGCTATGTACGCCTGTATACGGCTATCCCGCGACCCGTCACCGCTATATATGGCTGTACCGCGACCCGTCACGCTATATACGGCTGTCCCGCGACCCGTCACGGCTATATACGGCTGTCCCGCGACCCGTCACCGCTATATACGGCTGTCCCGCGACCCGTCACGGATATACGGCTGTCCCGCGACCCGTCACGGCTATATACGGCTGTCCCGCGACCCGTCACCGCTATATACGGCTGTCCCGCGACCCGTCACCGCTATATACGGCTGTCCCGCGACCCGTCATCGCTATATACGGCTGTCCCGCGACCCGTCATCGCTATATACGGCTGTCCCACGACCCGTCACCGCTATATATGGCTGTCCCGCGACCCGTCACGGATATACGGCTGTCCCGCGACCCGTCACGGCTATATACGGCTGTCCCGCGACCCGTCACCGCTATATACGGCTGTACCGCGAGCCGTCACCGCTATATACGGCTGTCCCGCGACCCGTCACCGCTATATACGGCTGTCCCGCGACCCGTCACCGCTGTATACGGCTGTCCCGCGACCCGTCACGGCTATATACGGCTGTCCCGCGACCCGTCATCGCTATATACGGCTGTCCTGCGACCCGTCACGGATATACGGCTGTCCCGCGACCCGTCACCGCTATATGCGGCTGTCTCGCGACCTGTCACCGCTATACGGCTGTCCCGCGACCCGTCACCGTTATGTAACCAACCCAACTCATAATAGGAGTGATTTACAGGTTCTCTACTGGACCAATGACTTTCTGTGACTCAATAACCAAGGAAAACGCTCAAGTACACACTTCATCAGATATAAATAGCCTATAAGAATTTTATTTTTAGACAATCATTGTATTAAAACCCAGGGGGGGGGGGGGGACAACAGGTTGATGCACAGTCAGGTGCAACTCTAATCAATAAATCTGAGAAGAATAAAGCATCAACAAACAGGACAATATATTCAGCACGGGGTTTCAAAGGTTGTTAAATACATGCGTTAAATCTGTGATCACCTAACAAACATGCGTAATTTCACTGCACTGTAAGGCCGGGGACACACTGGCTGCGTGGCGTGAGCGTGGACAACTCAGAGAAGCACGGTCAGTGTGTGTGGCAAATCTTCCGTGAAGACGAGACATGAGACAATGAGACGAACCGGACATCCACGAAGAACAGACTGGGACCCAAGGAACTGGAACAGGCAAGACACATCCACAAAACAACGATCTGACAAACACAAGACGCATGAGGTGAGTATAAATAGGCACTGGGAATGAGTATCACCTGTCGCTGATCTCCCGGAGGATAATCAGCGACCACGCCCACACACGTGCACACACACAAACATAAACACAGCGCAAGGAACAGTCAGTGAATTCCTCAACCGTGACAGTACCCCTCCCCCTAGGAGCGCCTCCTGGAGCTCCCAGGAGAACCTACCCGTTGATTGTAATCATCAATAAGGGACTGATCCAGGATGTCCCTAGCAGGGACCCAACTTCTCTCCTCCGGACCGTAACCCTCCCAGTCCACCAGATACTGAAATCCGCGTCCCCTCCGCCTTGAGTCCAGAATACGATTTACCGAATAAGTAGGTTCCCCATCTACGAGTCGCGGCGGTGGGGGAACCGGGACCGGCGGATTAATGGGAGAATAAAATACGGGCTTTAATTTGGACACATGGAACACGGGATGAATTCTCCTGAACGCAGGATGCAGTTTGAGTCGAACTGTCACCGGACTAATGACTTTGGTGACAGGAAACGGGCCAATGAATTTAGGAGCTAATTTATTCGACACGGAGCGGAGAGGAATATTCTTAGTAGAAAGCCACACTTTGGAACCGACGACGTAGACGGGAGGTCTTGACCGGTGGCGATCGGCCTTAACCTTGGTGCGCGCCCTTACCTGGAGCAGAGTCTCACGGGCTCTGGTCCATGTACGGTGACACCTCTGGACGAAGGCGTGAGCGGAGGGGACCGCGACTTCGGATTCCAGGCTGGGAAAAATAGGTGGCTGGTACCCTAAACTACACTCAAACGGTGATAGGCCCGTAGATGACACTGGTAACGAGTTGTGTGCGTACTCCACCATGGAAAGCTGTTGACCCCAGGAGGAAGGATTCTTGGATACCACACATCGCAACATTCTCTCCAAATCTTGGTTGGCTCTCTCGGTCTGACCATTGCTCTGGGGGTGGTAACCCGAGGACAGACTAACAGTGGCCCCCAGTAATTTACAAAATTCTTGCCAGAATTTGGACACAAATTGAGACCCCCTGTCAGAGACCACGTCCGTCGGGAGGCCATGTAGACGAAAGACGTGATCAATGACAGTCACCGCTGTCTCCTTGGCAGAAGGTAATTTGGCCAAGGGAATGAAATGAGCCGCCTTCGAGAACCGGTCCACTACGGTCAAAACAACCGTCTTACCTTGGGAGGGCGGGAGGGCGGTGATAAAATCTAGCGAAATATGGGACCAGGGTCTCGAAGGGACAGACAGCGGTTGGAGTAACCCATCTGGGGGTCGATTGGAAGTCTTACCAGTGGCACAGATCGAACAAGCCAAAACAAAATCTCGAATGTCGCGAGCCATCAATGGCCACCAAAATCGTTGCTTGACCAAAAAACTAGTGCGGTTTACTCCTGGGTGGCATGCCACGTTGGAACAATGACCCCACTGGATAACGTCGGACCGCAACCCCTCCGGCACAAATAAACGATTCGGTGGGCCTCCGGGCGGAGGCGTTACCCCTTCTAAGGCCGTCTTGACCTTCGATTCGACCTCCCATGTGAGTGTGGAGATGAATAGAGTCTCGGGTAAAATGCACTCGGGAGTAGACGGGCGTGCGGATGGGTCAAAAATACGAGATAAAGAATCGGGTTTGATGTTTTTGGAACCCGGGCGGTACGAGAGAGTAAAATCAAAACGACCGAAAAAAAGGGCCCACCGAGCCTGCCTGGAGTTGAGTCTTTTAGCAGATTGAATGTATTCCAGATTCTTGTGGTCAGTCCAGACTATAAAAGGTACCCCCGACCCTTCTAACCAATGTCGCCATTCCTCCAACGCTAGCTTGACCGCCAACAACTCCCTGTTACCAATGTCATAGTTGCGTTCGGTAGGCGACAAGCGATGAGAAAAAAACGCGCAAGGGTGCATCTTGTCGTCTGAGGAAGAGCGTTGGGAGAGTACCGCACCTACCCCCACCTCTGATGCATCGACCTCCACCACGAACTGACGTGAAGGATCAGGGGCTATCAAAATGGGAGCGGAAATAAAGCGGCTCTTGAGGTTAGCGAATGCAGTCTCGGCTGCATCGGACCACCTGAACGTCGTCTTGGAGGAGGTCAAGGCTGTCAGAGGCGCGGCTAGTTGGCCGAAATTCCGAATGAAACGTCGGTAAAAATTGGCAAACCCCAGAAACCTCAGTAGGGCCGTACGGGAATCTGGACTTGGCCAATCCACCACGGCCTTAATCTTGTCGGGGTCCATACGCATTCCCTCAGACGAGACGATGTGACCTAAGAAAGGAACAGACTGTGCATGAAACGTGCATTTCTCCGCCTTGACAAAAAGCCCATTCTCTAACAACCTCTGAAGCACTCGTCTGACGTGCTGAACGTGTTCCTGGAGAGACGAAGAAAAAATCAATATGTCATCCAGGTAGACATATATGAACTGGTCTACCATGTCTCTCAGCACATCATTGACGAGTGCCTGAAAAACCGCTGGGGAGTTGGACAGCCCAAAAGGCATGACCAAATATTCAAAATGCCCCCTGGGGGTGTTAAAAGCGGTCTTCCATTCATCTCCCTTCCTGATGCGGACCAAATGATAAGCATTACGTAGATCCAATTTAGTGAAGACCGAGGCTCCCTGCAACCGCTCGAAGGCTGAAGACATCAACGGCAAAGGATAGGTATTCTTTACCGTGATGTTGTTCAGCCCCCGGTAATCAATACACGGTCGCAGGGAACCGTCCTTCTTCCCCACAAAAAAGAACCCCGCCCCCGCAGGAGAAGAGGAAGGTCGAATGAACCTGGATGTCAGAGAATCAGAAATGTATTTCTCCATGGCCTCCCTCTCGGGAATGGAAAGAGAGTATAACTTGCCCTTAGGCGGAGACGTACCTGGCAGAAGATCTATAGCACAGTCATAGGGACGATGCGGAGGAAGAGAAGCAGCTCTGGACTTACTGAACACTTCCTTCAGGTCGAGGTACTCAGCTGGCACGTTTGACAAATTCACCGGCTCCTCCTGCAAGACAGAACTGGACAGAGACGAACCAGCAGACATTAAACAAGACGCATAACACTCAGTACTCCAGGCGGAAATGGAGTTATGTCCCCAGTTAACCCTGGGGTTATGCTGCACGAGCCAGGGATGACCAAGGACAATAGGGATGGTAGGGGAGTCAAGGAGCAGAAAAGATATGTCTTCGGAATGATTGCCGGAAGTGATGAGTGTTATCTGAACCGTGGAGTGAGATATAGTGGGTAATTCTTGTCCATTGAGTGCGTTGACAGAAATCTTATTGGTGAGGGGTATGGTGGGTATCTGAAGTCTGTGTGCTAAGGTGTAGTCCATGAAGTTACCTTCCGCTCCGGAGTCGATAAGGGCTTGGCAGTGATGAGTCTGAGTTGCCCACTGCAATCTCACCGGAAGGAGGGTGGAAGAGGGTTTCTGGATGGAGACCCCGCCCGACAGAATCCTCTTCTCTACTGCCAGGCTCGCTCTTTTCACGGGGCAGTTATTGACGAAGTGCCCCGAACCTCCGCAATAGAGGCATAATCCTCGGGATCTCCTTCTCTCCCTCTCCTCCCGGGAGAGCCGGGCTCGACCCACCTGCATGGGCTCCGGATCGTTGGCGGGACTGACCGCATCACGACCACTTGTTTGGTGGAAACCATAATCTCTGGGAATCGGAATGGAACGGTTGCGCTGCTCCAGACGATGCAGGCGAGCGTCCACTTGCAGAGCCAAGTCAATTAATCCGTTGAGACTTACGGGAAGATCCAGGGAGTAAATCTCGAGTTGGATGCGGTCAGCCAGCCCATGCAGGAAGACATCCCACTGCGCCTCCTCGTTCCAGCGGCACTCTGCGGCAAGGGTACGAAACTGGATGGAATAATCAGCAACAGATCCTTCTCCCTGAGTGAGGTCCACGAGCCGACGAGACGCTTCTCTCCCTGTGACAGCTCGGTCGAATACCCTCCTCATCTCTTCCGAGAGTGCCGCGAACGAGGAA
The DNA here is from genome assembly GCA_030578275.1 of Meda fulgida. Taxonomy (NCBI): domain Eukaryota; kingdom Metazoa; phylum Chordata; class Actinopteri; order Cypriniformes; family Leuciscidae; genus Meda; species Meda fulgida. The sequence goes on from CM060618.1 coordinate 40,740,716, forward strand.
CAGCATGTTCGTTGGTTTTCCCACACCGCCGTCCCCCATAAAGCCGCACGTCCAGACAGCAGCGTAAGTACGAACGCCACTCTAGACTGTTCCGTACTAAATGTCTGAGGCTGTAGAGCAAAAAACATGGAGCATTTAGTCAAAAAGGCTCTGCAGTAGTTAGGCTCACCCGAATAATTCTCCGGCGTCGGTAAATGGGGCTCGTGTGGACGGTTAGGTGCGGGAGGAGCGGAGGGTGGGGGCGGCGGTGGGTTTGGCGCAGTGGGTATGGCCAGTTGTTGAATTTGCTGGGTGAGTCCAGACACCTGCGCTACCAACGCCTGGATAGCTCGGCTTGTGGTGGTGAGATTCTCCTCCTGCCGATCCATCCGGGCCGTGTTGTGAGCGAGATAATCCGTGAGTTCGGACGTACCTGCTGCCTCCATAGCTGGTCAGATCGTTCTGTTACGGGGAGTGAACAGAGGAGACAAGTGCAAGTAAGACTGGGCTTTATTGAACAAACAGATAAGCCAGTCTCAGAACGTGGAGAATAAAGACAGGAACAAAGTCTCAGTCCGATGCAGTCGATCACACGAACTCACAGACCCAACAGGAATCAGTGCAGGAACCGAAGCGTTGGCAGCGCAGGCTTGCGTGGACAACTCAGAGAAGCACGGTCAGTGTGTGTGGCAAATCTTCCGTGAAGACGAGACATGAGACAATGAGACGAACCGGACATCCACGAAGAACAGACTGGGACCCAAGGAACTGGAACAGGCAAGACACATCCACAAAACAACGATCTGACAAACACAAGACGCATGAGGTGAGTATAAATAGGCACTGGGAATGAGTATCACCTGTCGCTGATCTCCCGGAGGATAATCAGCGACCACGCCCACACACGTGCACACACACAAACATAAACACAGCGCGAGGAACAGTCAGTGAATTCCTCAACCGTGACACTGAGTCCCATGCCTTCTCCTTTGTTCGTGGATCTTTATAGCAGGATCCTGTGGATCGTACAGTTGTCGGTGTTTCTCCACCTCTTCAGTTAACCTGCCGTCGTCCATCGTTGCAAACTCGAAGTGTAGCCTACTTGAAAGTGTCAAGTCACGTGATTTGGATCACCCTTGTTCGACAAATGGGAGAGAGTTGTGGAAGGCCTATACTTCATGATAAGTATAAATATAAAGCCTATGATAAAGACACTGTCAGCAGTTTTGACGGCAAAATAGACTTCAGAATATCTCGTTCTGTATTGACAGGTGCAAATTTGAAAATCGACAATTTTTATTAAAAATTACATTTATATCTGAATTTATGTCAAAACCTATGCTTTCAAACATAAAAATGTAATTTATCAATATGTATGTGTGTACAAAATGACATATAAACATGTTTTCATTCATAGACCAACTAATGGAAACGCTAATATCTGTTATGGTGACTTCAAATGAAACAGTTAAACCTCTGTTAATTCTCAATAAAACTCCTGTAGACGTCTGACAGAAATAAAGTGAGTCTGTTTAGTAATAAGTGAAGCTGGTAATGCTGTTTGTGGAGTTGTTTAATCCTCCTCTGCTGAGATCTTCACAGATTTAATGTCTTCTTTTCTCCTCAGTGATTTCATCTGAGGCTGTGTCTGAAGTCAGTTGTAGTTCTTGTGTTTCTGCTCGTCTCTTTTTCTGTTCTCTTCTTTCCTTCAGTGATTCTGCTTGTTAACAGGCTTATTAAGGCTGAAATGACTCAATATTTAATATACACAGACTTTTAAGTAAATTATTAAGTAAATGCTTTTCTTCACGTTATTACACGGCATTTAATCACAATCTCAGCTGAACTGGAAGAGAGTGAAAGCTTTTGCCAAGAATGTTTTTATTAATCAAGAACGAAAGTCGGAAGTTCAACTGGATAAATTATTCCTCTGTGCGAAACACAGCTCTTTAAAACACTCCTGGAACATGTGCGCCTACACACTCCACCGTTATCTAACTCCGCCATCTGTCTAGCTATGTGTATTAGGCTCTTTCTTGACTATCACAAAGCATTTGATTGTTTATAATATGATTTTATCGCACAGGCAGAAACTGATCCTCGGATTCATGAGCAGCCAAACCCATCAATGATATTTTTACTGAAGACATTTGAGTTCATTTAGAGGAACTTTTCATTCTTCTCTTAAACTTCGCTGCATTATGCCTTATTTTACATGAAGTTTTCATGTCTATATTTTTAAAACCAAATGCAGCCTGTTGGGTCATTTTATTGGATTATTATAATATTTTATAATTAAATGTAACATTTATTATAACAGGTTTATGTGAAGATTGTTTTAAGTTCACTTAAAATCTGCTCCGCCCTGGTTGCATGGAGTAACTCAAACACGGTCTCGTGGGCCTCAAGGTAAAGGACATGGCAGCACTCGGCATGTGTGATTCACCTGCGATCGAGCCCTCCTTCACCAGGGACATTAATCCGCCCAGGACGGGCTGCTCGCTCACTCAGCCGGTCTTGCCCAACAAGATGGACCGCTTTTCTGCCTCAGTTCACCAGGCCGCTTACAAGTCCTCGGCTTTGACTGTCAGGGCCCTTAACGTCTCCTCCCTAGATTTTGGGGGATTTAGGGCGACAGTTGGAAAAAGGATCTCCCTCACCGACCCTGTGGAAGGAGATCCTTGCAGTTAACGACCTCGTCCTCCGTAATGCCTGTCAGGCTGTCCAAGCCTGCAAGCTCTCCATGGCCCTTTCTGTGATGGGAGAGCATGCGCTCTGGCTTAACCTGTCAGGTTTCACTGACAGTGAGAAGAGGCCTCCTCCATGGCAGAGTAAGACACCGTCTGCTAATCCCTGGGGGAAAACGACTACCGCCGAGGTCGGAAGACCCCAAACCCTACCCCCACCATTTTGAAATGCAAACGGCCTGCATGACTTTCGACCGATGGGGGAACAGAGTCCACGTTCACAAGCCCTTCAGACTCTCGTCCTACCCCAGAACCCTGTTCAAAAGACAGAGGGTCTCTCATGAACCTCCTCCCGAGGCTGCCTTGCCCATGTGTTCAGTAGACCTTGTGTGTTTTCCCTCCACATTCAGGGGGTCTGCTGTGAGGGAAAGTGCACAAGTAGTGTCACTGCACACGCTTTGTTCCCCTCACCCAATTAATACAGGCTTCTGCCCCTGTGTTCCAAACACACACAAAAAACACATTAAAACAATGAAATCAAATGAATTCCTCACAAAGAGAGAACCTCTCTCTGCAGAGAGAGAACATCTCTCGGAACCCCTGCATGTTGACCCTAGTTCATCCACTAGAGGGAGTCATTGCACCACAAATGAGCAAGCTGGGTGTGCATATTTCGGGTCAGTTACGGACAATTAGGAGTTACGAGTCAGTTGGGCAAACTGTTTCGGCTTGCGAGAGGTTGATGCGCACAATAATGCAAGGCTACAGACTATAGTTTGTAATAAAACAACAGCATTTCAACGATGTTCTCTCTTTACAAATGCAGGAGAGCGCCGCTCACATTCTGAAAGAGGAAATCTCTTCCCTTCTAAATAAGGGGGTGATTCAGGTGGTGCCCCCAATCTGATGGCACATAGTCCTAGAGCTCAAACATGACGATTTGGGGCTCAGGTCAGGAAGCAGACAGACTGGCTAAACCAACCGTCTGCAAGCTGTCTCACGTCACTGAGGTCAGATAAATCCCATCACATAGAGACTCTTTCACCTAGATATCATCATATACAGACTGTGTCTGTTGACCGAATTAGGAAATACTAAAAAACGCCTATACCCATTTAAGGGTGAAAATTTAATTGTTCAACAATTAAAAAATAGATATAATACAGATGAACAAATGATAAACCTCGGGTTTCTGAATATTCGATTCCTTACTTCAAAAGCACTTATTTTTAATGATATGATTTTAGATTATAACCTAGACTTTTTGTGTTTGACAGAAACCAGGCTAAATCCAGACGATTACATTACTTTAAATGAGTCCACCCCCCAAGATTACTGTTATAAACATGAGTCTCGTCTGAAAGGAAAAGTAATATATAGTAATATTTACAGAAATGAAAGAGTAAGCGCAAGTTCTACCAGAAAGACTCCACTGCCACGTCATTAATTTATAATCTTGTGCAGCCAATCACAGATTGACATAAAATATAAAAAGACTGACCTTACCCTCCTATTTTGCTGCCTATAGGTGTCGTAGCAAAGTTCTGCTCTTCAAACGCATCTTTCACACAGCTCTCCATGTCACAAAAAGCGATCGTAGACTTTGACTTTTCCGATTCAGACAATAATCAAGTTCCCCATTTTCCTCAGTCAGTGTGTTGAAGCAGCCGCATTCAAACTCGGGAATCTCCCTGGTCTCAACTGCCCTCCGAGAAAATCCTGGAGGAGGGCGGTTTCCCAGTCAGTAACGAGCTCTCACGCAATGATCTCATTCTCTTTGCTTCCAACACCCTGGGCACCTCTGCTGCCCCACCCGAGGACGATACTTCAGCCATCCCGGCTCCAACCCCTCAACCCAAACCAGCAGGCAGGAAGCGCACCGCTGAGTCTTCTCCACCAGCTCAAGCCAAAAGGCAAAAGTCCTCTGCGCCAATGCCATCACCTTCGCCTAATCCCGGGTTAGAAGGATCCAACGTGCAGCTTCTAAAAGCCGTTCAAGGTCTCACCGAAACCGTCAAAGGATTTGAAAGCATAGGCTAGAAGTGTTTTTTGCCCGCTTTTGCCCACGAAAGCAGCCGGATTATCCATGTCATCAACGTCTTCAGACTTCTAATCTGCCTTCTCCCCCTTTCCTGGCGTGGCTGATTTGCCTACAGGACCCACCACATCCGCCGCGCTGGCCTTCGTCCCATCCACGGATCAACCTTCATTCTTCGATACCGCCACGTCAGCATCCACGCCGCACTTCAATCTATCTACGACTACTCAAGCACAAAATGTCGGTAGGCGTGTGCTAGAATATTTTGTTCATGTTAAGTATTTGAAGGATAAAGATATTGTCTGACAAGAGCATGGGTCAGAAATCTCACATTTTGAAGCAGCCTTTATGGAAAGACCAGATGTAGTGGTATTGGACCCCACATTGGTCTAAAACGGGGGACTGAAGGGGTGGATTCTGGAATAAATTGCTGCTTAAATGTATATGTAATGAGTGATTATAATCAATGTATTAATCAATATTTTTACTTCTAAATATCAAATGACTTGAATGACTTGTGAGAGTCTAGGCTTGTGAGATTTTACTTTGTTACAGAAGTTACCCGTGTGATTACTGAAATGTTCTTTTCATGTATTCTCTAATGTCTGTATTTGATATCTGAATGCAGTAAAAGTGCTTGCTCATTTAGCCCGGCTCCCAGAAATGAAATATGGAAAGTGTCATCCATATATCTGTTTCTAGCTGACGAGTTAATGTTACAGGGGTCAAAACTATACTTGACTTCACCGGATTTACAGTATTGTACCTCTTTCATGTGTATTTCTCTAGAAACGAAAGTGAATAGTGTCTGTACTTCTTCCTGAGAAGGGAATATATTATCAATATGTTTTGGTAGTTTGTCCTGATGATAGCTAGCTCAGGGCCTCCTGCGTGCACATACGGGGACATCACATTTGGTTGTGTGCAGCATAATAATTAATTCTGTGTAACTGGAACATGTTTTTCACAAACGAGGACACTTACACTGCCATCTGGTGGCGTCAGAAGAGAAAAACATTAACATAAATAATTTAAAGATGGCGGAGAAAACAGGTCACATGTCACGCAGCCACTCCAACCCGATCTCATCCCAAGACGTCATATGCCTGACGCTTTTGACCATACGTCAACATCCGACGTTTTAGGCTACCCTTTAACGTCAGTATATGACGCTATCTAATCCTAACCCTACCCCAGACCTAAACCTACCCGCGTCATCTAACTGACGCTAAAGGTAAAGCGTCAGTCATATGACGCCCCGGGATCGTCATATACTGACGTTAAAGGGTACCCTAAAACGTCGGATGTTGACGTATGGTCAAAAGCGTCAGTTATCTGACGTCTTGGGATGAGACTGCAGGCCAAAACTTCCAGAAGGTAAACAATCTAATAACATTTCATTGTTGATTCTTGTTAAGTTATGCATAATAGTGTTGTATGATTAAAACGGCATGCACATTTGACAAACTTTTGTAACAATAAAGATTTACCATTCTGCTAAAGTTGATGTCCCCAAATGTGGACATTGGGACTAAGCTTCGTTTAAACTGTAAGATGTTTGCAAAAAAATGAAAATGTATAGTTGCATTGAGCTTCGTGGCAGGCTCACTCACTCGAGCGCACACACACACACACACACACTCAACGGGGCGGAGCTTCACTCACGATCGCGCGTGCACACACACACACACACACACACACACACTTGCTCACTCATTAACTCGCACTAACTCACTCTCTCTCTCTCTCTCTCTCTCTCTCTCTCTCTCTGTCTTGCTCGCTCACTCGCGATCGCTTACACACATACACTTGCTCACTCACTTGCACACACACACACACACACACACCCTCTCTCTCGCTCATTCACTTGCGATCGCGCGCACACACACACTCTATCTTGCTCGATCGCTCGATCGCGCGCACACACACACACACACACACACACACACACACACACACACACACACACACACACACACACACACACACACACACACACACACACACACACACACACACACACACACACACACACACACACACACACACACACACACACACACACACACACATGCTCTGTTACACGGGTTCAACCCTCCAGGGCTTCAATGACTGTGACCCAGGCAGGAGAGAGTGCACTCTGGCTGGGGAGTGAGTTCAATCTCCACCGTGGTGGAGCTCTGAAAAACATAAAACCTCCTGGAAAAGAGGATTTTTCTGAATTGACCATCCCAGTCATGGCGCACCTCTCCTGGGCATGATTAAAGCCAGTGGTGGGTTCAGGGGCAACTGTTACAGTCTTTCACACCGGTTAAGTGTGATCCACTGATCCCACAGATAAAGAGAACATTTCTAGTTTGGAGAAGCAGAAGTTTTGGAGTGTTACAAAAAAGAAAGCAAATTTTAAATTTTTTTGGATATGTTTTTTATGTGGATGTTATATATTATTATGGATATTATATTTTATTGTTCTATTATTTTGTTTTTCCATATCAATGTTCAGAAGTTATACATGCAAGAGTAACAACGAAAAATGTTCAGGCACAGTGCTCAGGCTGTAAAAAAATAGATTTGCACTTTGTTTCACAATGGTGTATTGATTGTTTTCTGTGAATACAGACAATTTTTTTTGTTTTTTCAAAAAGTGCTTCATGTTCAAAGATAATATCTGGTTATTATATTTATTGGTCCCTCCTAAAACCAAAAACCTAGAAGAAATCTAAAATGCAGGCCAAACCAAAACTCAGGTCTCAGGAGGCTAAGATAGACCCACTGTCCTCGCATGAGGACATCCTTTTATGCAAAAACGACTTCCTGTACAAAAAGTTATTATACTTATTAGGTCCTACTTATCCCAAATAGCAAGAACAATTATAAAATGCACACCAGGCAAACTCTCAGGTCTTAGGAGGTTAACCTTGGAGAAACTGCGCTTCCCTTGTGCCTAGTGTTATCAGACAAGTGGAGAAGATGAATATAAAGTCAATAAACGTTGTGAGAGGGTTTTTGTCAGAAAGCCAATTTGAATGCCCTAATTGTCAAATATTACATTTGCAGGAGAGGTTTGGATCGCTTGACGCAAGATTCAAACCTGCCTTACAACTAAGGTGTAGTTATTAATATCTGTAGGCTATGTGATGGTGGTTTTCTCTGACAGAGAAACGAGCTGAAAGAAGCAGGATGTGGTTTTAACAGCTGCATGTGAAGGAACAGAAAATGAGAAAAAAGATGAGATGAACTAACTTCAATACGAACTTTACTATAGCTATGGTTAACTAAATGGTCAGCGATATCTTCCAAAGATTTTTTAATCATGCTGCCATGTGTGGAAAGTTTTATGTGTGTTTTAAGTGACAAGTCACACACACACACACACACACACACACACACAGACACACACAACACATGAAAGAGAATTAAAGTATAAAACAAATATAGAAAATAAAGCAGTGCCGCCCCGGGATCCAGGAAGAGCCGATTATTAAGTAAATGCTTTTCTTCACGTTATTACACAGCATTTAATCACAATCTCAGCTGAACTGGAAGAGAGTGAAAGCTTTTGCCAAGAATGTTTTTATTAATCAAGAACGAAAGTCGGAAGTTCAACTGGATAAATTATTCCTCTGTGCGAAACACAGCTCTTTAAAACACTCCTGAAACATGTGCGCCTACACACTCCACCGTTATCTAACTCCACCATCTGTCTAGCTATGTGTATTAGGCTCTTTCTTGACTATCACAAAGCATTTGATTATTTAGAATATGATTTTATCACACAGGCAGAAACTGATCCTCGGATTCATGAGCAGCCAAACCCATCAATGATATTTTTACTGAAGACATTTGAGTTCATTTAGAGGAACTTTTCATTCTTCTCTTAAACTTCGATGCATTATGCCTTTTTTTATATTTTGAATTTGAGCTTTCAGTTCTTTCATCAACCTGTCTTTTACATAAACTTACAAAATAGATACTTTAACTTAGTCCTCAGATAGAGGAGGGTTGCTGCTAGCTCCGTTAAGGTATTTCTGTCCCTCCCAAACTGCATTGAAAAGGTATGTTTAGCAGCCAGAATTTAAACATTTTCAGGGGGAGAAACCCCTGACCCCTCCTAACATGATCTATATCACCCGGCAGAAAACAATTGCAACGTCTCAGATTGTGCCTCCCCAGAATTTTGGCTTGCATGACGCCCCTGATCATAACTGATCGTAGCCGTTTTCCGACTCGCCACGGCCCTCTGGTGCGGGCGGGAAAGCTTGGTGGCCCTGGGGCCTCGTTCAGGGGCCGAAAGGTCAAAAAAGGGACCGCGCATTAGGGTTAGCGTCAGAATTAGGGTTAGAGGCTGAAAATGTTTTGCCTTCGCTCAAGGGCCCGGTGCTTTTGGTACGTCGCTCGGGGCGGGCCCAGGGGTCACCGTGCAGAGTTTGGGGCCCCTGGGACATTTCTATAAAAATCCCACTCGCCCATTAAATGAATGGGTTTTCCACAGCGGTGTCACGGACGCCGCTTCGAAAGGGCCGATCGACTAGGGGGCGCCGTTTTCCAACTCGCCGCAGCCCCTTGGTGTGGGCGAAAAAGTTTGGTGGCCCTGGGGCCTCGTTCAGGGGTCGAAAGGTCAAAAAAGGGACGCTCGTCCGCGAACCCGCTACGCCGTTAAATGGCCCGTGGGACGGCCCCCGTACGGAGACGCAGGGTCGTGGCGCATTGAGATTTGAGATTCTGACCCTCCAGGGGCCCCCGACTCACGGCCCCGAAGCTTGAAAATCTGGGACCTTCCTAAAAAAAGTGTGCCACTTATAACCAACTTTCACTCAAAAGGCTCTTGGGGTACATGAGTGAAAAAGACACAAGGCTCGAGACGAGATTAGGGTTAAAAGGGCGGGAAAGTGTTGCCTTCGCTCTAGAGCCTAGCGCCTTCGGTATGTCGCTCGGGGCGGGCCCAGGGGCCACCGTGCAGGGTTTGGGGCCCCTGGGACATTTCTATCAAAATCCCACTCGTCCATTAAATTAATGTATTCGCCGTAGTGGTTTCGTGGACACCGCTTCCAAAGGGCCGACCGACTAGGGGGCGCCATTCTCCGACTCGCCACGGCCCCCTGGTGCGGGCGGAAAAGTTTGGTGGCCCTGGGGCCTCGTTCAGGGGTCGCGAGGTCGGAAAAGGGACGCTCGTCCGCGAAACCGCTATGCCTTTTAAATGGCTCGTGGGACGGCCCCCGTACGCAGACGGAGGGTCGTGGTACCTCGATACTTCAGATTCCGACTCTCCAGGGGCCCCTAATGCGGGGCCCCGAAGCGTGGAACTCTAGGGCCTTTTGAAAAAATCACCCCTCCCCCATACATTTTTTAAAAGCCTGAAAGGGCCTTTTCAGTCTGAGAGTGAAACAGCCCTGAGAGAGAAATTCCGCACAGAGGCTAAGAAATATTTGACTTTGCTCTAGAGCCCGGTGCTTTCGGTACGTCGCTCAGGGAGGGCCAAGGGGTCAGCTTGCCGAATTTGGGGTCCCTGGGACATTTTTGTAAAAATCCCACTCGCCCATTAAATGAATGTATTTTGCCATAGTGGTTTCGTGGACACCGCTTCGCAATGGCCGATCGACTAGGGGGCGACGTTTTCCGACTCGCCACGGCCCCCTGGTGCGGGCGGAAAAGTTTGGTGGCCCTGGGCCCTCGTTCAGTGGTCGAAAGGTCGAAAAAGTGTGAAAAAAGCACATTTTAAAACTGACAGGAGTCGAAAAGGTCAAACTAACGAAACGAGCTGCCATACGGACACGGAAGGTCGCAGGACCCCCGAAATTCGGCGAGCTCCGTCGTCTGGTGACCACGAGTGGGGCCCCAGAGTTTGAGGGCCCTAGCCGCTTTCTAAGCGTTTCTTATGCCACGTTCGTGACGAGCCCATTCATTGTGGATGGTGACTGAAAAATGTGGATGGTCACTGGAGATTTTTTTTAATTTTTTTTGATTAACCCCCCTCTACTGTACTAAGCACACTCTACTGAACACATCACACTAATTTTCAAGTAATTTCAGTGTTTAGTTTGCATAAAAGCGAGTGTCCTCGAAACCACTATTTGGCGGGAAAAATTGTGTCTTCACGGACAAAGTGGTTTTTAAGCTGATCTTTCGGAATATTTTAATGAAACGTGTTTAGCAAGACTCAGTGGGATCCCCTGGAAAAGTTTGGTGGCCCTGGGACCTCGTTCAGGGGCCGAAAGGCCGAAAAAAGAGGCCGCCGTCCGCGAAACCGACATGCCTGCAAATGGCCCGTGGGACGGCCCCCGTACCGTGGCACCTCGGGACTTCAGATTCCGACTCTCCAGGGGCCCCTGACGCGGGTTATAAAACAACAAATAATTCTTAGAAATTGACAAACTAAGCTCACAGTATCCATTTTTGATATCTGGTGTCTGATTTCCAAAAGAAATGACAAGGGAGCAGCAATGTATTAATTTTTTATGATGACCCACTGGGTCCTATGGACAGCTAACGTTTTAGCGTGTTTAGAACGGGACGAAACCTTTACTTTGAGACCACCCGCGGCCTCGTGGGCCCCTGGGGCCCCGAGATACAGACAAAAAGAACGCAATTATCTAGGCCAAAACTCGACGGATCCGGCGGGCGCCGGGCTCTTTGGAACCGTCTAGTTGAGCTGAAAAGAATGTTAAATTTTTTTTGATTTTATTGATATTAGCCGAAAACCACGGCGCGCCAATCAAAATGGCGTCTGCCGGTGACCTCTCGACCCCCGGGACAAAACGGCTCGTATCTTGGCAACGCGAAGACACAGAGAGCTCAAACTCGGGTGAGGATGTCCCGCGGGGACCCTCTCCTGAACGCGAGAGTCGCGGGCCCCGGGGACGCCCCCCCCCCACGGTCGCTGAGGCCCCCTTTGAACGGCCGTAACTCGGGGGCCCTGGTGAGCTGGACATCGTGGGTGGGCTCTTTGGAAAGGCCTCGTCCGGCGCTGTGATCGATTCGAGTTTGGGGAACGTGGAGCAAGGGGCTCCTGAAAAAAACAAAAGAAACCCATTTGTCTGGACTCCCGTAGCGTCTGGAGATTGTTTTTTTTTTAAATCTGTTGTCGTGACAATTAACGAGGCTGGGGATTGGTTACAAACACGGGTGTGAGAAGCCACCATTTCACTACATCTGCTGACGTTTGACAAGTGAAGGTGAGATTCTCTAACTCTAACTCTCTCTAACATCATAGTTTATGCAGTCGAAAATGATTTTAAATTGTACTATAAAGTGTTATCGTGCGATGTCGTATTATACATAGCTTTATTACACGTACATGACTATTTTTCTTTTTTCCGGTCCTAAATTGATCAATCCGGGGAAGTTATTTAATGCCAAGTCCCCCGGAAGGCCTAACATTTGTATTCATTTCATTTTTTACCATCAATGAAGCCCCATATACAATTGTCAGAAGCTGACTTTAAAGATGGTTAACAGATACGGAAATGGTAAGTAGTTCCTTATGCCACCACAAAATATTACAAATGGTTTAATGCACATTACATCTTAGACTTTTTTGTGTCATACACTATATACAGCTATCCCGCGACCCGTCACCGCTGTATACGGCTTTCCCGCGACCCGTCACCGCTATATACGGCTTTCCCGCGACCCGTCACCGCTGTATACGGCTGTCCCGCGAGCCGTCACCGCTGCATCTGTCCCGCGATCCGTTACGGATAAATAGCCTACGGCTGTCCCGCGACCCGTCACCGCTGCACCTGTCCCGCGACCCGTCACGGCTAAATAGCCTACGGCTGTACCGCGACCCGTCACCGCTGCACCTGTCCCGCGAGCCGTCACGGCTATATAGCCTACGGCTGTACCGCGACCCGTCACCGCTGCACCTGTCCCGCTTTCCGTCACGGCTAAATAGCCTACTGCTGTACCGCGACCCGTCACCGCTGCACCTGTCCCGCGGCCCGTCACGGCTAAATAGCCTACGGCTGTAACGCGACCTGTCACCGCTGCACCTGTCCCGCGTCCCGTCACGGCTATATAGCCTACGGCTGTACCGCGACCCGTCACCGCTGCACCTGTCCCGCGATCCGTCATGGCTAAATAGCCTACGGCTGTACCGCGACCCGTCACCTCTGCACCTGTCCCGCTTTCCGTCACGGCTAAATAGCCTACGGCTGTACCGCGACCCGTCACCGCTGCACCTGTCCCGCTTTCCGTCACGGCTAAATAGCCTACGGCTGTAACGCGACCCGTCACCGCTGCACCTCTCCCGCGTTCCGTCACGGCTATATATGGCTGTCCCGCGCCCCGTCACGGCTAAATAGCCTACGGCTGTACCGCGACCCATCACCGCTGCACCTGTCCCGCGGCCCGTCACGGCTAAATAGCCTACGGCTGTAACGCGACCCGTCACCGCTGCACCTGTCCCGCATTCCGTCACGGCTACATATGGCTGTCCCGCGCCCCGTCACGGCTAAATAGCCTACGGCTGTACCGCGACCCGTCACCGCTGCACCTGTCCCGCGATCCGTCACGGCTAAATAGCCTACGGCTGTACCGCGACCCGTCACCGCTGCACCTGTCCCGCGATCCGTCACGGCTAAATATCGTACGGCTGTACCGCGACCCGTCACCGCTGCACCTGTCCCGCGACTCGTCACGGCTAAATAGCCTACGGCTGTACCGCGACCCGTCACCGCTGCACCTGTCCCGCGCTCCGTCACGGCTAAATAGCCAACGGCTGTAACGCGACCCGTCACCGCTGCACCTGTCCCGCGACCCGTCACGGCTAAATAGCCTACGGCTGTAACGCGACCCGTCACCGCTGCACCTGTCACGGCTATATACGGCGGTACCAACTCACACCAGGAGCATTTCAGAACCGAAGCGACTGGATGCGCGAGACCACGTGATTTGTCTGTCCGACGTGTTTTTTCTTGATTTTTGGGTTTCTACTTACAGTCTATGGTTCTACCAAGGATATATTGGTGTGCAATACAATTGGGATTCTGAAATTGACAGTGTTTTTTTACTTTTATTTTGTATTTACGGTGCGGCTTGGACCCGCGACCCGTCACCACTATACGGCTGTCCCGCAAACCGGTCACTGCTCTATACGGCTGTATACGTCTGTCCCGTGACCCGTCACGGCTATATACGGCTGTCCCGCGACCCGTCACCGCTATATACGCCTATATACGGCTGTCCCGCGACCCATCACGGCTATATACGGCTGTCCCGCGACCGGTCACCGCTATATACGGCTGTATACGTCTGTTCCGTGACCCGTCACGGCTATATACGGCTGTCCCGCGACCCGTCACCGCTATATACGCCTATATACGGCTGTCCCGCGACCCATCACGGCTATATACGGCTGTCCCGCGACCCATCACGGCTATATACGGCTGTCCCGCGCCCGTCACCGCTATATACACCTGTATACGGCTGTCCCGCGACCCATCACGGCTATATACGGCTGTCCCGCGACCTGTCAACGCTATATACCCCTGTATACGGCTGTCCCGCGACCCGTCACGGCTGTATACGGCTGTCCCACGACCCGTCACCGCTATGTACGCCTGTATACGGCTATCCCGCGACCCGTCACCGCTATATATGGCTGTACCGCGACCCGTCACGCTATATACGGCTGTCCTGCGACCCGTCACGGCTATATACGGCTGTCCCGCGACCCGTCACCGCTATATACGGCTGTCCCGCGACCCGTCACGGATATACGGCTGTCCCGCGACCCGTCACGGCTATATACGGCTGTCCCACGACCCGTCACCGCTATATACGGCTGTACCGCGAGCCGTCACCGCTCTATACGGCTGTCCCGCGACGCGTCACCGCTATATACGGCTGTCCCGCGACCCGTCACCGCTGTATACGGCTGTCCCGCGACCCGTCACGGCTATATACGGCTGTCCCGCGACCCCTCATCGCTATATACGGCTGTCCCGCGACCCGTCACGGATATACGGCTGTCCCGCGACCCGTCACCGCTATATGCGGCTGTCCCGTGACCTGTCACCGCTATACGGCTGTCCCGCGACCCGTCACCGTTATGTAACCACCCCAACTCATAATAGGAGTGATTTACAGGTTCTCTACTGGACCAATGACTTTCTGTGACTCAATAACCAAGGAAAAAGCTCAAGTACACACTTCATCAGATATAAATAGCCTATAAGAATTTTATTTTTAGACAATCATTGTATTAAAACCCAGGGGGGGGGGGGGACAACAGGTTGATGCACAGTCAGGTGCAACTCTAATCAATAAATCTGAGAAGAATAAAGCATCAACAAACAGGACAATATATTCAGCACAGGGTTTCAAAGGTTGTTAAATACATGCATTAAATCTGTGATCACCTAACAAACATGCGTAATTTCACTGCACTGTAAGGCCGGGGACACACTGGCTGCGTGGCGTGAGCGTGGCGTTTCTGTTGCGTGGCGGCTGAGTGGCGTTTCCGGTGTCTTTCTTTTCCGGGAGCGGCAGTGGTTCAGTGGTTCATGTGGGTTGTCTACAAGCCGGTTGTTTACAAATTGTGTGTAGCTTTAAAGAGCCTATATTTGTAGGACGTCACTCAGAAGACACACTACGTAAGCTATACAAAATTTGTAAATATTATTTACTATTAATTGTTATTGTAGCCTATCCTATCTGAATATATCCTCCTGAGGCCCAGAAAGTTTTTTTCAAATACGTTTTTTTTATTTTTAAGAGCATTAAGAAACAAATGGGGGAAAACCCCGATATTTTATTCATATGTTATGCTATGACCTGACCTCAGTAGTGGACACCAGGACTCGATTGTTTAAAAAATAAAATGACATGATATTATATGTAGGCTGAGTCCCATGCCTTCTCCTTTGTTCGTGGATCTTTATAGCAGGATCCTGTGGATCGTACAGTTGTCGGTGTTTCTCCACCTCTTCAGTTAACCTGCCGTCGTCCATCGTTGCAAACTCGAAGTGTAGCCTACTTGAAAGTGTCAAGTCACGTGATTTGGATCACCCTTGTTCGACAAATGGGAGAGAGTTGTGGAAAGCCTATACTTCATGATAAGTATAAATATAAAGCCTATGATAAAGACACTGTCAGCAGTTTTGACGGCAAAATAGACTATAGAGTATCTCATTCTGTATTGACAGGTGCAAATTTGAAAATCGACAATTTTTAAAAAAAATTACATTTAAATCTGAATTTATGTCAAAACCTATGCTTTCAAACATAAAAATGTAATTTATCAATATGTATGTGTGTACAAAATGACATATAAACATGTTTTCATTCATAGACCAACTAATGGAAACGCTAATCTCTGTTATGGTGACTTCAAATGAAACAGTTAAACCTCTGTTAATTCTCAATAAAACTCCTGTAGACGTCTGACAGAAATAAAGTGAGTCTGGTTAGTTATAAGTGAAGCTGGTAATGCTGTTTGTGGAGTTGTTTAATCCTCCTCTGCTGAGATCTTCACAGATTTAATGTCTTCTTTTCTCTTCAGTGATTTCATCTGAGGCTGTGTCTGAAGTCAGTTGTAGTTCTTGTGTTTCTGCTCGTCTCTTTTTCTGTTCTCTTCTTTCCTTCAGTGATTCTGCTTGTTAACAGGCTTATTAAGGCTGAAATGACTCCATATTTAATATACACAGACTTTGTGTCTCAAATAAGGTCCAGTTCTGGTTTATTTCTTTGCTCTTGGCTGACATGTGGCATTGCTATGGCCTGCTTGTGGCCCAGATCTGGCAAACAGGAGCGGGCCACCCAAGGGCCGTCATTTCACGCTGCATGTGGGCCAGATCCGCATTCCTCAAGTGCCAGATGTGGGCCGGGTCTGGGCCGACACAATGTTGCTGTGTGGGTTAAATGTTTCCCTAAGAGAACGTTTAAGAGAGTATATGCAACACCCTTAAGTATTCTCTTTGGTAAGGGGAAATCGCCCCTTAAGTACTTAAGGGCAAAACTTGAGGTGCTTTATGCAACCGGGCACTGCTCTTCTGCCGGGGTAGGCTGTGGGGGTGCAGGACCCCCGAGGGCCAGTGTGATCAGTATGAATGAAAGCGTCTAAAGCTGCGAGATTCATCGGAAGATCAAACGTCATCAGTTTGAATGGAGGTTTGGCGCCATCTGCTGGACACTCAACAGACAACATTAAAACTGAGAAACTTCAAGCCCTAAAACAATCATGTAGTCTCTGAATTGTAATGAATTAGGAGTTTTTCAGCACAAGCTGTTCGGAGAGAAGATTGTAGATGTGGTCATTGTCACTTAAGAAATATTGAAATGCTTTAGTTTCAGCAGCTGATACTTCTCCGTGACGGAGGAATGGCACTTTAGATCTGGATGAATTGTTGCGTTGTCCATTGTTGTGTGTTACACAGGGTAATGCAGGATCTTCATATATCCAGAGGAACCATGGGTCCACAGCCAACACCTCTTCCAGTCATTATTACTAGACCTTACCAACAAATGCAATTACCCAAAGTCAGCTTTCAGTTTTTGTTCAACTTTCCATCAGCAGTTATTGCCGTGGTGTTTTTTTATGATTTAGTGATTAAGAAACTTTATGTATTAAACTTTTAAGATGTGGGTAAAAGTGGTGTTTTGGAAGGGTATCAAGAGAGAAATAAGCTATAATAAATAAACTGAGAACATATTGGATAGCTAGACTTTAGCAGTCGATGAATTGTGTTTCTGCTAAAATGATCAAAGTAATCTCTTATAAAATAAAAATAAAACAATGGATACGAGTATACATGCATTTTTCTTTATTACGTTTCAAAAAACAGGATTTACAGTACTTTCTGCACATCTTTTGTTGCTAGCTCAAGCTAAGCTCTTTTGAACATCTTTAAGACAAATCACCATTCATTTTCATAAACGGAAAATCACAATTCTGTGTTTTTATTGTGATTTACAGCAACTCCATGAAAGTAAGAATGTTGTCCTGTTGTGGAGCTGAGGGTGCAGACATGTCCAACTCAGACGGCAAGACCACCACTGAAACAATGTTAAATCAATGTTAATGTGAGTCTAAAAATAAATGACCCCGTAATGTACTTTAAAAACCTAAATTCAGAATGTCTGATCTGTGTCAAGAAAGTATTGTTGGGGAATATAATCTATTAATAACAAATTACCATTTTTGGTCATGGTCAATATCAGTGAATTGTTCTACTTTATGATGATGAAATCATTTGTTTTACTTCCTTTCCAACAATTTGTTTTAATACTCACACAAATAGCTAAAAGTCAAACTACCCAAATAAAGCAAACGCTGATCACCATAATGGTGACCAAACATGTTCAATACAACATCAATATCTAAACCTCTGTTAATCCTCAAGAAGAACTTCTGCTGGATTGTGAGAGATGCATGTTTTCTTGTATGTGCAGTTGATTTCAGGCTCTGTGGCTTTAAGTCCGTCGAGTTGTTGAGCTCCATGATGGACTGAGGATGAGAATAGATAGCAGTAACCTTTGAACGGCCGTAACTCGGGGGCCCTGGTGAGCTGGACATCGTGGGTGGGCTCTTTGGAAAGGCATCGTCCGGCGCTGTGATCGATTCGAGTTTGGGGAACGTGGAGCAAGGGGCTCCTGAAAAAAACAAAAGAAACCCATTTGTCTGGACTCCCGTAGCGTCTGGAGATTGTTTTTTTTTTAAATCTGTTGTCGTGACAATTAACAAGGCTGGGGATTGGTTACAAACACGGGTGTGAGAAGCCACCATTTCACTACATCTGCTGACGTTTGACAAGTGAAGGTGAGATTCTCTAACTCTATTCTCTAACATCATAGTTTATGCAGTCGTAAATGATTTTAAATTGTACTATAAAGTGTTATCGTGCGATGTCGTATTATACATAGCTTTATTACACGTACATGACTATTTTTCTTTTTTCCGGTCCTAAATTGATCAATCCGGGGAAGTTATTTAATGCCAAGTCCCCCGGAAGGCCTAACATTTGTATTCATTTCATTTTTTACCATCAATGAAGCCCCATATACAATTGTCAGAAGCTGACTTTAAAGATGGTTAACAGATACGGAAATGGTAAGTAGTTCCTTATGCCACCACAAAATATTACAAATGGTTTAATGCACATTACATCTTAGACTTTTTTGTGTCATACACTATATACAGCTATCCCGCGACCCGTCACCGCTGTATACGGCTTTCCCGCGACCCGTCACCGATATATACGGCTTTCCCGCGACCCGTCACCGCTGTATACGGCTGTCCCGCGAGCCGTCACCGCTGCATCTGTCCCGCGATCCGTTACGGATAAATAGCCTACGGCTTTCCCGCGACCCGTCACCGATATATACGGCTTTCCCGCGACCCGTCACCGCTGTATACGGCTGTACCGCGAGCCGTCACCGCTGCATCTGTCCCGCGATCCGTTACGGATAAATAGCCTACGGCTGTCCCGCGACCCGTCACCGCTGCACCTGTCCCGCGAACCGTCACGGCTAAATAGCCTACGGCTGTACCGCGACCCGTCACCGCTGCACCTGTCCCGCGACCCGTCACGGCTAAATAGCCTACGGCTGTATAGCGACCCGTCACCGCTGCACCTGTCCCGCGATCCGTCATGGCTAAATAGCCTACGGCTGTAACGCGACCTGTCACCGCTGCACCTGTCCCGCGTCCCGTCACGGCTATATAGCCTACGGCTGTACCGCGACCCGTCACCGCTGCACCTGTCCCGCTTTCCGTCACGGCTAAATAGCCTACGGCTGTACCGCGACCCGTCACCGCTGCACCTGTCCCGCTTTCCGTCACGGCTAAATAGCCTACGGCTGTACCGCGACCCGTCACCGCTGCACCTGTCCCGCGGCCCGTCACGGCTAAATAGCCTACGGCTGTAACGCGACCCGTCACCGCTACACCTGTCCCGCCACGGCTACATATGGCTGTCCCGCGCCCCGTCACGGCTAAATAGCCTACGGCTGTACCGCGACCCGTCACCGCTGCACCTGTCCCGCGACCCGTCACGGCTAAATAGCCTACGGCTGTACCGCGACCCGTCACCGCTGCACCTGTCCCGCGATCCGTCACGGCTAATATCCTACGGCTGTACCGCGACCCGTCACCGCTGCACCTGTCCCGCGCTCCGTCACGGCTAAATAGCCTACGGCTGTAACGCGACCCTCACCGCTGCACCTGTCCCGCGACCCGTCACTGCTAAATAGCCTACGGCTGTAACGCGACCCGTCACCGCTGCACCTGTCACGGCTATATATGGCGGTGCCAACTCACACCAGGAGCATTTCAGAACCGAAGCGACTGGATGCGCGAGACCACGTGATTTGTCTGTCCGACGTGTTTTTTCTTGATTTTTGGGTTTCTACTTACAGTCTATGGTTCTACCAAGGATATATTGGTGTGCAATACAATTGGGATTCTGAAATTGACAGTGTTTTTTTACTTTTATTTTGTATTTACGGTGCGGCTTGGACCCGCGACCCGTCACCACTATACGGCTGTCCCGCAAACCGGTCACTGCTCTATACGGCTGTATACGTCTGTCCCGTGACCCGTCACGGCTATATACGGCTGTCCCGCGACCGGTCACCGCTATATACGGCTGTATACGGCTGTATACGTCTGTTCCGTGACCCGTCACGGCTATATACGGCTGTCCCGCGACCCGTCACCGCTATATACGCCTATATACGGCTGTCCCGCGACCCATCACGGCTATATACGGCTGTCCCGCGACCCATCACGGCTATATACGGCTGTCCCGCGCCCGTCACCGCTATATACACCTGTATACGGCTGTCCCGCGACCCATCACGGCTATATACAGCTGTCCCGCGACCCGTCAACGCTATATATACCCCTGTATACGGCTGTCCCGCGACCCGTCACGGCTGTATACGGCTATCCCGCGACCCGTCACCGCTATATATGGCTGTACCGCGACCCGTCACGCTATATACGGCTGTCCTGCGACCCGTCACGGCTATATACGGCTGTCCCGCGACCCGTCACCGCTATATACGGCTGTCCCGCGACCCGTCACGGATATACGGCTGTCCCGCGACCCGTCACGGCTATATACGGCTGTCCCACGACCCGTCACCGCTATATACGGCTGTACCGCGAGCCGTCACCGCTATATACGGCTGTCCCGCGACCCGTCACCGCTATATACGGCTGTCCCGCGACCCGTCACCGCTGTATACGGCTGTCCCGCGACCCGTCACGGCTATATACGGCTGTCCCGCGGCCCGTCATCGCTATATACGGCTGTCCCGCGACCCGTCACGGATATACGGCTGTCCCGCGACCCGTCACCGCTATATGCGGCTGTCCCGCGACCTGTCACCGCTATACGGCTGTCCCGCGACCCGTCACCGTTATGTAACCACCCCAACTCATAATAGGAGTGATTTACAGGTTCTCTACTGGACCAATGACTTTCTGTGACTCAATAACCAAGGAAAACGCTCAAGTACACACTTCATCAGATATAAATAGCCTATAAGAATTTTATTTTTAGACAATCATTGTATTAAAACCCAGGGGGGGGGGGGGACAACAGGTTGATGCACAGTCAGGTGCAACTCTAATCAATAAATCTGAGAAGAATAAAGCATCAACAAACAGGACAATATATTCAGCACGGGGTTTCAAAGGTTGTTAAATACATGCGTTAAATCTGTGATCACCTAACAAACATGCGTAATTTCACTGCACTGTAAGGCCGGGGACACACTGGCTGCGTGGCGTGAGCGTGGCGTTTCTGTTGCGTGGTGGCTGAGTGGCGTTTCCGGTGTCTTTCTTTTTCTTTTCCGGGAGCGGCAGTGGTTCAGTGGTTCATGTGGGTTGTCTACAAGCCGGTTGTTTACAAATTGTGTGTAGCTTTAAAGAGCCTATATTTGTAGGACGTCACTCAGAAGACACACTACGTAAGCTATACAAAATTTGTAAATATTATTTACTATTAATTGTTATTGTAGCCTATCCTATCTGAATATATCCTCCTGAGGCCCAGAAAGTTTTTTTCAAATACGTTTTTTTTATTTTTAAGAGCATTAAGAAACAAATGGGGGAAAACCCCGATATTTTATTCATATGTTATGCTATGACCTGACCTCAGTAGTGGACACCAGGACTCGATTGTTTAAAAAATAAAATGACATGATATTATATGTAGGCTGAGTCCCATGCCTTCTCCTTTGTTCGTGGATCTTTATAGCAGGATCCTGTGGATCGTACAGTTGTCGGTGTTTCTCCACCTCTTCAGTTAACCTGCCGTCGTCCATCGTTGCAAACTCGAAGTGTAGCCTACTTGAAAGTGTCAAGTCACGTGATTTGGATCACCCTTGTTCGACAAATGGGAGAGAGTTGTGGAAGGCCTATACTTCATGATAAGTATAAATATAAAGCCTATGATAAAGACACTGTCAGCAGTTTTGACGGCAAAATAGACTACAGAATATCTCGTTCTGTATTGACAGGTGCAAATTTGAAAATCAACAATTTTTAAAAAAAATTACATTTATATCTGAATTTATGTCAAAACCTATGCTTTCAAACATAAAAATGTAATTTATCAATATGTATGTGTGTACAAAATGACATATAAACATGTTTTCATTCATAGACCAACTAATGGAAACGCTAATCTCTGTTATGGTGACTTCAAGGCAAGGCAAGGCAAGGCAAGTTTATTTATATAGCACATTTCATACACAATGGTAATTCAAAGTGCTTTACATAGAAGAAATTAAAACAAAAGAAATCAGAAAAATTAAAACCGTTTAGAATAAAAGATAAAATACAGAAATAATCAAATAAGATCAGAATAATTAAAACATTAAATAAAATACAGTACAAACAGTCGGACGAGCAGTGGCACAGTGCTCATTCAGTAAATGCATAGGTAAACAGATGTGTTTTGAGTCTGGATTTGAATGTGACTACTGTAGGAGCACATCTGATCTCTTCTGGAAGCTGGTTCCAGCTACGGCTGGCATAGTAGCTAAAAGCACACTCACCATGCTTAGAGTGAACCCTTGGTATTTCTAGCTGATATGATCCTAGTGATCTGAGTGATCTGTTGGGTTTATATTCAGTGAGCATATCTGCAATTAATTGAGGTCCTAGGCCATTGAATCATTTATATACCAGTAATAAGACTATAAAATCAATTCTATATGTAACTGGCAGCCAGTGTAAAGACCTGAGGACTGGTGTGATGTGTTCATATTTTCTGGTTCTGCTCAGAATCCTGGCAGCAGCGTTCTGTATGAGCTGCAACTGTCTAATGGTCTTTTTAGGAAGGCCAGTGAGGAGACCATTACAATAATCCACCCTGCTGGTGATGAAAGCATGCACAAGTTTCTCTAAGTCTTGACTGGAAACAAAGCATCTAATTCTTGCAATATTTTTCAGATGATAGTATGCTGATTTAGTTATTGCTTTGACATGACTACTGAAACTAAGGTCTGACTCTAGAGACACACCCAGATTTCTGACTTGATTTCTAGTTGTTTGACCCCTAGACTGAAGATAAGCGTTCACCTTGAGAACTTCATCTTTGTTTCCAAACGCAATGACTTCAGTTTTGTCTTTGTTTAACTGAAGAAAGTTTTGGCACATCCAATTGTTTACTTCATCAATGCATTGGCAAAGGGAGTCAATGGGGCTGTAATCGTTAGGCGATAGGGCTAAGTAGAGCTCTGTGTCGTCTGCATAGCTGTGGTAAGAGATTTGGTTATTTCTCATTATTTGGCTCATCGGGAGCATGTACAGGTTGAATAAGAGTGGCGCAAGAATTGAGCCTTGAGGGACTCCGCATGTCATAGATGTCCACTCAGACTTATGCTCTCCTATAGTCACATAATAACCTATCCCTTCTAAGTATGACCTGAACCATTTTAGGACTATCCCAGAAAGCCCGACCCAGTTTTCCAGCCTGTCAAGAAGTATGTTGTGATCGACAGTGTCAAATGCAGCACTGAGGTCGAGTAGTACTAGAACTGATAATTTGCTTGTGTCAGTATTTAAGCGAATATCGTTTATTATCTTTATGAGCGCTGTCTCTGTGCTGTGATGCGGTCGGAAACCAGATTGAAAGTAGTCAAAGTATCCATTCGAGCTTAAGAATTTGTTCAGCTGATTGAAGACAGCTTTTTCAATGATCTTGCCTATGAAAGGAAGATTTGAGATCGGTCTATAGTTGTTTAATATGGTCTTATCCAGATTGCTCTTTTTCAGGAGGGGCTTGACAACTGCAGTTTTCAGGGAGTTTGGAAAAGTCCCAGAGAGAAGTGAGGCATTTACCACTTCTAGGAGATCTGCTTTTAGGCTGTGTAACACAGTTTTGAAGAAAGATGTGGGAAGTGCGTCAAGGGCGCAGGTTGATGTTTTAAGGTGCTGTACGATTTCTTCCAAAATTTTGCCATCAATTTCTTTGAAATCAGACACAGTGACTACTTTCTCAGGCTGTTGTCTGATCTGTCTGACCCCAGTGCGGCTCAAGGATGTGCTGATCACCTTTCTGATATTATTGATTTT
The DNA here is from genome assembly GCA_030578275.1 of Meda fulgida. Taxonomy (NCBI): domain Eukaryota; kingdom Metazoa; phylum Chordata; class Actinopteri; order Cypriniformes; family Leuciscidae; genus Meda; species Meda fulgida. The sequence continues at coordinate 40,764,951 of CM060618.1, forward strand.
CTCAGAGAAGAAAGAAGCAAACTCACTGCACTTGCTCTCTGAGAGCATTTCACTGGGAATCTGGCTTGGGGGGTTTGTCAGTCTCTCTACAGTAGCAAAAAGAGTGCGTGTGTTGTTTATATTGCTGTTTATAATATTTGAGAAGAAAGTCTGTCTAGCTTTGCCTAGTTCCTTATTGAAAGCATGGATGTTGTCTTTGTAGATGTTATAATGGACTACAAGTTTTGTCTTCCGCCACATGCGCTCTGCTTTTCTGCATTGTCTTTTCATATTTTGCACTGCTGTTGAGTTTCTCCAAGGTGCTTTCTGTCTGCCATTCTTCTTCCTGACTTTCACAGGAGCAATATCATCAATTACACTCTTAACTTTTGAGTTAAAAGAATCAAGGAGAAAATCAACAGAGTCAGCAGATATGCTTGGTGTTAAAGATATAACCTTCATAAATAGTACACTAGTGTTCTCATTTAAGCATCTCTTCTTGACAGACACAGATCTAGCTTCAATGGCAGGAGAGATCAATATATCAAAGAAAATACAAAAATGATCAGAGAGTGCTACGTCCTTAATAACAATCGATGAAATGTTTAGACCCTTACTGATAAGTAAATCTAGAGTGTGTCCACGATTATGTGTGGGTCCATGTACATGCTGAGTCAGATCAAAAGTTTTTAAAACAGTTTTGATTTCTTTTGCCATATTGGTTTCTGCAATATCTATGTGAATGTTAAAATCTCCAGCAATAGCAAAACGGTCAAACTCTGAGGAAATTGTTGATAACAGTTCTGTAAAGTCTTCAGCAAAGGCTGGAGAGTATTTTGGAGGCCTGTATACAATGATAAGTAAAATGCGTGGAGCACCTTTTAACACAGTACCCAGATATTCGAAAGACGGGTAATTCCCAAATGATATTTGCTTACATTGATAGACAGCTTTAAAAAGAGCAGCTAAACCTCCACCTCTTCTTACAGCTCTGCAGACACTCATAAAAGTAAAGTTAGGAGGGGCCGTTTCATTGAGGACTGTTGCACTGCAGCTGTCTTCTAGCCAAGTTTCATTTAGCAACATAAAATCCAGGTTGTATGTGGTTATTAAGTCGTTGACTAGAAGTGATTTATTTTTAAGTGAGCGGATGTTTAAAAGTGCTAGCTTAACAGTCTTACTTTTTGTCCCCACAGCAATCTTGGTTTGGCGTGTAATAGGCACCAGATTAAATGGGTTTGCGGTACGGCTTTTGAGGGCCTTAGACTTTCTATCATGTAATCGAACAGCAATAGAGAAAGATAAAGATACAGGCACACTGGGTTCCCGCTTGTTCTGTAAACATTTGAGAAAGTTATTGTTATCATAGCGGGGACCCGACACATATCACTGAGAGCTGGTATCAGTTGTTTTTGGTTCACCTCGAGCCGCTGGAGGGGGGTGTGTGCCCTGGCGCTGTGGCAGAGGCCGAAGAGCTCTCGCAGGAGGAGGGGGAGGGCGAGCTGGGCCTGCAGGCTTTGGTGGTTGTGGGGCCTGCCGTTTTTTGGTTGGTATCTGGGGGCTTGCAGCAAAAGAGTGGGATAGTCTAGTTCCAGCATACACCAGTTGTTCCATTTTCTCTGAGAAGCACAGAAGTGGAGATGCTGGAGAGATGGAGAAACTGTCTGGTGAGAGGGGCTGTTGCTCTGGTGTTATTGGAGGCTGTAATATGCTGTCCTGGTTTCCCTCGCTGTTTTCCAGAAAGTCGTCCTTGGGTGCTGAATCTTGGAGCAGTGCTAGTATGTCACAGTCTGTCTGTGGTGAGCTCTGTGGGCAGGGCTCAGCTGAGATTGTGTCCGTGAGCAGAGGTTGTTGTGGCTGAGTGGTGTTATCATTGTCCTTGTGTGATGTGTCAACCGCATGCCCATTCAGGTGCTGAAGTGAAATCCTGTGGTCATTCATACTGTATCCAGGTGTGTGTGTGCCATTCAGGTTGAGTGGATTGGCACACATTGCAGAAGGATGACGGAGGGAGAAGTAGATATTGTCCTTTAGCACTCTTGAACCAAGTTTGTTTGGGTGGTGGCCATCCTGTTGAAACAGTTGCCTCTGACTCCAGAAAAGATTGAAGTTGTCAATGAAGTTCACTCCTTTTACATAGCAGGTTTTTTGCAGCCATGTATTAAGCCCAAGCAACCGTGAAAACCTGTTTGTTCCTCTTGCTGGGAGTGGTCCACTGATGAATGTTTGAACTTTCAGTCTTTTAAGTGTTTCAAAAAGTTCATTGAAATCCTTCTTAAGGAGTTCCGACTGCTCTTTATGAATATCATTCTTCCCCACATGAATGATGAGTCGATTTGCAGTCTTATGTTTCATCAGAATGTCCTGAAGTTCTCTGTTTACATCAGAAGTTGTTGCTTGTGGAAGGCAGCATGTAGTTGTATCCCTGCTACTAATGTTTCTGATTATGGAGTCGCCCACTATCAGAGTCCTGGGTCCGGCTGCGCTCTGAGCTGAGTGCCGCTGTCTGCTCGAACTCGAGCGCCAGTTAGCATCAATGTTAGCTACTGGCTGATTCAGTCTGTGTTCAATCACATTCATCAAATTTGGGGATTCCTCATTCATTAAAACTTCAAATCTGTTCTCAAGATGTATAGGCGGTGGTAGGAGACCAGTGTTTGCAATCCTTGTCAGAGCCGTATCTGGGGTAGAGGATGCTACTGCAGCAATATATGATGCTCGTGACAATCTGATGTCTCGAGTTCCTTTGGGTCTCGCTCCCTGTTTGTACCATCGATTTGTAAGTCGATCGGCATTGTTTCTCTACACTCAGTATAGCCTGTCGAGGAGCATGAGATTCATGGGACTCACCGGCTGTATGCTGAGGGCGTCCATGACGAAGCTCTGTTGTGTGTCCCGTCTGGTTTGGTGGTCCCGCAATTAACTTTGTTTCAAGAACTGCAATCCTTTGTAGAAGTCTGTGGCAGTTAGAGCAGCAAGTAGATTCCAGAGGAGGCATTTTCTTATTCTTATGAATGTAGGCAGTTGTGTTTTCTCTTCCCCGGAATGTAAGCGTTCAGTGGGAGGCTGGTCGAATAAAAGAATTCTGCTTTTTTTTTTTGTAGTAGTAATCCAAGCGTTTGAGCACTGTGCTGATTTGCTGAAGTTAAAATTAGGTGATAAAAGGAGATAAAATATAAAAATATAAAAGCAATAGAGCAAAGCGCGGAGCAGTAAGCGAGAGCGTCCGAACAGCAGCTGAGCAGGAAGTGTTTTTCTGTTTCTTCAAATGAAACAGTTAAACCTCTGTTAATTCTCAATAAAACTCCTGTAGACGTCTGACAGAAATAAAGTGAGTCTGGTTAGTTATAAGTGAAGCTGGTAATGCTGTTTGTGGAGTTGTTTAATCCTCCTCTGCTGAGATCTTCACAGATTTAATGTCTTCTTTTCTCTTCAGTGATTTCATCTGAGGCTGTGTCTGAAGTCAGTTGTAGTTCTTGTGTTTCTGCTCGTCTCTTTTTCTGTTCTCTTCTTTCCTTCAGTGATTCTGCTTGTTAACAGGCTTATTAAGGCTGAAATGACTCCATATTTAATATACACAGACTTTGTGTCTCAAATAAGGTCCAGTTCTGGTTTATTTCTTTGCTCTTGGCTGACATGTGGCATTGCTATGGCCTGCTTGTGGCCCAGATCTGGCAAACAGGAGCGGGCCACCCAAGGGCCGTCATTCCACGCTGCATGTGGGCCAGATCCACATTACACAAGTGCCAGATGTGGGCCGGGTCTGGGCCGACACAATGTTGCTATGTGGGTTAAATGTTTCCCTAAGAGAACGTTTAAGAGAGTATATGCAACACCCTTAAGTATTCTCTTTGGTAAGGGGAAATCGCCCCTTAAGTACTTAAGGGCAAAACTTGAGGTGCTTTATGCAACCGGGCACTGCTCTTCTGCCGGGGTAGGCTGTGGGGGTGCAGGACCCCCGAGGGCCAGTGTGATCAGTATGAATGAAAGCGTCTAAAGCTGCGAGATTCATCGGAAGATCAAACGTCATCAGTTTGAATGGAGGTTTGGCGCCATCTGCTGGACACTCAACAGACAACATTAAAACTGAGAAACTTCAAGCCCTAAAACAATCATGTAGTCTCTGAATTGTAATGAATTAGGAGTTTTTCAGCACAAGCTGTTCGGAGAGAAGATTGTAGATGTGGTCATTGTCACTTAAGAAATATTGAAATGCTTTAGTTTCAGCAGCTGATACTTCTCCGTGACGGAGGAATGGCACTTTAGATCTGGATGAATTGTTGTGTTGTCCATTGTTGTGTGTTACACAGGGTAATGCAGGATCTTCATATATCCAGAGGAACCATGGGTCCACAGCCAACACCTGTTCCAGTCATTATTACTAGACCTTACCAACAAATGCAATTACCCAAAGTCAGCTTTCAGTTTTTGTTCAACTTTCCATCAGCAGTTATTGCCGTGGTGTTTTTTTATGATTTAGTGATTAAGAAACTTTATGTATTAAACTTTTAAGGTGTGGGTAAAAGTGGTGTTTTGGAAGGGTATCAAGAGAGAAATAAGCTATAATAAATAAACTGAACATATTGGATAGCTAGACTTTAGCAGTCGATGAATTGTGTTTCTGCTAAAATGATCAGAGTAATCTCTTGATAAATAAAACAATGGATACGAGTATGCATGCATTTTTCTTTATTACGTTTCAAAAAACAGGATTTACAGTACTTTTTGCACATCTTTTGTTGCTAGCTCAAGCTAAGCTCTTTTGAACATCTTTAAGACAAATCACCATTCATTTTCATATACGGAAAATCACAATTCTGTGTTTTTATTGTGATTTACAGCAACTCCATGAAAGTAAGAATGTTGTCCTGTTGTGGAGCTGAGGGTGCAGACATGTCCAACTCAGACGGCAAGACCACCACTGAAACAATGTTGAATCAATGTTAATGTGAGTCTACAAACAAATGACCCTGTAATGTACTTTAAAAACCTAAATTCAGAATGTCTGATCTGTGTCAAGAAAGTATTGTTGGGGAATATAATCTATTAATAACAAATAACCACTTTTGGTCATGGTCAATATCAGTGAATTGTTCTACTTTATAATGATGAAATCATTTGTTTTGCTTTCTTTGCAACAATTTGTTTTAATACTCACACAGATAACTAAAAGTCAAACTACCCAAATAAAGCAAACGCTGATCACCATAATGGTGACCAAACATGTTCAATACAACATCAATATCTAAACCTCTGTTAATCCTCAAGAAGAACTTCTGCTGGATTGTGAGAGATGCATGTTTTCTTGTATGTGCAGTTGATTTCAGGCTCTGTGGCTTTAAGTCCGCTGTAGTTGTTGAGCTCCATGATGGACTGAGGATGAGAATAGATAGCAGTAACAAAACCCAACAAAGAACAAAGTGTTTTTAAAGACTCTGTTCTATCCCTTCTGAGTTTCTTCATATATATTTTTCAATCCACTTTAATTGTTTAGTCCAGAGACAATGATATAATAAACTTTACTAGTTCAGCTGCAATCTCCACTTCACTAGTTTCATTACTGGATTAAACTGCTCTAGCAGTTAATAAACAGAAATGCATGCGTCTTGCGGAAGAACACTGTAGCCGGAGCTACTTCTCTCTGTTTATGTCTATGACGCGGGCGAGTCACGCAGGCGCTGGGCTACTCCGCAGCGGTGCCGACCCGACCAGTGTAAAGTAGTCCGAGTCTAAACGCTTACCGTAGACGTAGTGATTCAGGACAAGACAGAAACACGGTTTGAATAAAGGCATGCATGATGTACTCGCTCATTATATACATTAAGTAAATTCTGAAGCGAATTTTCGTTATTTGAAGCGACTATCGGTTGCTACCTAGGCTATACTCTCTCTATATATATCTATGTGTAACGGAGGTATTTTTGCCTATGGGGACTTTTATTTTGACGGGTTTTTCTCTCTTCAGAGTGTTCGCGGGAGATGCAAGGGCGTCTGGGAAGAAGATGAGTGAGCGAGTCGGACGCGCTATGATCGTTACAGTTCGAGAAGTCGAAGGTTTCGCTGAAAACGTAAAGGCCTGGGACACACTGGCTGCGTGGCGGCTCCGTTTTTATTTCGGCTCCCATGTTAACAGGTTATTAATTCTGCTAACAATAATTTCCCAGATCTGATGCTGTAATGTATAATAACGGTGACCTGATCAGATTAATAAAGCCTCATATGAATGAAAGCGTCTAAAGTTGTTTGATTCAGCGGAAGATTTTCGTCATCAGTTTGAATGGAGGTTTGGCGCCATCTGCTGGACACTCAAGAGACAACATTAAAACTGAGAAACTTAAAGCCATAAAACAATAATGTACTCTCTGAATTGTAATGAATTTGTCGATAGGATTGATCACAGGTTGGGGGAGCTTTGCAGCACAAGCTGTTTGGAGAGAAGATTGTAGAATATATGATGTCTATAATGCTTCTGACGCCCAAAGCGAAACACGCACGTGATTGGACAGAAAGTGAGGCTTCATTTGTCATCGATCACGTGACTCTGGGAAACCAATACACACCCCGATATGGGGCTTCGATAGAAAATGCGTCTCATACGCGATACTCATATCGAAGCTTCAGTGTCATATTTAAAAGCAAGATACATTTCTCACAAAGATATGTAGAATCAGCGAGTAGTAGCATGTTATTTAGTGCAGGAAAATATAGTGTAAAGGTTACTTTTAGTATGAAACATGTTTTTTCTCTAATTTTTAAGGAATTCAAACAACAAATAGACACACCGTTTTGTGACTATGTCCAAGCAGAGGTTGTACAACATGCACTCGTGTGACGACACGTCTGCGTCCGCCACATCATTCATTCTTTATTATTTTCCCCACTGATCTTCAGTTGGATTTTATTAGCAATTAAGTGATTTTGACCTTGCTTATGTATGGCTTTTTTATTAAACAATTGGGCTTAACTAACTGTCATGATATGAGGCAACGCAAGGGTCGTGGTCTATATTCAAGAGAGTTTTATTGGACTGGTACAGAATAACATAAGCTATGCGTTCGACTCTCGTGGTTAGCATACCCCGAACTACGGTAGCTTAACAGGGACAAAAGACAAACTCACAACATCTCCCCCTTTTGGAAGTTAGCAATAACAAGATTCCAAACATCAGTATTTTGCTATATTAATTAAATCTTAAATTTCCTTAAACAATATAACTAAGTAAATGCAACAACTATGTTAAATTTGTTATCAAATAACATCTCCCTTTTGTTTCCATTCTGCAAATAATCTCAGAACGGTGCAGGACGTCACAGGGGTAGACTGCCCTCAGTCCTGGAAGGGGTTATTCTGCCCTTTTTAATATCATCAGTCTCGCAGCCTAAGAGGCACTTTTATCTCACGGCCCCTGGAGGTTCTTTTCACAGGAGTAGATGGTGGAAGGGGAGGCTCTGAGGAAGGGCCTGCTGGTAGCTGGCTCACTGGTGATTCCGGCGGCGCCATCACATCTGTCGGTGGGGAACCGCTGTCCTGCTGAGACGCTGTGGACTGAGCACATTGCTGTTCCGCAGGAGGTTCGGTCTCAGGAACAGTCTGGAGGTGACGCCTGTTCCGACGGGTCACATTCCCATTGGCCATCTCCACGAGGTAGGATCTCGGCTCCTTGGACTTACTTATGACCCAGGCAGGTGTGGCCCATCCCTTCTCCCCATCGAGCTTCACTCTAACAGTTTGACCAGGGTGAAGATCAGGGAGCGCACGTGCCGAATGACTGCGGTTGTAGTAGAATCTGTATGAACTTTTCGCTGCAGCGTCCTTCATGTAGACTTGATCCGGGTTGAATGGACGTGGCAGCAATGACTTTTCTAGGACCGGTTCTAGCGGGATGCCCCATCTCACAATAATGTGCTTGAGCTTGTTAATAACCTGCTTGCTGGTAATGGTGGTGAGGGAAGCAATCTCAATGTCTCTAGAGAAGTAATCGACAGCGACAAGTCTTACCCTCCAACTCGAACAGGTCAACAGCAATCCTTTGCCATGGGCCACTGGGCAGGGGAGTGGTTACCAGTGGTTCACGTCTTTGCTTAGGTTTGTGCTCTCTGCAAAAGTCACATAATTTCACTTTGTTTGTGATCTGTGCTCCGATGTTTGGCCACCAAACTGTCAACTTGGCTCACTCCCGACACTTGGTGAGGCCCTGGTGACCTCCGTGCAATTGGTCCAGGACCTCAGCTCTGAGTACTGCTGGAACTACTATGCGGTCGTGGTATAGGACCAGGCTGTCCGACTCTGATAAGTGATTCCTGCCTGCATAGTATCCACGCAGTGGTGAGCCCTCCGCCATTTTGAGAGGCCACCCTTTTCTGATGAATGTGATTACTTTTTGAAGTTCAGCATCGCTTTGCGTGACTCTGCGAATTTCCTCGAGCTTGGGTGACTTGATTGGTTTGCTAGCCAACATAGTGTTCACATATGCCTTTACTTGGGTTTCCGTTTCAGGCACGAAACTGTCTTTCAGTGGATGTCTGGAGAGTGTATCTGCGACTACTAGCTGCTTACCGGGAACATGTTCAGCAGTGACGTTGAATCGCATGAGGCGCATGAGCAGTCTCTGACATCGTAGTGGCGTTTTGTCCAGATCGTATGAGTTGATCAATGGCACCAGTGGCTTGTGGTCAGTTTGTAAACGGACCCGGCCCATACCTTGGATGTAGCGGGCGAAACGTTCACAAGCCCAAACAGATGCCAGACACTCCTTTTCGATCTGCGAATACCTCTTCTCCGCATCAGTGAGTGTGCGCGAGCAAAAGGCAACGGGCCGCAACTCTCCATCGTGGTCTTGCAACAGGGCAGCACCAAGGCCATAACTGCTGGCGTCGGCACTGACCATTGTTGGTTTGTTGGCGTCGTAATAACAAAGGGCTGGTGCAGCCATGAGCATTGCTTTTGCTTGGTTAAATGCTTGCTCCTGAGGCTCACCCCAAACGCACGCAGTCTCTTTCTTGAGCAGGTTAGTGAGTAGATGCAACACTGTAGACAGGCCTGGCAGGAATTTTCCAACATAGTTAACCAGGTCGAGCACCTGCCGCAGCTGCTCCACGTTGGAGGGGCTGGACATCTGAGCGATAGCCTCCACTTTGCTCTCATCCGGCTTCACACCATCCGCGCTAATGATGTGTCCAAAGAACTGCAGTTCAGTCTTTCCAAAGTGACACTTAGCTCTGTTGAGCTTGAGACCGGACTCCTTAACCGTCCGCAACACTGCGTCGAGATGGCGGTCATGCTCCTCCTTTGTAGATCCGTAAACCAGGATATCGTCCATCACAACGACCGTCCCTTCTAGGCCTTTGAGCAGGTCGGTCATCAGCCGCTGGAAAATCTCAGGCGCTGATGTAATGCCAAATGGCAGACGTTTGAAGCAAAACCGGCCCATTGGGGTAATGAAGGTTGTCGACCTCTGGCACCTGGGGTCCAATGGAATTTGCCAGAACCCGCTCGATTCATCCAGGGTGGAGAAAACCTTGGCTCCTGCCAGCCTAGGTGTTATATCGTCCAGTGTGGGCAAAATATAACGTTCGCGCTTCACTCCCTTGTTCAAGCGTTTCAAATCCACACACACTCTGACCTCATCCTTGTTGCATTTTGGAGCGGGCACCATTGGGGCACACCAGTCCGTCGGCTCTGTAACTTCCTCAATGATCTCGAGGCTCAGCATACGCTTTAGCTCTTTCTCCGCTTTTGGAAGGAGAGGAAACGGAACTCTGCGTGGCGTGTTGACGCTGTATGGGACTGCTTCCTCGGTCAGCTCGATCTTTACAGGCTCACAGTTCAGTAGACCTATTTCCCCGAACACATCGCTTGTTAAGTCACTAGTGATAGCATTGACTCTTGCAACCAGCCCCATGCGCTTTGCCCCCGCTTTGCCCAACAAGTTACTTACATACTGTTCTTTTATGACTGCAATCCAGTATTGGTATTTCTGTCCTTTGTATGTAGTGGTGCCAAGGAACTTACCCACGCATCGGACTTTCCCACCTGGGCTGTACACTGTTGGCCTGGACTCGTTCAGTTTTGGTTTTTGACGTAGTTTGCTGAAAGTTGCTTCAGTCATAACGGTGGTATCAGCACCTGTGTCGATTTTAAAATCCACCGGACTGCCATTCACTAGCAACTCTACATCCCAGTCAGTATCCGGGTTTGACTCCTCAATGATATTTGGCTTTGACTTTGTGGTTGGTCTCAGGAATAGTTCTCCAATAAAAAATGAATCCTCGTCTGAATCCATAACAGCCTCTGCTCTGACTTGTTTCAGCATCTTGGATTTACACACAGCCTCGAAATGTCCGATTTTGTTGCACTTTCTGCACCTTTTGTTCCGAGCTGGACAGCTTTCTTTTTTTCCATGCATCCTGTTGCATCTCTGACAGTTAAGTTTGTTCTCACTGTATTTCTGTCCTTGTCCCTGCCGTGGTTTATCGTAGCTCCTCCTTGTGCTATTGTACTGTTTCTGTCTCACCTCATTCACTGTAGTTTCCACACGCTCTGCACTTTGTTGTTTCACTTGTTCACTTTGCCGTGCAAGCTGGATGGCTCTCTCCAGAGTCAGGTCCGCCTCTAGCTGGAGTTTTTGCGAAACCTCTTTGTCCATTATTCCGATGACGATCCGGTCCCGGATTTGTTCGTCCTTCCCCGCACCGAACTCGCAGTGCTGCGCGAGCTCGTACAGGCTCCGCACGAAAGCTTCAACTGTCTCACCGGCCCTTTGGCTCCGCTTATGAAAACAGGCGCGATCGTGGATGACGTTTCTTTTCGGGACAAAGTGTTCATCAAACTTCTGCATCACTAGATTAAACTCATACTCTGGATGTGGCATGGCCTCGGTTGCCGCAGGAAACACAAACAAGCCGTAAATAGGTTCGGCATCTCTCCCCATGGAGTACAAAAGCGAGTTCACCTGGACTTCGCTGCTCTCTTTGTCAAGTTTCGATGCGACTCTGAACCGGGAGAATCTCTGCCGCCATGTAAGCCACTCCGCTGGCTGGGAGAAATCAAACGGCTCGGGAGGTCCAAACTTTGCCATCTTGCTCTTAATGTCGGCGTGAAATCCTTAATTCTGACACCATGTCATGATATGAGTCGTGGTCGTGGTCTATATTCAAGAGAGTTTTATTGGACTGGTACAGAATAACATAAGCTATGCGTTTGACTCTCGTGGTTAGCATACCCCGAACTACGGTAGCTTAACAGGGACAAAAGACAATCTCACAACACTAACATAAATAATATTTGTTATTTGTAGGCTAATGTTTAATTTTAGAGTTGTAATATTTAGTTTTAGAGTTTCGCCGAAGTTTGATTGTAGCTACAGGCGATCTGACAGTTAACAGAATTGTATAAAACAGTTACACCTCAAAAGAGAAAGGCGAGCAGAGTTTAATATTATTACTATTATTTACATTATGTCTTTGCTGGTGCATGAAAACATTTAGATTTGTAGGCCTATCAACATAAATAGTTTGGCACAATAGTCATAAAAGCCGGAAGAGAATTAACATAGAGCCTGGGTTTCTCTTTCAATTCTCCCAGGGTTTTTAACATCCCAGTTATTAAACATTTCCTGATATTCATCCATGTGCTGTGACTAGAAGAGATGATCGATCAGTGCGCCTGCGTGACTCGCCCGCGTCATAGACATAAACAGAGAGAAGTAGCTCCGGCTACAGTGTTCTTCCGCAAGACGTTTCCAGGAAACAAGACCGCCATGATAACACGATCTGTCTCTGTATTAGTCTCTTTCTTGACTATTACAAAGCATGTCATTGTTTAGAATATGATTTTATGTTACAGGCAGAAACTGATCCTCGGATTCATGAGCAGCCAAACCCATCAATGATATTTTTACTGAAGACTTTTGAGTTCATTTAGAGGAACTTTTCATTCTTCTCTGAAACTTCGCTGCATTTTGTTTTATAGGCCTATCTATATTTTTTAACCCAAATGCAGCCTGCAGGGTAATTTTATTGGGTTATTTTTAATATTTTATAGGTAAATGTGGCATTTATTATAAGGGTTTATGTGAATATTGTTTTAAGTTCACTGCAATTAAAAGTTGTTATATTTTTAAAAGCCTAATAAATGTCTTTCAGGTATACTGTAATGCAGAATGGCTATTATTAATGGCTGGGGGCATATAATAATATTATAAATATTTTTTTTCAAGACTATAAGTGTGTCCCATCGAGTAATCAAAAGTTGCGGTCTTTAAGCCCACTTGAACACTTGTGCCATACAGAGGAAACGTTTACAGAGGAAATGTTTTCACTTCAAAAAGAGAAGAACCGCAAGTGTGGGTTTCTGGACAAGCTGTCTTGCATTTGCACTCATCAAACATTTGCACAATTGCCGCCGGATTCAGCATCGCGAAAGCTGATTGGCTCTCTCACTGATAGCTACGTGTTGGACGTGATCACGTGATTTCTCCTTCCTTTCGTTTTGAATGACAGGCGCGCGTTCTTACTTTCAACTACTTGAATTCTACACTAAACTTTACACGGAATTATTGTACTTTTCTAGAGAAAGAGTTCATCTGGAAACACTTTAAAGAAGGAAAGTGTAAAGCTGAGGAACATGAAGCTGGAGTTTGTGAGGGTGAAACACAGATGGAGGAGAGGTGTGTGTGTGTGTGTGTGTGTGTGTGTGTGTGTGTGTGTGTGTGTGTGTGTGTGAGTGTGAGTGTGAGTGTGAGTGTGAGTGTGAGTGTGAGTGTGAGTGTGTGTGTGTGTGTGTGTGTGTGTGTGTGTGTGTGTGTGTGTGTTCAGGAACGGCAGAAGACTGAAGGAAACAGTGGAAATGTGTCGTGGATCATGAGAAGGAATGACAGCAGACACTCTTGTTGACTGTAAGTTGTTTTGTGTAAAACTCAGTGTGTCGCTAAAAGCTGTTGCAGAGACCGGAAGTCCCTGAACAAGGGATGTCCCCCTTAGTCAAGTAAGTCAAGTCTTTATTTATTGTTATTTATTTTTATACAACATTTTTGATATAGGCTATTGCATCTGTATATCTTATTGGTGAGATTGTTATTGTGTTTTTATCTTTTATAATTTACTAGACATCAGTGTCACCAACAAGGATGTCATCATGTGATGATGCTGTCATCTATGGGAGGGATATGGAGTAAGTAGCACTAAATTGAGACTAAATATTTAGGTATCCATTTAGATCAAACATTAAGTTTTAAAAAACATATAAAAAACGTCTAACTCCATTAAATATGAAATTTCTATTTTCAAACATATTAGGAATAGTTTGACAATTGAAGCGTCTTTCATGTATTTTAATGCCATGATTTCTCCACACATCACTTGTTTGTCCTGTTGTTCTCAGGCCAGCGAGAGCACACTTAAACCGCTCAGATCAGTCTATAATCAGGCGTTAAAGGTGCTTGACAGAAAAGCCCCTCGCTATCATCATTGCAGTATTTAAGGAAATATAAAGTATTACGTTTTGACTCCCTAATTCGATTTACAAATTTAAGAACTATTTTTTAAATTGTTAATAATATTGCTCCACTCTCAATGAAAAAAATCATAAAACTTTATTCTGAACAAACGAACCGAACATCCCGGTCCACTGCTCACAGAAATTGTGCTATTCCGAGAAGATCCTCCGCCTTTGCACAGACAGCTTATTCATTTAAAAGTATTAAACAGTGGAATCAACTTCCTAACAATCTAAACTGGTCTGTAGATTTAAATAATTGTTCTCAAAACTCAAAGAAACACGTTCTTGATAACCAGCTGTGTCAGCATCAGCATATTTAAAATGTACAAATGATATTTTTAAAGTAAATGTTTTTGATTTTGTCGTATATATTATAGGCTGTGGTGGTCTTTTGATTAGTTCTTTCATCTTGAACATCGAATTGTTTTTAAATGACCATTGTTGGACTAATATTATATGTACTTGCTAAGTAATATTGATTTTGTAATGTACTGTTGTAAATATTGTGTGTACCTGCCCGGGGACTGCAGATGGAAATTAGCTTCGGCTAACTCTGGGACAGAACATCTCTTCGTAAGATTCATGTATTTTGTACGTTGTCCCTGATAAATAAATAAAGTAATAAAAAAAAATAAAAAATAAAAAAAACGTATCGCCTCAACTATGAGATTGTTTCTGTAAAATAGAAGAGTAGAATATAAAAATAAAATAAGAGCCTGTCTGATATCTAAAATAATACAACTATACAATCTATAAACACAAGAACTATTAGGCTATAAACACAACACAGTTTATGTCCAATAAGCCTGCATGATTTACTACGGTGTGTTTATTTATTTAGGCCTATTTATTTATTTATTTATTTATTTATTCAGGTTTTGCAGCAATAAACCGCCGTGTTTCGTTTGTCACATGCGATTGTTTGGGTTTTCATCATATTTTTTTCCCAAATGTCCAGCAGATAGTAGTTAGCTTATTGAAGATTTAATTGATTTAGCCTGTTGTTTAATAGGTTTTAATGTAATATGACTTATTTATTTAATGCATAATTATAATGCATAATGCAAACATCGGATGACCGTGTTTCGTTGAAATGTTGAATTATACCCTGCGTTTATTTATTTTTATTTTTTTATTATGCGCCTGCAAACCATCACGACATTAATGATATACATCTTTGTAATACAAAATATATCAACAATATGTTCAATATCATCTGAACATACAGGATAAAGAAAAAAATTAACAATTATTTTCTAAAAAAATAAAAATAAAAAGGAAAAGTAGGAGAAGATAGAAAAAGAGCATGAAGATGATATTTCATACATCAGTGAGATTGTACACATTAAAGTCATTATTGAGGATGTTTTACTTGCTTTCTTCTTTACTGAGGAACAAATGGTGTTAAGGTAGCCTTTCAAATTCTTAAAAACAAAAAAGTTTATTTTTGGTGAATTTATGTATAACATTTGCCAAGAAAATAAATTAAATTGATCACAAACATTTGTTTGGGTCAAAATCAGAGTATTCAAAAATAATGTTTTAAAGGTTAACGATCTATCTTAGATATTCTCTTATTCTGTCAATATTTTTCCATAACTCTAGACTGGTAGGCCAAACTTCACAGATATTTATTTAAAGATAATAATTTAAAAATTAAATAACATTTTAAATTAACATATATTGTAAGTAAACATCAATAGTTTAGAACCAAAAAAAATTGTATTAGGACAAATTCTATAATGTTCAGGTCAGATTTAAAAAAAAATGTATTTAAATACATAGTTTAACAGGCCGACAGAGCATAGGACATGTTTTTATCGCTTGCACATTTCACTATGGTTATAATAATAATAATAATAATAACTGAATAATGATAATAAATTCCCGCTGAATGAAATGCGCGCGCGCTGGCTGAGCGGTAAAGTTAGTTTTAGGTTCGATATTCGCCGGACATTGTTTCCCCTTTCCACTGTTCTAGGGTCAGCAGTCTTTCAGAGATGTCGATAGCAGGATTCGTTTAACAGAATGTAACCATGAACTATTCATCGACATCACCCACGTGCGTTAATGATGCATTATACACGAGAATGACGCGTTCCCACAGCCATTATTGTTTAAAAATAGCCCACTTTTAACATTTAAAAACACACATTTTCAAATTTCAAAGCTAGAAGGTTATTGGCAATACTGACTTCCTACGGGTGAACTTTTGACAATAACTCAATTCATGTAGCCTATAGGCCTAGCCTACACTATTATTTTTAGGAAAATTACAGTAATTCACCAAACGTTTTTTTTTCTATTGACCAGACTGACTTACTACATGAGATAATGGGCCTATATAAAACACGTAACAACATGTAATCATTTTAGTAACTGTCAATGTGAGAACTGGAAATTTCCAGTTATTTAACAATATCGACTGTTTCACTGCAGCTTTACTGCGATATTCGGACATGACGAGATTGTTTCGGCTTAATAGCAGAATATAGTTATTGTTTTAATAAAGTTATTGTCCAGATAAAGCTAGTTTTGATTGATTCACTTCCGTTGCAAAGATCATTAGAACTCATTTTGTGCTTAATAATTAACTTTATTAATTATTACATATTCACATTATTACATTAATATTAGCTGCCAGGAAATGAAACAACAAAAGAAATATTTTTTATTTATTTATTTATAAATAAAAACAAAAAATAGAACTAGGTACATAAAATCCAGTCCTTTGCTTTCATGCTTTCAGCGCTTTTTTGTTTGTTGCAAAAGATTTACATATAATATAGTCATGTTTAAAATGTCAAAAATGTGGTGATGTATTTTAATATAGGCCTATAACACGAAGTAGATTTACACAAACTGAGAAAGTCAAAAGCGTAATGTCTCTCCGCGAACTTCTTATCGCGACATAAAGCCGTACAAACTAAGTGCTTTTTTGCCTCCTTGCAGTTCCAGCTGGTCCTATTTATTCGTATTTACCAGTGAAAAAAGTTTGCTTTTTCTAGTATTTGAAATATATTCATTTTCTCAATAGCGCGCAAATATAGGCTCGAGTTTTATGCGCCGTTCAGACAAGAAGTGTGACATGCATCGGCCCAAAACACGTCCGAAAATACCCCGGGTTTATCAAGAATACAAAATACACTGTATTAATGAAACAAACCCACATAACTGCACTGGACATGTGACTAATGTGGGGAAGGTGTTGTGTGGGAAGAAGAAGGAGAGAAGACTTTACCTCTTCAATCTTCTGAAGTTATCAGCCTGTTATTTATAAACGCCACGAACAGAAGCTCCGAACACTGATCTCCACATCTAAACCTCTGCTAATTCAAGATCATCCGACAGCAATAGTCAAAGTGACTATGTCTAAATGAGGCCAAAAATGATGTTGAAAATATGTCCACAATGGCCACATTTGAACTAGTTTTTAACCTTGTACGAAGAGGGTCCATGAACGTCCAGATCGGACGTCCAGAACACGTCAAAAAATCACTTTACTCTGTGGGCGGGCAACAAGCTCATATCGAGTTTCATTTAGATTCTGAAAGTCTTTTCTTATGAGTAAACCCTCCAAGCCGATTCATAAAATGACCCTGACATAAACCGCTCGAGCGGCGACTCTACAGCGTGCACGCGCTTTGTAATAACGCGCGTCTGAAGCGCGTCACTGGGATAAAACTGATCAGACACTCGAGCTGTTTATATCCAAGATTTTCTTGTGCATTAATTCTGAAGCAATTGCAATCGTGTTCAGTAGTGTGTAGATTAAATGGCAGACTAGATAAACCTGTCGCTTTAACTGCTAGCACACAATTTATATTTCTAACTGATATATAATGTGTATTATTAATGCATTTAGGTTGATTCAGTGATATTTAACACTTGAAGGTGTAGACGTAGCCTACATTGTTAATTTTCTTCAGAATGAAATGTGCGCCGAAGTAAAATTCAAGTAGGCTACAACACAAATATAATGTAGCCTACAATATTGTTATAATTTTAAATGATAATGTAAATGCATGCATGAAGTAGCCCAAATAACTCTTTTGTGACAAAACTGGTTAGATGAGATTCCTGATTCCCGAGAGGAAAGATCTGGAGCGTCATTTATACGCGTCGCGTCGCACAGAAGGCCCAGAGCGCCGTGCACGCGCCACTTCTCTGATCACGCGCACGAGCATCTGGACAAGGATCAGTTTGGCGACACTGATGCTGAGCTGGAGTTAAATGTGTTTTTGGTCACTTTTAGACAGAACATCTAAAGAAATGATATACAGAAAGAGAATGCAAATATAATCTCACTCACCAAGCCTATCACTCAAAGCAAATATTCATTCCTCCTTAATGTCCGCGAGCGCGCGCGCCGTTCAGCGAAACTGACGCATATTCATAACGGCAGATGAAGGGAACCCGTATATTAATTATGAGTCCTAATAATAAATACAGTGCATGTTCACAATAACAGTTTAAATAGATTAAAGAATGATGTTTCACTTAAACATTTAGATTAAATATGCCATTCTCATGGAGTTAAACACTTAAACTACATGAAATCATTACTGAGAAGTTACAACACCTTTTATATTCAATAAATATATATTTGTTGTGGATCTCTCTCTCTCTCTCGTAATATTTTACATATAGCCTATGCTGGGAAGAATTAATGGTAAGTTATCATCATCTCATACATCTATTTTGTAACTGTTTTAAGTGTAACTAACCATTTGATTTTTGATTTGATGTGGTATTGACTGTGAAGTGATATCATCTCTATAGCAACGATAAGAAGAAGTGGGTGGTTGGACACAAAGCCCTAATGGTGTAAATGAGGGAAACCCCACACAGTTTTTCTTAATTGCTGAAACACATTTCTGGAAACCTTAAACAAAATGTCAAACCACAATCAGAAAAACTCTCATATGTGAGAAAGACTCATGTGTGTTTTACTCATCACATGTCAGATTTGTCAGACTTCTCAAAGAAGACAAATTCACAGAATCCGTTGTTTTTTTTATTCATATTTAATTTTTGCAATAAATGTGCAAATTACTAAATTGTCTATTGTTTTAGCTGCTAGATAAATGTCATTTAAATGTGATCTTTTTTATTGTTATATAAAGCGGACATCCCCCTCACACAGCTCGAAGCTCTGCACTCGACAGATCAGCCTGGCAGGACACCTGTGCCACCGCTATAGCTCTGCACTCGACAGATCAGCCTGGCAGGACACCTGTGCCACCGCTATAGCTCTGCACTCGACAGATCAGCCTGGCAGGACACCTGTGCCACCGCTATAGCTCTGCACTCGACAGATCAGCCTGGCAGGACACCTGTGCCACCGCTATAGCTCTGCACTCGACAGATCAGCCTGGCAGGACACCTGTGCCACCGCTATAGCTCTGCACTCGACAGATCAGCCTGGCAGGACACCTGTGCCACCGCTATAGCTCTGCACTCGACAGATCAGCCTGGCAGGACACCTGTGCCACCGCTATAGCTCTGCACTCGACAGATCAGCCTGGCAGGACACCTGTGCCACCGCTATAGCTCTGCACTCGACAGATCAGCCTGGCAGGACACCTGTGCCACCGCTATAGCTCTGCACTCGACAGATCAGCCTGGCAGGACACCTGTGCCACCGCTATAGCTCTGCACTCGACAGATCAGCCTGGCAGGACACCTGTGCCACCGCTATAGCTCTGCACTCGACAGATCAGCCTGGCAGGACACCTGTGCCACCGCTATAGCTCTGCACTCGACAGATCAGCCTGGCAGGACACCTGTGCCACCGCTATAGCTCTGCACTCGACAGATCAGCCTGGCAGGACACCTGTGCCACCGCTATAGCTCTGCACTCGACAGATCAGCCTGGCAGGACACCTGTGCCACCGCTATAGCTCTGCACTCGACAGATCAGCCTGGCAGGACACCTGTGCCACCGCAGTCTCTCAAACACACCAGACCACCCGACACCTGGTTCCCCGGTCCATCTGTGGTCGAGTGCGGAAGGATCGAGGCCCACGAGAAGTGTGTGTGTGTGTGTGTGTGTGTGTGTGTGCGTGCGTGCGTGCGTGCGTGCGTGCGTGCGTGTGTGCGTGTGTGTGTGCGTGTGTGTGTGTATAACAGGTGTGACTGCAGCGCGATCTCATAATACAGTGACAGCCACTCTTCAATGCATTTGTTACTTTTATAGCATAATGTATGCATCACTGAGTCACCGAGTCTACTCCTGCATGTCATAGACTACCTCATACTTTATACAGCTGAAAACCTCATTTGTAATAAGTAGAAAAAAACGAATATCCAGTTTTTAGGGCGTGACCCACAGTATACACACCTTACACACCTTACATGCAATGAAGTCTAGACCTGCATTTAGTCTGATGAATCGAGGATATTCCTTTTATACGTGCAATTCACACGAGCTCTAAAAGCGCTTTACTAAAACTATTAATGTTCTAGTAATGCATCTGTTCTCGAAGTGCGGAAATGTCGATCACTATATCATCTTACGCTATCTCACCAGCAACTCGTACGAGTGATTAAAAGGGGCTAATTCGTATTTGTCCAAACCCACGTGATGTTTAGGGGCGGGGTCAGGTCATTCGTATGAATTGTTACGAATTTGCCACCTCGTCAAATTCGTCCGAATTACGTCATGACATGGCCTATAGTCAGGAAAAGACCCGACAGCGGGAATATGTAGCGAATCTGACTTTATTGTTATGGGGTGTGTGAGACTCATGCTGTCCCGCACCGGCATTAGCCTAAATACTCCTAAAACTATTACAACTACAAGCATTTAAGTTCATTTAAGTTCATATGAAATTAGGCTAAGTAAAATTGGTCTGTATTAAAATAATATAGGCTAAAGTAAAAAAAAAAAAAAAAAACGAAAATTTGACATGTTGCCTTGCAATAGACTGAAATAAGTTTAAATCCAAGCTCTAGAACTTAAACTGAAATATAGCTAAATTATAGCTATTTAAATAATATAATATAGTGTAATGGTGTGAAAAATGTATAATTCATCAAACTTTATTAAATAGATTAGTTGCTTCTCAGTCAGATGCAGAGAGCGATGGAGCAAGGAATGATCCACATTTCATTAAGGTGAGGGAAGTTGGAATATTAAATCAACGCCAGTATTTAATTTAACATACAGCAACCAGCATTTAGTCTTTGTGGTTATCCAACATTATAATTGCACTACTGCCCTGTACTGCATGAGTTTGATTGGAAAGATGTGTTGTGTCCTTTAGTGTTACTGATTTGGTATGATCCCCCCTTTCTTCAATCAATGGTATATTCCTCGCGTGTTGCGCTCTTCAGTTTGCGGGAAGCACTCCGAGGAGAGGTATGTGTCTCCGTTAATGGACGATTCAAACAAGCTCTTAGAGCATATTAAATAGAGGTTATTATGAAATCAGAACGAAATATGGTGGTAATACTGTTGGTGACCCTGTTGTTTGTTAAATAGATGGTTCTTCATGTTTAATATAGTACATAAACTGTATTGCTTTAAACGTACGATTGTGTCATATTTCTATAAACGGTATAACACTTTAAGTATCAGTTAATGTCCTATGTTGGTTTTCATGGGTATGAGGATGCTTGTTAATGTTGATCTGGGTTTCACTTAATTTCATTTTGATGACATGAGTGGTTAATCTGTGCTGCACCGAGTGAAATGCGCGCCAGTAATCAACGGTGCATTCTGGGTAATGTAGTTCATGATTTAAAGCATTATTAAAATATATGTTTTATGTGTGTTAAGAAGAAGCTGAAACTGTGAATTGTTTCTTTGATAATGTAAGTTGCCTGCATACTAGAAATATGGGACAATGTACTAACTGAGTGATGTATTTGCAGATTGTCAATCCAGAATAGATGATCGTAACTGTCCCATTTTATGCTTGCAGTAAACACGCGTAGACTTCCAGTATAGCCTATAGCCTAATATACAGTAGGCTATTATTAATAAATAAGTGAATAAATAAATGAAAAGGAGCGCCATGTAGTGGCATTTATATGTGAAATTCAGATGTGCTATCTTCAATATAAATCAGCCAAGAGTTGAGCTGAAGCAAACAGCAACACACACACACACACACACACACACACAGTAAACACACCAACTGTTCCAGGACAGAAAGCAACTCCTGTAATACACACACGACAGCTGTCACTCAAGGACACTGTTCTGCTAGCTCCTCCCCCTCACTGACGTCAGCAGCTCGCGCTGTAAAGGTGCATTACTGAAACAGGATGTTTCTTTCATTTATTCTTCATTCACTCATTTAGCAAACGATCCGGTTAAGGTAAGAAATGTGCCTCATATTTTACATCTTTACATGCAGTTTGACCATGAGCCGTTTTTCCTGATTGGCAGGTTCATAAACCATATTGCAAAAAAAAAAAGATGAAGTAGACCTATTCCTGCAGAAGAAGAAGAGATGCTGACCTGTAATATCTTTCCGATGAACACCATGTGCGACTTTTGAACAGGAAACTCACGCGACTCTGAAGTAAATCAGCGACTCGAGATGTTTCTGAATCTATGTTTCTGTTTCTAATCTTTTTAATAAACAAGGCATTTTCCTCGTTTCCCGCGGGTCCTTAAAAAATACTTGGATATGATGTCTTTCACTTTTCAAAGCGCAAAGCCGTAAAAAAAAAGTCTGAAATCTCTTTAAAAACAGTTTCAATCGTATATCCATCATCGGTCTGATCATTCAGCTCAATATAGGAAAGCCTAGCAATAGCTTTTCTTTACATCACGAACATCTGGCAAGAAAGTACATTTACCAAATTATCATTTTGAACGTCTCTATACTGAACACGCAGAGCAAGATTGCTGTGTCATTCCACTAGCGCGGTATGCAGCTATAACGCCTCGCTATAACGCTTCCGGCTTTGCGCTTGTCCTGATGCGGGTGCACGTGTTTGATTTAGGAGTGAGCGGACACACACACACACACACACACACACACACACACACTTTCTCTCTCTCTCTCTCTCTCTCACTCACTCACACACTCTTTCTCTCTCTCTCTCTCATACACACACACACACTCTTTCTCTCTCTCTCTCTCACTCACACACACACAGTACGTCAATGTGACGTTAGTCAGGCGTCATATTTTGGTTGAAAAAAAGAAACGTATTGCCTACAGGTTTGGAACAACATAATGACAGTATTTTCATGTTTGGGTGAACTATAAGGGTCAGCATAACACACAGACGCAACTGGTTCATTCAGCCATAAACATCTGTGTGTGTGTGTGTGTGTGTGTGTGTGTGTGTGTGTGTGTGTGTGTGTGTGTGTGTGTGTGTGTGTGTGTGTGTGTGTGTGAGATAGAGAGAGGAGATAATGTGTGTGTGTGTGTGTGTGTGTGTGTGTGTGTGTGTGTGTGTGTGTGAGATAGAGAGAGGAGATAATGTGTGTGTGTGTGTGTGTGTGTGTGTGTGTGTGTGTGTGTGTGTGTGAGTGTGTGTGTGTGTGTGTGTGTGTGTGTGTGAGATAGAGAGAGGAGATAATGTGTGTGTGTGTGTGTGTGTGTGTGTGTGTGTGTGTGTGTGTGTGTGTGTGTGTGTGTGTGTGTGTGTGTGTGTGTGTGAGTGTGTGTGTGTGTGAGTGTGTGTGTGTGTGTGTGTGTGTGTGTGTGACAGTATTAGCACAATCAGACAGAAAATGAAGTCCATATCGCCGCTGTTTGACAGGCTTAATAATAATTATTATAATATAATAATAATTCAGCATCACAACACTTTAAGCCAGTGTTGGGGGTAATTTAAAAAATATATTCATTTTTTTATCTTGTGCGTCTTTATTGTTAAATGGACCTTAACGATGTTTTTGAAATGTGCTGAATTAACACATGATCTAATCATGATCGAGTGTAACTCTACCGCTACACTTTTTATTTTTTCATTTATTCAGGCACACTCTCGGAACTCAGAATAATACAGTGACGGGCTGTGAGGAGTACAGGTGAAACTCGAACAATTATAATATCCTGCAAAAGTTATCATTTTGATGATTATGGCGCACAGCTTATGAAAACCCCACATTCAAAATCTCAAAACATTTAAATATTACATGAAATCAATTTAAAAAAGGATTTTACATACAGAAATACTGACCCTCTGAAAAGTATAATCATGCATATGTATTATATATACTAAATATATTATTTTCGGTTTTTAATTTGAATTACTGAAATACATGAACTTTTGCACGATATTAGTTTCACCGGTATTATGGCTGTGAGATAGACAAGAGAAATTAATGAAGAGAAATTACAGGAGATGAGACTCACATTTCCGACGCTTTAAATGCACATCATTGCACCTTTTCCACGCGTTTTTAAATGTTTGCTCTAATAAACACTTGTCATGCAATATAATGTGCACTAATTTGTTTGTGATTTATTTACCAGCTTCCTCTGAAAGATGAATAGCATCAGCGTGTCCTGTGGAGAGATGGAGAGAACCGAGTACACACTTCCCTCTGATTTACTGAATCACACACTCAGTGCAGACTGTGAGCAGAGCTGGTTCTCAGAGGTGACCATCACACACACACACACACATGGTCTCACCCCTGTTCGTCACATAGGCTATGCCGGTTGGTCATTTCCCCCTCACGTCCAAAGCAGACGTTGATGGGACCCCCTATTCGTCACCTGACAACGGGGAGGGCCGTCCGATAGATTTGAGTGCAAATCCCTCATCTTTGAATTTTGAACTTTGATTATTGTTCTAACCCTAACTCTTTTTCCTCTCTTTTTTAATATAATTTTGGGCTATATTAAAATTACATAATTACAGGACTGCATATATTTTCTATATGCTTAAAATTTATTGTGAGATATTTTATAATTGTCGATGGTATTTCAATTTGCAATGGCTTATATATAATTAAATCCACCCGGTCCGTGACAATATAATTAAATCCACCCGGTTCGTGACAATATAATTAAATCCACCCGGTCCGTGACAATATAATTAAATCCACCCGGTCCGTGACAATATAATTAAATCCACCCGGTTCGTGACAATATAATTAAATCCACCCGGTTCGTGACAATATAATTAAATCCACCCGGTCCGTGACAATATAATTAAATCCACCCGGTTCGTGACAATATAATTAAATCCACCCGGTCCGTGACAATATAATTAAATCCACCCGGTTCGTGACAATATAATTAAATCCACCCGGTTCGTGACAATATAATTAAATCCACCCGGTTCGTGACAATATAATTAAATCCACCCGGTCCGTGACAATATAATTAAATCCACCCGGTCCGTGACAATATAATTAAATCCACCCGGTTCGTGACAATATAATTAAATCCACCCGGTCCGTGACAATATAATTAAATCCACCCGGTTCGTGACAATATAATTAAATCCACCCGGTTCGTGACAATATAATTAAATCCACCCGGTCCGTGACAATATAATTAAATCCACCCGGTTCGTGACAATATAATTAAATCCACCCGGTCCGTGACAATATAATTAAATCCACCCGGTTCGTGACAATATAATTAAATCCACCCGGTCCGTGACAATATAATTAAATCCACCCGGTCCGTGACAATATAATTAAATCCACCCGGTCCGTGACAATATAATTAAATCCACCCGGTCCGTGACAATATAATTAAATCCACCCGGTCCGTGACAATAGATTTACATAATTCGGGGCGCGCATCTACAAACCGCGCAAACTCGCATTAACTCCTTCTAAAGGAACTCGTGAAATATGACGTAGTTATGGCAGATCAGTGATTTAATTTAGACAAACTTAAATTTCCCTGAAACCGGGAGCATGATTTGCCATGCCATTCAAAAGGGAGAGTAGATGCTAAGTTATATAATGCTTTTTGTGCCAGATCTGTTAAGTGTCGTAATGTATATGTTTCGTGTTTCTGTTGTTATAGAAGAGTTTCTGTTGGTTTTTGGGGGGTTTTCCATCATTGTTCTGAAGAATGAGCTTGGTTTGAAAACAGTGTAATGTTTGATATTACTCATTCAGCAAGTGCTTGAATTATTTAAATGAATCGGAGAAATAGATTTAAATTACTTGGAAATGTATGTCAACTTATATTCCTTGAGGCAAAGCATTTAATGAGGGAAATGCATAAGCGAGTTATAACTCCAGAAAGTCATTTATTAACCGTCTATGCTACGAACATTCGTTAAAAAAACATGTAACATTTACTTTGATTTACTATAATTTTTGGTGAAACATTTTTACAATTAAAAATATTGAGTAGCCTACATTTTAAATCAGCGAAATCAATAACATTCACTGCATAAACTGAAGAAATGTAAGTTTAAAAAAGTAGATCTGACTAACTGCATTTGCTACATGATCGAAGTGGCACATTAGTGTTTTATGTTATAGAAGAATTTATGTTTTTTTTGTGGTGGGGGGGGGGGGGTCCATCATGGTTACGAGTTTGTTAGAGAAGTGTGTTTAATGTGTTACATTACTCATTCAACAATCGCATCAAAGCATTGTGTTACCAGTTAGCATGTAGCATTTATTGAATTAGCTGGTTAAAGCTACCCAAGTTTTTATGATTAATAAACAACTCGGGTGATATCTTTATGTTCGTACTATTCTATTCTGACTAAACCCAACTGTGAACTTATATCTGTGTAGTATTTTCATATTTTTCTTCTTAGAATTTGTGTTGTTTCTTGTTGTGTTTGTATATGTGCACTGGAAGCTTCATATTCCTTGCGTTTAAGCACACTTGGCAAAAAAGCTCTTTCTGATTCTGATGTTTATAGTTTCATTCTTACAAATCTAATCCGCCCACGTGTGTGTGTGTGTGTGTGTGTGTGTGTGTGTGTGCGGGGTTTCCCTCAGTCAAATGTCATCTATAATAAACACAACCGTTGAGAAGCTTCTCAGAACTGCAGAACAACGATACCACCACATACATTTAACCCTTAACCTTATGCACATTTTCACTTTTTCAGTTTTTGTCTTATTTCGGCACAAGTGTGTATTTGTTTCTATTTCAGCCCCATTTCCTTTAATAAATGTATTTTACACTATAGTAACACAGAATAGTTCCACTCAGGACCTTAAGAACAAAACATATCTCCATTTAAACTTTTAATCCCAGGGCCATTTAACTATAAAATGATGCAATCTCTGTTAACAGGCTTTCATTCGGTTGGCAAAGCTTCAACATTTACAGTTTCACTCTTTCTTTACCAGATGTGTCATTTTCGCAGGTTTGGCCTAAAAGCAAATCCTCACTTTATTCCTGTTTCTGCTTCTGCATATTATAGAGACAGCTGGATGAATTATGGAGATATGATTGTGTGTGTGTGTGTGTGTGTGTGTGTGTGTGTGTGTGTGTGTGTGTGTGTGTGTGTGTGTGTGTGTGTGTGTGTGTGTTAATTGATGCGCTGCTGGACAAAACTGAAGCAAGACCCGAGAGCGCGCTCCGACTGTGACTGAGTGTGTCCGTGCGCGTTCAACGGTGCCCGAGAGAGACCGAGTGTGTCCGAGAGCGCGCTCAACAGTGCCCGAGAGAGACCGAGTGTGTCCGAGAGCGCTCAACAGTGCCCGAGAGAGACCGAGTGTGTCCGAGAGCGCGCTCAACAGTGCCCGAGAGAGACCGAGTGTGTCCGAGAGCGTTCAACAGTGCCCGAGAGAGACCGAGTGTGTCCGAGAGCGCGCTCAACAGTGCCCGAGAGAGACCGAGTGTGTCCGAGAGCGTTCAACAGTGTCTGAGAGAGACCGAGTGTGTCCGAGAGCGTTCAACAGTGTCTGAGAGAGACCGAGTGTGTCCGAGAGCGTTCAACAGTGCCCGAGAGAGAGCGAGTGTGTCCGAGAGCGCGCTCAACAGTGCCCGAGAGAGACCGAGTGTGTCCGAGAGCGTTCAACAGTGCCCGAGAGAGAGCGAGTGTGTCCGAGAGCGCGCTCAACAGTGCCCGAGAGAGACCGAGTGTGTCCGAGAGCGTTCAACAGTGCCCGAGAGAGACCGAGTGTGTCCGAGAGCGCTCAACAGTGCCCGAGAGAGACCGAGTGTGACCGAGAGAGCGCTCAACAGTGTCTGAGAGAGACCGAGTGTGTCCGAGAGCGCTCAACAGTGCCCGAGAGAGAGCGAGTGTGTCCGAGAGCGCGCTCAACAGTGCCCGAGAGAGACCGAGTGTGTC